>SJYA01002520.1:2670759-2789243 GCA_006410615.1 Neotragus moschatus | reverse complement strand
GGAGTTAGGATAGGGTTAGGGTTAGGGGTTAGGGTTAGGGTTAGGGTCAGGGTTGGGTTAGGGTTAGGGTTAGGGTTAGGGGTTAGGGAGCTGCAGCAGATACTACATGCTGCTCTAACATGTGCTTTAGATGCTGGGTTGTTTCTTCCACACCAGTCTGTGGTGAGAGTTTATTCCCACAGCCAGCACCTGCATTCTTGCTTTCAAGATCATGCTGTCACAATCTGCACCCTCCTTGCCTGCAAGTACAGAAAACCACTGGAAATTTACTCCCCAGTTCCATCCTGCGCAGACTCTCAACCCATATGTCCATTCGTTCATTGGTGACTGACCTAATCAGGAGTAACTATAGCAACTAGAATTGTTTGAATGCTCAGTTAAGTATTGTGCCTCGATACTCCCACAGTACAAATGGGAGTGCCTGGACCATAATATTTAACAAAGTGAAGTTGCTCAGTTGTGTCCCACTCTTGGCGACCCCGTGGACTGTAGCCTACAAGGCTCCTCCAACCATGGGATTCTCCAGGCAAGAGTACTGGAGTGGGTTGCCATTTCCTTCTCCAGGGGATCTTCCCAACCCAGGGATCGAACCTGGGTCTCTTGCACTGGAGGCAGACGCTTTAACCTCTGAGCCACCAGGGAAGCCTAATACTCAACAAATTGGTACCTAAACAAATGACAATCAAGAAAAAGAAGACATGGCAACCCACTCCAGTATCCTTGCCAGGAGGACCCCATGGACAGAGGCGCCGAGCTGACTACATAGTCTGTGGGGTCACAAAGAATCCGACATGACTTAGCGACTAAACAGCAACTGTATAGCACAGGGAACTATATTCAGTATTCTGTGATAAACCATTATGGAAAGGGATTTTTAAAAAAGAACATATATGTATGTATCTGAATCACTTTGCTGTACAGCAGAAATTAACACGTTATAAATCAACCATATTTCAGTGAAATTTAAGAAAAGAAAAAGAAGACAGAATCCGTGTAAAGAAGGCAAGAGATGCTCTTGCCAGAGCAAAGGAGATTTGAAGGGTAAAAGGCAGGTTTATGGTTTTTTAAGCTCTCCAGGGAACAACCTGAGAACCACGTTTATTCATGACTGAGATTTCATGAGGCCCAGGGTCGTTTGACCCTCAGCTGCCCGCCTCCTGGCACAAGGGCACAGCTGAGGCCCTCAAGTGCTGAGAGCTGGCAGCCTGCCGATGGCCGGCTGCCCAACTCCTCCTTCTCCCAGAGTGGGAGGAAGTCAGTTCCTGTGTGATTATTAATTAAATCCTGACCAGGTGGGCACTGCTAACGTCTTTTCCAGTGGCAGACTTGCTAACAAGATCTTGTCACTGAACTGCGGCCAGCTTTAGCCAAGGAGCAGGAAACCACCTTTGGCTGAGGCCAAAGCACTTGTTCCCCATCCAAATCCACTCACCCAGGTAGAGAGCTGAGTTGGAGTTGAGCCTGCAATTCTCAATGGATCAATTGTTTCCACCCATCTCCCCTCTGCAAGGTCCGGAAGACATGAAATAGGATTTGGGGGCAGATTAATGTGTTTCTTCACCGTACTGTCTGCCTGGAAGGCACACTCTGGGTATTGTTTCCCAACACAAAGCATCTCTCAGAGTTACCCTGTGAAAACCTGCTTTTTGGAAGATAGTGTCCCGGAGTTAGGTGTCTCAGTTTCCCTGGTACCAAGTGGCAGGGAGATTTAGCAGTGACCAATTGAATCTTATCAACTCAGATGTTGGTTTTACAGCCTTCAAATGCAGTAGCCAGTAATCATCACCAGCTAGCTCAGTTCCTTTCCATAGCCTTTACTGCTGCCCAGAGAAAAGTGGGCTGATAATTACCAAGCCCCAACCATGTGCCAGATATTGTCCCGGGCTCTGTATCTGCATCTTCTCCTCTAATTCTCACAGCAAACCCCTTATTATCGCTTCCTCCCTTTGAAGGAGGAGGAAATTGAGGTTCGATAAAGGTAAATAATTCTCTTAAGGTCACAGAGCAAAACATGATATTACTTGGATTTAGCATACAAGTCTGTTTCAGGTAATAAAAATCTTTCCACTTAGGAAAGAGAGATGCGTGCGTGCTAAATCGCTTCAGTCGTGTCTGACTCCTTGCGACCCTATGGACTGTAGCCCACCAGACTCCTCTGTCCATGGGATTCTGCAGGCAAGGACACTGGAGTGGGTTGCCATGCCCTCCACCCGAGGATCTTCCTAACCCAAGGATCGAACCTGCCTCTCCTGTCTTCAGCACTGGCAGGTGGGTTCTTTACCACTAGTGCCACCTGGGAAGAAGAGAGAAGAGTGTTGGTTTTTTTTTTTTTTAAAGCCAATAATAAGATTTGTTTTAAAATTGCCCTATGGTTTCCACTTATAAGATGATGATATATCTCCTCAAGACTAACTCTCAATCAGACAAATTTTGGATGAAATAGGAAAATTTCAAGGAAAGAGAAGCAGAAAGAAGCTAATAGCCAAGGAGTGACTTTCTTTTCTTTTCCTTTCTTTCCCTTCTGTGAAGAAACGCAGATATTCACTTTAGTAAACAAAAGCTTTAAATTAGCTATTTCAAATGTTTTTAAAAATCAAAGAAGATTATGCCTAAAGAACTAAAGAAAATCATAAGAGTGAATGAGTGAGTGAGTGAAGTTGCTCAGTCGTGTCCGACTCTTTGCGACCCCGTGGACTGTAGCCTACCTGGCTCCTCCGTCCATGGGATTCTCCAGGCAAGAATACTGGAGTGGGTTGCCATTTCCTTCTCCAGGGGATGTTCCCGACCCTGGGATCGAACCCAGGTCTCCCTCATTGCAGGCAGACGCTTTAACCTCTGAGCCACCAGGGAAGCCTGAATGACCAACCTAGATAGCATATTAAAAAGCAGAGACATTACTATGCCAACAAAGGTCCATCTAGTTAAGGCTATGGTTTTTCCAGTGGTCATGTATGGATGTGAGTGTTGGACTTTGAAGAAAGCTGAGAACCAAAGAATTGATGCTTTTGAATTGTGTGCTGGAGAGGAGTCTTGAGAGTCCAACCAGTCAGTCCATTCTGAAGGAGATCAGTCCTGGGTGTTCACTGGAAGGACTGATGCTGAAGCTGAAGCTCCAGTACTTTGGCCACTTCATGCAAAGAGTTGACTCATTGGAAAAGACTCTGATGCTTGGAGGGACTGGGGGCAGGAGGAGAAGGGGACGACAGAGGATGAGATGGCTGGATGGCATCACCGACTCGATGGATGTGAGTCTGAGTGAACTCCGGAAGATGGTGATGGAGAAGGAGGCCTGGCGTGCTGCGATTCATGGGATCACAAAGAGTCGGACACGACTGAGTGACTGAACTGAACTGAATAAATGCATTAATTACTAATATATTACAATAGTGCATTGAAAGGAAGACCACATTGGAAGCCAGAAAATCTAGGGTTTAGGTTTTACTCTGCATTAATTCTCTCCCTGAACTTATTTTCATACCCTCTGGAGCCCAGGATATCATTAGCTCTTGTGATTCCCAACCCTGGGTGTTGTACATTGCAGTCAGGTGGAGAGAATGTAAAAAAGGTTATGCGCATGCCTTACCTCCAGAGATTCTGATTTCACTTATTTGGGATAGAGCTGCAAGTTCTCCATGTCATTTTTATATTTGGTGGGACTTGGAACCATTGATCCAATTCCAACAACACTGTAGATGAGTCAGTTAAGGGCTCTTCCAAGCCCTTGAGTCTTCCCTAATTTTACGATGGTTTCCATTCTCACTGAAAATCTAAGAATGACTTCAGCCTATTGTGTAAGTGGCCTGAAAGTGCAACTGGTGAAGAAATTTATTTATCTGTCCCGGGTGGGTTCAACAAGCAAAGATTGGAAACATCTGAGCTGAGTATTAGTCGCTGTGGGGACACGGGGCACAATGAGGATGGGAGAAAGAGGTCTTCAGAGAGCTTGTTGGAAAACAACATCAAAGCCTTTTCAGAGGTATGTCACTGTTGCTAGGAAGCTAGCAGCAAATGCCCCGCCTACACACTATTTGTACATTTGATATCACAGGGCACTAGAGTTCACTAGCTCCCCAAATACCTACTTCCCTTCTCCTCACCCAGGAACATCTGAAAACTCACATCGATATTGGCAAAACTCTTTTGACAAGGAGAGCTATTGAAACCACTCTTGCATAGTGAACATCACAGAGCAATGAGACAGGGACATAAATGAGGGGGAAAAAATACAGCTTAAATTTACCATTGAGTTTGAAAAGTTAGTGTTCTCTCTCTGTCCTCTTTCCAAGTCCCGTGATGCCCTGCTTCAAAAAGTCAGCTTTACTGTTGAATGTGGATCTTCAGTACTTAGTTAGCAAGCCTCTGCCATTGCGTTTATTTTCCTTTCTCCAGAGAAAAACCACCCCACTCTGGAAATTAGGATTTTGCATTGAGGACAGAGAACACTGGGGCTCAAAGGAGAGGGAAATGAGGACAACTCTAAGATTTTTTTCTCTCTTTTTTTAAAGAGCTTTTCTCTACCTAAGGTGGGTACCAAACCCTTGAGCCTTCTCTTAATGTTTTGGAGTTCATATCTGTTTCACCTGTCCCTTTTGACTCATTCAGTTTCCTTCACTCTATGTTTCTCTTCTTTAAGGATGACTTATGGGAATGAAATTAGAGATTTGCGATATGAAAAGAATGAAGGAATAAAACTAAATCTACTCAAGTTATTTAATTCTCTTTTTATCAAGGTTAGTTAACCCTCTTCTCTAGTTCCTGCCATGAAAAATCTGGCCTCAATTTTTCCCATACGCAAAAGAACAAACTTGGACACTATAATTTAAAAGGCTTTTTCCTGCTATAACAGTTAATTTTCATTTTACCTCAACTTTTCCCTATAAAAAGTTGTTTCCTATTAAAACTGCACTTAGGTTTGGGCTTCCCTAGTGGCTCAGCTGGCAAAGAATCTGCCTGCAATGCGGGAGACCTGGGTTCAGTCCCTGGGTTGGGAAGATCCCCTGGAGAAGGGAAAGACTACCCACACTCCAGTATTCTGGCCTGGAGAATTCCATGGACTGTGTAGTCCATGAGTCACAAAGAGTGGACACGACGGAGCGACTTTCACTTTCACTTAGGTTTAGGGTTTACATTTTAAAAATAATATGTGTCGCCTTTTACTGGGTATTAGGCACTATTTTGTACTTTCCTTCATTAGTATTAATTTTGCCCCCCCAAAGTAAGTTAGAGATGATAAGATGAAGAAAACACTACAAATTCATTGACCTATTCCATAAATATCCATTACTTGCCAAAATGTAATGGTCCTTTCTTTTACATACCTTTTGGTTCTATCTTTTATATATCACTTGGTGGAGAGATAATACAATAAAATGCATCTTTTTATAAGAGACAACACAGACGTTATGGGAAAACAGAAAAGTAAAATTGGGGGTTTCATTTAATGGATTCAGAAAAGAGTCCACGAAGGTGATGAGATCTGAGATCTTTCCAGAAGGATGGCTGGAAGAGAAATAGGTGGAGAACAGGCAAAGGAAGTAAGCTGAGAGGACCAGCGTGTCAGCGCTGTGGGCACGGTGGCCACCTCCAGCTAAGCTCCCAGGGCCCTGCCTCCTGGTGTTCCTGCCCTTCCCGCTCCACCGAGAAAAGTCAACCTGTGTAGCCTATAAGTTATTGCCAAAATGATGTGTGTTTCCGAGGCTTGTTGTTATGTTGTTTAATGGCTAAGTCACGTCCAACTCTTTTGCAACCCCATGGACTATAAATCGCCAGATTCCTCTGTCCATGGGGTTATCCAGTCAAGAATACTGGAGTGGGTTGCCATTTCCTTCTCCAGGGGAATCTTCCCAACCCCGGGTTCAAACCTCCATCTCCTGAATCAGCAAGCAGGTTCTTTGCTGCTGAGCCACCCGGGAAGTCCTGTTTCCAAGACCATGTGAACTATGGTCTCGTCTGTCTTGGTCCCTCCTGGAGATCCCACTCTGAGGGAAGTCTGTAACCATGCTGTAAGGATGCTCAAGCAACCCATAGGGAAGACCACATGAAGAAACTGGGGCTTCCTGTTAATAACCCAAACCACGTGAGTGAGCCATCTGGGAGGCTGATTCCCCAGCCCAGGCTTCAGATTACTGAGATGGCCTGACCTCTTTCCCGCAACCTCATGCGAGATCTCAAACCAGAACCCCACTGCTGACCACTTCTGAATTCCTAAAAGATAATACGTGTTTATTGCTGAGAGTCACTTTATTTGGGTGTAATTTGTTTCACCGTAATAGACAGTTCATTTAGGTGGCATCCAAGTTTGTGTCATGCTCTAAGATAAGACGGGGAATGGTGAAGGCTGGAGTCCAAAAGTGAAGAGGATGATCTGATTGGAAAGATTTTATAGTCAGGGTGGAGCACAGGGAAATTTAAGAGGGAACTGTTGTTGATTTTAGCAATGAAGTGATGCAATTGGATTTGTGAGTTAGAAAGTAAATGCCTGGGACTTCCCTGGTCACCCAGTGGTTAAGAGTCACCCTTGCAAGGCAAGGGACACCAGTTTGACCCCTGCTCTGGGAAGATCTCGCATGCCTCAGGGCAACTAAGCCCGTGGTCCACAACACGAGACCCACCTCAATGAGAAGCCTGTACCCTGCAACTGGAGGAAAGTTTGTGTAGCAAGGACCCAGCACAGCTGTAAGTACATAAATAAGTGTCTGCTGCATAGCAGAGAGAACTGTACTCAATACTCTGTAATGGGAAAAGAATCTTAAGAAGAGTGGACATATGTGTATGCGTAACTGAATCACTTTCCTGTACACCTGCAACCATTCTGCTTACTTGCTCAGTCGTATCTGACTCTACAACCCCGTGGACTGCAGCCCGTGGGCTCCTCTGTCCATGGGATTCTCCAGGCAAGAATACTGGAGTGGGTTGCCATGCCCTCCTCCAAGGGATCTTCCCAACCCAGGTCTCCCACATTGCAGGCAGATTCTTTACCAATTGAGCCACCAGGGAAACTATTACCACCCTGTAAATCCACTACACCCCAATAAAAATTTTTTTTTAAAAAAAAGACTGCACTTCCAATGCAGGGCACGTGGGTTCCATCCCTGGTTAAGGAACTAAGAGCCCACATGCTGTGCAGTGTAGCCAAAAGATGATGAAAAGAAAAAAAGA
Source organism: Neotragus moschatus (assembly GCA_006410615.1). NCBI lineage: Eukaryota > Metazoa > Chordata > Mammalia > Artiodactyla > Bovidae > Neotragus > Neotragus moschatus. The sequence goes on along the minus strand of SJYA01002520.1, from coordinate 2,782,085 downwards.
AATAAACGCCCAGGCACCAGAGCTGAACTGAAGAAAGGTGATAGCAGATATGATATTAGTCTTGAATTACTGCGATGACTGTTTCCTGCTGGATTTTATGAGTTTGGCTTCCAGAGGAGTTGCAAGCAAACGTACAGAGTCCCACCTCCTTCCCTCTTCACAGCTCTTATCTATAGCCTACTTTGTTGATAACCTTTTATCTGTTTTATTAGCACCAGTTGAGTCAGCTGCCAACATGTTTTGAAGAGCTCTGACTCCCTATTTAAAGAGTCCAATTCTAGTGGACTACTGGGCTGAGATTTAGGCTTGTCTCTCCCACTGAACAACTGGTGACCTGGGGACTAGAACTCTTAAGATCAGTGTAGACTTGGATGGTGTTCAAGACTCTAGGACCTGCTATTAGCCTGCTCTTTCTCTTGTGTGTGTGCATGCTAAGTCGCTTCAGTCATGTCTGACTCTTTGCGACCCTATGGACTGTCACCCGCCAGGCTCCTCTGTTCCTGGGGATTCTCCAGGCAAGAATTCTGGAGTGAGTTGCCATGCTCTCTTCCAGGGGATCTTCCTGACCCAGGGATCCAATCCATATTTCTTATGTCTCCTGCATTGGCAGGTGGATTTTTTACCACTAAGGCCACCTGGGAAGCTTGAGATGAGCTGAAACAGATCAGCAATAAAAGTAAGGGGCTCCAACCCCAGAGGGACTCAGTAACTCTAGGTTGGGGTCTGAGAAGCAGAGTGATGGAGACTTTTCCATGCCTACCCTTTCTAGACGTGACTTTCCCAGACTGAGCAGTAGAGCTCTCTGAGGGAAAGCAGAACCCATTTCACTCTAAGTCCACATCTAACTCTGCAGCTGTTTTGAAGCACTGGATTGAAAGATGAGGCTTTGAATCAATGTGTGGTTTTCTGAGTGCTCCCAAGAGCTCACACTGTAACAGCTTGCGTGCCCCTCACTCTGATGACCCTCGTGGGCCTGCAAAGAGGTGGCAGGAAGGTTGTAGTCCCGGGATGCCTGTGATGAAGATGAGGTCATGGTTAATCAGGGCTTGGCTCGGACAAGCCCTGGTAGGGGAAGCAAAAGAAGCATCCCAGCTTTTGTTTAGTCCCTGTCTTTCCTGCCCAGGGTTACAACACTTGGCCACCAAGAGAGGCCTGCTAAGTGCTTTGGATGTCCATACAGTTGCTTAATCAGTCAGTTCAATCATCTGGAGTCTTAATAACTTTTAAGCATTCAGTGTATTATACGATCCCTGTAGGTCCTGCCAAGATGCAGTTTCAACACAGAAGAAACACAGCAGGGGAAGCAAGACTGAACAGCAGGTCACCCTGCCTCTCTCGTTTCACATGGGCACTTAAACTCGAGAGTCCTGTTTGTGGCTAGTATTGTGCGGATGTTGGTCAACCAGTAGATTTTTTAAACTTTGTTTCAGAATATGTAATAAGAGGCCCCTTAAATTTCAAGAATATAGTGTAGTAAAAAAAAAAAAATGGACTTTAAAGTCAGAATGACCCAGTTGCAAATTGTGGCTTTGCTCGGACATCTGGGTTCAACATGGCGGGAGCACAGATGGGAGAGAACATTCAGCGGGATGACCCTCATTCCCCACAGCAGCCTCTGAGCACAGTGGGGAGGCTGGGGGAGGACCATTTCTGCTCAACGAGGGACATCCCTAATGGGCAATCATTGCTCTGCGGCTCCCTGGTGAATTGGCTCATACTTCGTCAAAGCCCCCGCACCACCTCCCAGACCATACACATAAACACACACACACACACACACAAAACCACCTGCACTACTAATTCCATCTCAGTGTCTCCTTCCCAAAGGATCCAACTGACAGCATCAGTTAAACTCTCTGGGACTCCATTTTTCCCTCTTTCAGGTTACACAGTCCGGAGGTCAGGTTTGGCCTGTCTGCACCAGCGTGTGTGAAAGGGGTCGCTGGTGGAGCGTGCAGTGCAGCACCGGGAGCCGAGGTCGGGGCTCGTCGGACAGCTCTCGGGGAGGGCTGCTGGGGAAGGGATGTGTGCACATGTGGCTGGCTCACTTGCTGTACAGCAGAAACTAACACAAGGTCGGGCCCTACCTAACCTACCTGCCCGGCCTGGGATTCGAACTCCTGACCTACGGACCCTAGCCTGCTTGCCTACCTGCCTGCCTAACCCCTACGCTACTGAGGCTTGCTGTAAAGCAACTACATTCCAATAATAATACAACCCCAAACATTCCATTGTTACCGTATAGGTCATCAGAGTGAAGAGGTGAAATTAAGTAGAATATGTAAATTATCCTGGCTCTTGAGAGACCACAACTGGTTCCTTCACTCACTAGAAAGAACTTCTCCACCACTGGTGTCTAAAAACAAGACGTATTCTTATTTTACAGCTGAGTCCCTTCACTGTTCCCCTGCAGCTCTCACAACATTGTTAATCGGCTCTACCCCAATACAAAATGTTTCTGGTGTTAAAAAATATAATACAAATTTAAAAAACAAGATGCATTCTTCACCACGCCCATTCACCAACTATAATATGCATGTGTGAGAGTTCTGTCGTGTCCAACTCTCTGCGACCCCCTGGATTGTAGCCCGCCAGGCTCCCCTGTCCATGGAATTTTACAAGCAAGAATACTGGAGTGGGTTGCCATTTCATAGACTAACATTAACCATCCTAAGGAGAATAAATCCTGGATATGAATGTAGAAAAATCATAGGTCTATGGGCATCTTGGGGGTGGAAACTTGGGGTTTCCTAAGTGCTATTAAAGGTGGGACAAGGAGGGTGTCCAAGGGGGACACGGAGGAGGGAAATCTAGCTTGGAACATCAAGAAAAACTACCTAGGGTGAAAATACCTGATTTGCGCCTGGAAGAAAGAGCACATTTCAGGAAGCAAGAGAGGAAGGATGTTGTCAGAAGAGGGGGAGGCTCTTGCCACGTCTCCAAGACGCCAGAGAGCAAGGCGGAGTGAGACAAAGTCATGAGGCTCCATGGATATCATAGAGCAGATGGGGGAGGAGCTGTCCCATCCATGAGGGGCTCACGGCAGGGTTCCTGTACCCGCTGCCCAGGAAAGGACGGTGAGCAGGGCCAGGAGGGGTTAAGGGTCTGGTCCACGGTCCCTGGCTGGGGAAGTCACCAACCACCCAGAGGCAGCCCAGATCTTTGATGCTCCTCTACCAGCAAGTGCATGAGGACCACCAGAAATTACCCACCACCTCCAGAAGTTGCCGCGGTGATCCACACAAGCCCCAAGCAGGCTTAGTTAGCTGACTGCCAGTGGAGCAGGGAGAGGGACACAGTTGTTGCTGTTGTCCAGTGGCTCGGTCATGTCCGACTCCTTGCGACCCCATGGGCTGCAGCACGCCAGGCTCCCCCATCCGCCACCATCTCCCGAGGTTTGCTCAGATTCGTGTCCATGGAGTCGGTGGTGCCATCCAGCCATCTCACCCTCTGCTGCCCCTTCTCCTCCTGCCTTCTGTCTTTCCCAGCATCGGGATCTTTTCCCGTGTGTCGACCAGTCAACCTCAGAATCAACACTTCAGGCCTTTTCTGGGGAGAGGAGCTCTATGCTGTAGCGCAGGGAATTTGAGCTCACTGTTTGAAAGCACAGTTTAGGGGAAACAGAAGCCAGCGTGCACATTCACAGGATTCAGTTCCCCCCGAATCAGTCATGCCTAAGTGATGTCAAGAGCCTGCCCGAGCCACAAAAGAGAGAGCAGTCTTTAACCTCAGAACTGAAGCTGATCCCCCTGCCTTAACCTAAGCCTTTGTGTCTGGCCCTTCTTGCAGGCCCCGGTCTGGTTCTCATTGCTTTTGTGGATTAAACAAAATCCTTCCCATAACTTAAATTAGGGTTTGCATTAGGATTTCTTTTGTTACAATATAAAAAAGCAGAAGAACCACCCAAAGCCCTACTACCATCTGGGTCGTTGATCTAGTGGACCCAGGCTGTCCTAATAGAAAGGACATTTTCCCCAAGAATGAGATCATGCCGGTATTGACACAATGTGGGTGAAGTGAAGCCCCTTTACAAAGAGCTGGAGGAATGACCTACATTGGGAAAAAATCCTTTAAAAAGTGTATATACATATCTGTATGGGCATCCCTGGTGGCTCAGTGGTAAAGAATCTGCCTGCAATGCAGGAGACACAGGAGACGCGGGTTCCATCCCTGGGTTGGGAAGATCCCCTGGAGAAGGGCGTGACAACCCACTCCAGTATTCTCGCCAAAAAAATCCCATGGACAGAGGAGCCTGACGGGCTACAGTCCCCGGGGTCACAAAGAGTCAGACACAACTGAAGCGACAGAGCACACGGCATGTGTCTTCTACCTGGTTCACCTTGCTGTACACCTGATTCCCCTGTGAATCAGTTATTCTTCAATTAAAACTCTAAAATAAAAAATAAATAACAGGGCCAGAGGGACTCAGGCTGCTCCTGTTCCCTGCTATTCCTTATTGGTGCAGGGAGGTTATTGCAATCCACACAGGATCAGACGGGACAAACTGGACCCAAAAGTTGCTTTCAGATGACACTTCTCTAGAAGAAACCCCATCTCATGCAAGAACACATGGGCCAATCAAGCTCAGCTCCCTCCGTCTTGGAAACGGGGAGATGCCAGCTTGGACTGGACAGGTGACTCGCTCCAGAGCAAGGTCCGGTTCATGGCATGGCAGAATTGGAAGCTGAGCCTTCCGGTTTCCAGACCATCATTGGTCTGGTCTCAGCTACTCAGAAAGCAGTGAAAGACTCCAAGGTCCAAGCTTGTCCTTCCATGTGGGTGAGAAAACTGGGCACAATTCAAAAGAAAAGGCTGCCCCGGGAAACAGTGCAAAGAATTTTTTTTAAATAAAAACCAAACAGTTCTGGCAGCAATAGAATGCTGTGAAACACATTTTTAGGTTTTTCACATTTTCATCATCTTTGTACATGCTCTGATGGGTGTGTATTTTACCTGTGCAGCTCTCTGTGAACATAGACCATCCATGCCACATGGTTTGGGACTGACAGATGAGACCTCTAGCAACAAGGAGAGCATCCCCCTTGTACCTGGTGCTGAAACTCAGGAAACAAACACCAGATGTAGGTGATGCTGGTAGAGGAAAAAGATAGTCAAAGTTGATAAGGCTCTTAGGAGATTACCCAGTAGAGTAGGTCCCAAAATAATCCACAGGAAACTGATCTGCTTTTATACAGAGGGGTCCTGTGATCAAGTGGCTTGGGGGAACCTTAGTTTACTTCCAATCCGAAAGGATTCTTTATTATAGGACTCCTTCACTGCAGGGGCTTTACTATGGCAGTGTGTGCTGATGATTTCCTTTGGGGTAGAGACTCCCCCAAATGTTGGAGAGGAGATACATTATATGCATGGCTGAGTCCCTGCACTGTTCACCTGAAACTATCAAAACAGTGTTAATCAACTACATCCCCCAATACAAAATAAAAAGCTTTAAAATAAACCTCCTCAATCTTGTATATCCACCAAACCCCTTTTCATTCTAAGGACATTCTCACGAGACTAGTGTTTCTCAGAAAATGACCTTTCAATGTTGACATTTTTCCAACATCCTAATTTTACAGAAGGGGGGGTGGGAAACCACAGAAAAGAACAGTGACTTGGAACAGGTCACACTCAGAAGCACAAGCTGGAATCAAGATTGCCGAGAGACATACCAATAACCTCAGAGAGGCTGGTGATACAACTCTAATGGCAGAAAGCAAAGAGGAACTAAAGAGCCTCTTGATGAAGGTAAAAGAGGAGAGTGAAAAAGCTGGCTTAAAACTCAGCATTCAAAAAACTAAGATCATAGTATCTTGTCTCATCACTTCATAGCAAATAGACGGGGAACGATGGAAATAGTGACGGACTTTATTTCTTGGGCTTCAAAATTAATGAGGACAGTGACTGCAGCCACAAAGTAAAAAGATGCTTGCTCCTTGGAAGAAAAGCTATGATAAACCTAGACAGTGTATTAAAAAGCAGAGACATCACTTTGCTGACAAAGGTCCGTCTAGTTAAAACCATGGTTTTTCCAGTAGTCATGTATGGATGTGAGAGTTGGACCATAAAGAAGGCTGAGCACTGATGCTTTCAAACTGTGGTGCCAGAGAAGACTCTTGAGAGTCTCTTGGACTGCAAGGAGATCCAACCAGTCAATCCTGAAGGAAATCAGTGAATATTCATTGGAAGGACTCATGCTGAAGCTGAAGCTCCAATACTTTGGCCACCTGATGCAAAGAGCCAACTCATTGGAAAGGACCCTGATGCTGGGAAAGACTGAGGGTGGGAGGAGAAGGGGACGACAGGATGAGATGGCTGGATGGCATCACCGACTCAGTGGATATGAATCTGAGTAAACTCTGGGAGATGGTGAAGGACAGGGAGGCCTGTGTGCCGCAGTCCTTGGTCACAAAGAGTCAGACACAACTTAGCGACTGAACGGCAACAGAAATAGAGTCAGGACTCAAACCTGAACCTTCAGACGATAACCAGAGAGACCAAGTCTGGTTTTGCTGCTGTATCTGTAACGCATTTCTAACAGGATTTTCACTGAGTAGTAAGCTGGAACTTCCCTGGTGGTCTAGTGGCTAAGATTTTACCTTCCAAAGCAGGAAGTGCAGGCCCCTGGTTGAGGAGCTAGGCTCCCAAGTGCCTTGTGGCCAGAAACCAAAACACAAAACAGAAGCAATTTTGTAGCCAATTCAATAAAGACTTTTAAAACGACCCACACCAAAAATATATATATATATAATATATATATTTTAAAAATTAGTAGAAAGTCAACGATGAATCAATAAGAGGTAAATGTTTTATCTACATTAGCTTATATGGATGGTCTTGAATACGGTCTTAAAGGATAGGTACTCTTACTACCAATTTTACAGGCGACGACATTGAAACCTACTCGACTGGCCATTTGACTTCAGGCAGAGGGCTCCCTGGTGGCTCAAACAGCAAAGAATCTGCTTGCAATGCAAGCGACTGGAGTTCAGTCCCTGGGTTGCGAAGATCCCCTGGAGAAGGAAATGGCAACCCACTCCAGCATCTTTACCGGGAGAATTCCATGGGCAGAGGAGCTTGGTGGGCTACAGCCCACAGAGTCGCAAAGAGGCGGACATGACTGAGCAACTAACACATGAATAGTAGCACACGGAGAGTGAGTGAGCGACCGAGTGATACAGGGTAAGAGCTTTCTCACTACAGCTATGAATGACCACTCCCAGACCCTTTTCCGCAAGAGGAAGTCGTAGGGACAAAGGGAGGAAAAATGAAGCAATGATGGTTTCCCTCTGACCGAAGCAGAGACCCCTCTCCCAACCTCGAGCCGAAGATCACATCCCAGATCCAAGAGCTCCACAACGCAGTCCAGGCCCAACAACACAGTTTGTGCACAGACTAGAGAGGTGACGTGGGCCTTGCAGGATGGCCTCATTTCTGAGTCTCCCTAGTCAAAGCCCAGGAGGTCCCGTCCTGCCCATAAGGAAGGCATTAGCCCAGCCCTCCCACACTTCCATTGTCTCTTGAAAGTTGCTGGAGTCTTTTCCACCACAGAAACCTCACCCCGTGGGATTTCAAATTGTTTCCCCTCCTTGCCCTTAAAATTCTGTGCTCCCGTCTCACATCAGCAAAACCTTACAGCTAAAGCTAGAATTCCTGTGACTGGACCCAGGCTCTGGACCTTACACGCTGTGTGACCCTGGACAGATCATCCGAACGCTGATCGCTGCTACCATCTGCATCACCTAAGTGCTGATTACAGGTTCTCCCTAAAATTAAGGGCTTTAGGCGTCACAGCAAACCACTGGGACAGCTGTTATAATCGCCCACATTTTCCAGATAAAAAAACGTAGCACAGAAAAGTTAAACCAGTTCTTCAATTTATGACCTTTGGTAGACAGCAGATCTAGAGTTTGAGCACAAACAGTTTGATCCCAGGGTCCACTGCTTATCAACCATTTGGCAGAGGAAACACCTTTGAGTTGCATGTGTTGTGTCTGAGTGTGTAAGGTGAACGAGGCTCTGCCGGCACAAGCCTGGGAGGTCGGTATTATTATCTCCATTATATTATAAAGATGAGGAGACTGAGAATCAGAGAGATTGTAAAATCTGCTCAATGTCAAGCTTGCAGAAAATGACTGGTGGAAACAGAACTGGGGCTCAGAGCTGTATGGCTGCCAAGACCCAAGCCATTTTGCATCCGTGATTCTGATGCCCACAGTTTCCTGGCTTACACACGAAGGTAACGTGCAACCCCCCCTGCATGACTGCAGCACAGATATGGGGACATGAAAGTTCGCGTGAGCGGTGTGCCCAGCGATGACTGCCTCTTCTCACCCCCGTCTACACAAACCAACACCGAGGAGTCTCGCTGGCGGGCTGCCACGTGCTGACTCTGGGTTCATGTGTTGGCTGGATGTTAGATTCACTCACCTAATTTTTTTAGGGCCTTTTAAAACATATGAGGCAATTTGTCTTTGTTGGTTAAAAAAGAAAGAAAGGAAAGAAAAAAAAAAAAAGATTTAGGATGAATTCACCCTGCAGCATAATTAACCCCAGGCCTGTCTGTCCCTGAGGGAATCCTTCCTATCTTAGCAAAACATAGGCAAGCCGAGGCTCAGGGCTCGTCACTTTATAGAGTCTAGCTAATCTAACAAAATGCCTTGAATCATCAAGTTTTTATTCCTGCCACCTCTAAGAGCCTCTGTTTCTCCCCAAAGCAAAACAAAGGAAAAGTTTTTGCCAGCCTGAAGTTTGACCGAACAACATAAATTCCAACTGATAACTGTTAAGAAAGTCTGGAGTCCTGGTTTAGGCTGTGGAGTCTTGGTTTCTATTTCAAAAGATGCACCTTCGGGTTGGAAAGAACAAAGGCAGATGTGTAGGAAGCGGAAGACATTTGTGGTGCCTGCCATTGCTTCTAGAACTTGTCTCTGCTTGATTTTCACAAGGCTTTCTGAGCATGAAGGCTAGCTGACTGCCAGTGCACCTCCAAACGACCGAAGGATTCGCTCAAAATAGAGAGCTTGCGCTTTCATTTTAAACCTTGCTTTTGTTCCTGCTCACAGTGCAACCAAAAATGTGAGGAAACTGTTTGTAGGCCACCCCCAGTGGTTTAGATCACTTAGCTATCATATGACCTTCAGTGATCTGAGTCACGTCTCTCTTGGCTTTGCTAAAAAAGTTGATTGCTGTTCAGTTCTGTCTCACTGCCCATTCAGCAATGCTTTCTTTCCACCGACTAAAGAAAAATGGTGAGGGGTGGGGCAGGTCCTGTGGAGAAACAACTGTAAGTAGGTGTGTGTTGCTTTAGATGGCTTCTCTCTCCATGTGCTAAAGTCCACATGCTTTCGCAATGGTCCTTGCAGTCAGTGTCCACGAGGAAGCCAAATGGAGCTTTTACAGCCAGCTAAGAAAACAGCATCTGTCCTCTACTTCAGGCGAGATAACATGACCAAAACAAGGAAACAGAAGTCAAAGACACAATTGAACTGGGAGACACAGCTAGTGCTAGTAATTACAGTTCTGACCAAATCGATAGGAATGAAATGATTCTGAGGCTGCTTCATGCTTGTGCTTCGTGGCTCGGCTGTGTCCAGCACTTTGCATCTGACCCCGTAGACTGTAGGCCCGCCAGGTGCCTCTGTCCATGGGGATTCTCCAGGCAAGAATACTGGAGTGGATTGCCATGCCCTCAGCCAGGGGATCTTCCCAACCCAGGGATCGAACCCAGGTCTCCCACGTGGCAGGCAGATCCTTTATCTTCTGAACCACCAGGGAAGCCCATGAATACTAGAGTGGGTATCCTATCCCTTCTCCAAGGGATGTTCCCGACCCAGAGAATTGAACTGGGGTCTCCTGCACGGCAGGCCGATTCTTTACCAGCTGAGTCACTAGGGAAGCCCAAACAAGACTTATGGTCTAAGCCTCCTGGTGAAAATGTTACCTTGCTGAGCTCCTACCTGGATCATACAAGGTCCTTCATGATCTGATGCTTCTCCAATTAGGGTGGATATTGATGGACCACTCCACAGGCATCCCAGTGCATTGTGGGGCATTGCTGAGACCTGAGGATACTCCCCTCCTGCAGCGCCTTCCCCACAGTGGCCCCCTAATGCTGGCTCCCCATTCTGTGAACTCCAGACAGTCCAGCCATGTGCTCCAACCTCTCCGCACCACCTCTGCTCTGCTTAATATTATCTTAACCTTAAGACTGAGCTCAAACTTCACTTTTCTGGACTCACTTTTAACTGACTCTACTTTGGGTCTGCCCAGCATGTTAGTGGTCAGTGGGAAAGCATGGCCACAGTATCCTGCAATGCTTTGCATCAAAAGTAGGATTCTACTTCCTCATGCTTTAGCCTCAAATTTGCTTTGCACAATAGGATGTAATGAAAGTGACGCTATATGAATTCTCCCACCTAGTTCTCAAGATGCCTTTGAAATGTCCTCTCTTGGTGTCTGGAAATACTGGCCGGAGCTCACCATAGCAAAAAAAAAAAAAAAATCAGTCTTTCCTACTGGAGGTTGTAAATCCATGTTGAGGAGATCCAGAGAACTCCCAGAGAATGCTAACATCAACTGCCATCTGGCCCACCCACCCCACCTGAACCAACAAATGACAGAAACCCCACGAGGGATCCCAGAGAAGATAAGAGAAGAACCACCCAGCTGAGCCCAGCCCAGACTGCAGAAACATGAGCAAGTAAATACTTAAGGTTTCCCACTCAAAAAATGGGCAGAAGACATACCAGTGACCAGTAGGCACATGAAAAGATGTTAGACATTGCTAATTATTGGGGAAATGCAAGTCAAAATGACAATGAGATATCACCTCACACAAGGCTATCATCAAAAAATCCATAAACAACAAATACTGGAGAGGGTGTAGAGAGAAGGGAACCCTCCCGCCTGTTGGTGGAAATGCAGATTGGTACAGCCACTATGGAGAGCAGTATGGAGGTTCCTTAAAAAAACTAGAAATAGAGCTACCATATGACCCTGCCAGCCCAGCCCTGGACACATAGCCAGAGAAAAACATAATCCAGGCAGATGCATGTACCCCGGTATTCACTGCAGCACTGTTTACCACAGCCAGGACATGGAAGAAACCTCAATGTCCCTCGACAGAGAAGTGGATGAGGGAGCTGAGGTGCACACATCCAATGGGATATTACTCAGACCTTAGAAAGAATGAAAGAACGTCATGTGCAGCGACATGGATGGGCCTAGGGAGGGCCACACTGAAGGAAGGAGTCAGACAGAGAAGGAGAAATATTGCACGACAGCCCTTGTATGTGGGATCTGAGAAGAAGTGATGCCAATGAACTTACAAAACAGAAGGAGACTCTGAGAACCAGCTTATGGTTGCTGGTGGGAAGAATGGGGGAAGGGGTGGTTAGGGAGTTGGGGATGGGCATGCACACAGTGCTATGTTTAAAACGGGTAACCAACAAGGTCCTACTGTACAGCCCAGGGGACTCCGCTCAATGTTATGTAGCAGCCTGGATGGGAGGGGGCTTTGCGGGAGAATGAACACATGTATGTGTATGGCTGAGTCCTTTTGCTGTCCACCTGAAACTATCACAACATTGTTTGCTAATCAATGAAAACCCAAAACAAAATTAAAAGGTTAAGGAAAAAAAAGAATAGTCATGGTTTCAAGACACAACATTTTACAGTAGTTTATTAGGCAGCAGTTGATAATAGATAAAATATTTTTTCTAGGTGTTTCAGAAAGGTTCACATACCTACAGGAAGTCATAGGAAACTTNATTGTTTGCTAATCCATGAAAACCCAAAACAAAATTAAAAGGTTAAGGAAAAAAAAGAATAGTCATGGTTTCAAGACACAACATTTTACAGTAGTTTATTAGGCAGCAGTTGATAATAGATAAAATATTTTTTCTAGGTGTTTCAGAAAGGTTCACATACCTACAGGAAGTCATAGGAAACTTTGTTTTGGGGAAGGTGGGTTATTTCCATAGGAGGTTTCTCTCTCTCCCACTCTTTTTATCCAACTAACTCCTATTCACTATTCAGGTCTCAAATTAGACAACACTTCTGTGGGGATTCTTTCCAGAGCCCTTGAGATGGGGTCAGATGCTTCTCTGCTGGGCTCCCTGGCATCCTGCTGAGTACGTTTCACACCCTAAGGCTGCAGAGCCCATTTGCCCATGCAACTAAAGGCTCAGGAAGGCAAACACAGAGCCTGTCTCAGCCACTGCTGCACTGTCAGCTTCAAAGCAGGAGATTTTCTGCCTGTGTGTCTCGTCAGCTCACCCGGCCACACATTCCACTCAGGACAGTGGTCCATGTGATAAGGTTTTTCTTCAAATGGGACACACTCTGCCCCTATGTCTGTCTTCTGTTTACGGGCTTACCTGTGATCACTGAAAGCTCAAGCCCCCAACATCCCCTGCGTGTGTGTATATTTGAATATGAGTTCTCTGCTCTCTTTAACCATCTTTTCTCCAGCCCACAGACTAAGAAACAGCTGAGAGCCCTGCAAAGGTCTCGGCCAGGGTAGTACCTGACCATTCCATCTCTCCTCCCTTGACATTTTCCCTCTTGCCAAAATATTGCAACAAGAACTTAGCACCACCAGGAGTGGCCTGACCAAGGCAGAATAGAAGAGAATTACCACATCTATTATTTAGAACCGGATGCCACTCAAAGGCATCCAGGACATTAATTCCCCCAAGGGATGAAACCTGTGCCCCTGCAGTGGAGGTGCGGTGTCTTAATCACTGGACCACCAGGGAAGTCCCGTAGGCCCTTATTCTTTTGTTAATGCCAGGTTAGGCCCCTACGGATTTACTGGATGGATGCACTGTGGAGATTACTGCAGCTCCTCTCCGCTGTGTTCAGCAGCCTGTGTGAAAAAGATGTTTGGCTGAGGGTTCATTCACATCTCACCTTGACTTGAGAGCAAACAGTGGATTTCACTGATTAACATTTGACGCAAGTAGAACAATTTTCATTTAGCCCTGTTTTAACATTCGTTTGGTAATTGGGTTTTTCAGATGCTACTGTGATCACAGAAAATTCCATATTATGCAACGTTCCTGTGAATTCAAGTGAAGCAGAATCCTATATTACATTCCATTGAACGAGAACATGCCTCTGGTAGAAAAGTTTCTATTTAGCACTTGGCAGAAGGCTTTGTTTAATTCACCTGCATTCTATTTGGAAAAGGGAAAACAAATGAAGTGATACTAAATTCCTTTCAGGGAACTGACTATTTCTTGTTGTCCCTGTGTTGCAGGGGGAAACAGTAGAAAGAGGCTGCAGAAAGAACAGAGGGTTTCCCATCAGATAAGTGTGGGGTTTAATCTCTTTTCCACCACTAGGGAGTTTATGACAATGCAGAAATAACTAAGAAACAACTAAGAAGTAACTGAGAAATCAGCTGCCCAAGGTTTAAAGTGGGGATAGAGTTACTTCTCTCACAGAATTAAACTGTAGGTATTAAATGATGTTTTAGACGTATATACCTTCACAACAAGGGAGCACCGGTGAGTCTAACTCCTTATTTGCTGTTATTTCCTACTGGGGTGCAATTTCTGCCCATCTGGTGCCCTGGTTGACCTTGCACTCTAATAAATCCTACCACTGAAACAGGTATTTAATGTAGAACTTCCTGTGATTGCCAAAGTGTAAAAGAAGACAAGCCAGCTTCCTCCAAATGATCAGATTTGATGGCTCACTGGTCCTGTTGGGACTTTCCTGGTGGCTCAGACTGTAAAGCGTCTGCACAATGCGGGAGACCCAGGTTCGATCCCTGGGTCAGGAAGATCCCCTGGAGACGGAAACGGCAATCCACTCCAGTACTCTTGCCTGGAAAATCCCAGGGACGGAGGAGCGTGCTAGGCTACAGTCCCTGGAGTCGCAGAGTCGGACACGACTGAGTGACTTCACATTCTTTCTTTCTTTCTTTTCTTTTCTGGTCCTGTTGGAAATTGTGAGAGTGTGTGTGTAATAGTCACTCCTGAGCAGACAGCCAGAGAACCCTCTTTGTGAACAGGTGTAAGTGGGGGAAAGGAAGAGAGGGTAGAGGCTTGGGGGAGACTTCCCTACAGGGGATGCTCTGAACCACCCCAGTCTCTGACCAGAGGCGGGGGCGCAGCGCCCTCTAGTGCTCCGTAAACGCCTTGCATGGTGTAGTGAGGCGGGCCCCGCGGGTTGGTGCATCTCTAGGCAGATGCTGCCATCTGCTGGTTAAAATCACAATTTGCAACTCTCGAATGTTTCAAGTCAGGCTGGAGGCCATCAGGGCAAGGGCTGGGTCTATTTCATCTCAAGGGCCTATGTCGGGTTTTGGAAGGCGTGAAAACACAAAGGAAAAGCAAGCTGGCTGTTGAGACGGCCCACAACTACCTCCAAATATACTTCGGAACCATCTCAATTCAGTTCAGTCACTCAGTCATGTCCGACTCTTTGCAACCCCATGAATCGCAGCATACCAGGCCTCCCTNCTTAACATCCCCCAACTGCACACATCCGTGACTGCAAACACAGCCGCTACTGCCTAACCTGTTTCATTACCTCTGCAGATGGAGCTCTCACTACCCAAGGTGTATGTTGATTCTCCTGCTGGACATTGGTGTGGTGGCGGTAAGTTGCTTCAGTTGTGTCTGACTCTGTGCAGCCCTATGGATTGTAGGCTGCCAGGCTCCTCTGTCCTTGGGATTCTCCAGGCAAGAATGCTGGAGTGGTTTGTCATGCCCTCCTCCAGGGGACCTTCCCAACCCAGGGATCGAAGCTGCCTCTCTTACAGCTCCGGCATTGACAAGTGGGTTCTTTATCCCTGCTGGACATGATTTGTTGTCAAGTCCTCATTTGCCTAGCTGGCTCCTTTTTCGTGTATCATGTGTTGAGAACTACAAAGAGGATTTCCATTTCCATGTTCATCAGAGTAAATTTTCTTAAGATCTCCAGTCTCAACTCTCATGATATAGATTTAAAATCTTTATCATACTTCTTCTCCTTATTTGGATGTGCTTAACTTTGTTGTTGGTTAATAACATCTCCAACTGAGTTTATCAGATTTGTAGAAAATGCCCTGAGCAGGGCTAAACCTGCATAAGTACAATCTCCTTTTTCTGTACACCAGAGTTGTATCAATGTGTTTNACTCTCATGATATAGATTTAAAATCTTTATCATACTTCTTCTCCTTATTTGGATGTGCTTAACTTTGTTGTTGGTTAATAACATCTCCAACTGAGTTTATCAGATTTGTAGAAAATGCCCTGAGCAGGGCTAAACCTGCATAAGTACAATCTCCTTTTTCTGTACACCAGAGTTGTATCAATGTGTTTCAAGAAGCAAAAGTGTGGCTTGAAAGGGTTAATAAACATTATTATGCAATCTAGATCTCTTTCTCAGGAACTTCTACTAAATTTTCTATATTCTGACCCTGGTCTTTCAGCCAGAATATAAATTATTCACAATTATGCCACAGTGGGGTTGATTCTGGCTTGTTTTCAGAGTTCCCATCTACTCATCTTCCTCTGTGACTGTAAGTTAAAGGCTGTGGTTTCTGTTTTCCATCCCTGAAGTATGGGAAATATTGATTTTCAGGCCTGGCTTCATTGGTCATAAGTCATAACAATAAGTGTAGAACCCACTCATTTAAAATATTTCTTTAAATTCATTTTTTTACTTAAATATATTTTGATGTATATATCTTAAATATACTTCAAAATATAATTTGAAGCCCAAATATTCTTTAAAAGAACCTCTTTTTTTATTACTATCATGAATGAAAACCTAGCACTATTTGTCTTTAGAAACAAAGTACAAAAATAAATGGGAAAACTAAACAAATGCTAAGTTCTAGAAAAATGTAGTTGCTTTCAAAGGCTTGATTGAAGAAGAGGGGAGCATTAGATATTTTAAGATGTATTTTAGGCATTTGAAACCAAAGTAAGAGGTTTTTTTTTTTTTTTTAATGTATTTAACTCTTCTGAACACTTCTAAGCAAGGAATAGCACCCGACTTGATGTTATTAAATGGGTCACCTGGGCCACACAGATCACAGGTAATATAAGTCTCACATGTCAGTGAAACACTGACCTCAGCCATGAATAAAGAATATTATATTCTGACCTATAAGGGAAAACAACCTGAAATATATATAAATATAACTGAATACACATATATATTCAGGTGCTGTACACCTGAAACTTACACAATATTGTACATCAACTGTACTTCAATTAAAAATCAAAAGCGCTACCCAAAACATAAAAAATAAATGTATTACATTCCAACCAATGTGTTTAGCGTTCACAGCTGCAATACAGAAATGCTTTTCATTCCCATTAATACCCAGACTGCATCTGTACCTGCATGAAATAGTGATCCCCCCCATAAGGATGGAAGGCAAACTGACACACCTCATCCTTACAAGAGCTTCATCCAAACCACTATCTCAATTTATAGGTGAGGCAATCAGAAATTAGGAGAAGAATTTCTCCTGGGTCACATTTTTAGTTTTGAGGATTCCAGGTTGGGACTTGAAATGTTCTGCCTTCAAAGGCTGCCGTCATTATTAATATCACTATCATTTTTATCCTGATTAATTCTATCACAAAATATACGCGAAGAACAAGGATTCAGAAGTTCTCCCTGGGTAATACACTAGTTCTCAAACTTGGGGGGCAAGTGGTTTATAGATGCTGACATGTATCCCGCCCTTTTACTACATTGGAGGAAACAGTGGACAAAAATGAAGGGATTGATGAAAGGTTGTAAGGGAAATTTTATGCATTAAAAACCAGGGGCTCTAACGGAAGTGATGGGTGTTTGCTCATCACCCAGATAGCTAAGCCCGTGGCGGCCCACAGAGCGGGTAGAAAGAGAGCTGGGAGCTCCACGCCCGAGAGCCTGAAGCTGGGTGTGTCGCCCAAGCCAACAGCCAGTCATGCGTCTGCACACGGAGGGCTCGGCAAATGGAAACTCAGACCTACAGGGGAGTAACTGCGAAGCTAGCTCGATGCCTGACTGTCCACTCTCATCCAGACGCTCCCGGTCAGGAAGGCACCGCCAACAATGTATGAATCTCAAAGGCGGAGACAGACGCGGTTATTATTCCCTCTGGGCCTTTCCTGACTGAGGAATGACGACAATTTCAGAAACTGTAAGTTGATACCGCCAGCTTATGAGTAAATGCGTAGCTCCCACCGGTTCAGAGCAAACGTCTTGGCAGAGTTCCAGTCATCGTCGTAGTTCAGTTTGGACTGTAAATTTTCACGGTAAAGGCGTCAGACAAAAACACACAGGGCTGCTCGAAGAGAACACGGCCTTCCTGCGGTGCTGGAGCAGGCAGCTTTCTCTGGGCTGCACCAGCCTCCAGAAGCCTATTTTTAATATTTGCTTTTATTTCTTAATCCTTCCAGACAGTAAACATGAAAGTCATTATAAAAAAATAAATAAGAGGCTCAGTTCGTCCTGTTGACAATAAGAGACTTCACTTGCCTCTTCTTTCAGCATCTACTTTAGAAAACCTGTCCATTCTCTGTTTCTTTGCAATGCATATATATCTTACTAAAAACTAAATAAGACTCTTACCACCTTTATGACCCAGGAATGTCTTTCTCAAGAACCTAGGAACCCTCTCTTTGAAATGTCACCATTAAGGAAGAAAGCACGTNTCACTTGCCTCTTCTTTCAGCATCTACTTTAGAAAACCTGTCCATTCTCTGTTTCTTTGCAATGCATATATATCTTACTAAAAACTAAATAAGACTCTTACCACCTTTATGACCCAGGAATGTCTTTCTCAAGAACCTAGGAACCCTCTCTTTGAAATGTCACCATTAAGGAAGAAAGCACGTCTAGCTCTCATTTTCTGTGAGAAGGTTAAAGCCTGACTTCAGCAGGTGCCTTGCTCCAAAACAACCTACAGTCGCTTGATTTCCCTTTGGATAAATCCAGTTAGCTAACACAGAGGGTCACTCCAACCACCAAATGAATTTAGGTCAACCTACATGGGACAAATGGTGCTGCCAAGCCTGCCATTTGAGTTACTGTTTGATCTGCTTTCTGTCTGCTCCTCACTCCAGAGAAAGTCACAGTTTGATAACCTCAAGAGCCACAGAAGCTCATCAGGAAACCACGAGAGGCCAGATTAAAGGAGGACAGGCCTTGCACACACCCTGGTGTTTATCAGCAACCCCACCCTTGAACCATTATTGTAAAACTCCTCACCAAATCACCCCCACCAGGTTGGGACACATAGTTTTTGAGGGCACAAGCCCGCTATGTCGTCCTTTACTTGGCAAAGCAATAAAGCTATTATTTTCTACTTTCACCCAAAACTCTAAGATTTGATTCAGCACCCAGAGACCTAGCTTCATCCTCAATAGGAGATGCTCTGAAAACTGAGTAGATCTTATCCTTTTGTAAGAGACAAACTCTTTGTCTCCTTTCTTTGCCTTTAGTTGGAGATGCTGTGGCGGTATTGGGCCATTTACAGGAGATACTCAGTTTATCTCCCATGTATACAGGAGGCATACATGTTATTAAACTTCTTTCTCTCCTGTTGATCTTTTATTACAGGGGGTGTCTCAGCCAAGAACCTAGAAGGGAAGAGGAAAAATGATCCTTTGTGCCCCACAGGGGTTTGCTACTGTTGACTATATAAGTCTTTGCTCCCTCCAGCGAGTCTGTAAGTTCCTTGAGAGCAGAACTTGTGACTAATACATGTTCTGTTGTTTTCCCGATGACTCACAATGTGCCAGGGATGTAGAAGAGACTCAACAAGTGCAAGCTGAACCGCTGAACTTGGAAGAATTAAGTCAACTGGATTGTGATCTTTACTCACAAGATTGTGACAACAAGACAAACTCAAACACAGTTGTTTATGCTAAGTCCCACAGCACCAAACGGAAACTTAATTACAGTTTTGTCTCTCCCAGAACTGGACTCTTAAAGCAGTCTGTTAGGGGTCACCCTGACAGAGAGGCACTAGTTAGGTAACCAAAGGAAAGTGACCCTCCGATAAGCAGCGTTTTCATCTTGTGGAACTTTCTTGTTCCCATTCCCTTCTGCCTATGAAAGTCTTTCATTTTGTATAGCTCCTTGAAGTTCCTTTCTGTCTGCTAGATCAGATGCTACCTGACTCAAGAATCATTGAGTAAAGCTAATCTTCAGATGTACTTGGCTGATTTCTTTTTTTTAACAGTTTAGTGGCAGGGATGGGATCTGGACACTTCTGATGGCTTTGAGGACAACAAGAAATGCAGGCATTGGTACCAGTGGCCCTTCTGAGCTTTCTGTATTTTTTGCTATGTCCAAGGGCTGAGGGTAAGTTCCTCTTGGAGCTGAGCTCAGCTGTCTGTGTATTGAGCTCCTGGACTACCTGGCTTTCCATCCAGGGTTAACCAGTCAGTCTAGACTGACAGATGGCTCTAATATAGCACCAGTCCTTAGCCCTGGGTTAGGGCACCATCCTAGTCCAGGGCTCAGTGGGGCAGCTTGAGCTAGCAGACCATTCCGCCCAGAACCTGAGTCCCCCGTCTTTGGCTGGTCCACAGCTTCCCTTTGTTGGGTTCTGCTGGTTCAGTCCAAAGTCCCACTTTGGGAAATACTGGTGGTGAGCACGTAAGGGCTTCTCTTGACCAGTCCACAGTGCCATCTCCTCGGCTACTGCTGAGGTCCACAGTTCCACTTCCTTGGTTACTCTTGATTTCTGTTTATGGGCACAAGAGGTGCATGAATAACGCATTGATTGTTAGTAAAAATCTCGGAAGCCAAAGCCACAAAATTGGTGGGCATGGATTGAACAGGTAAAAGCTGTTGTGGCACCTTCCACCAGACTCTAAGACTCCCACGCTACAGTAAGTCAGTCATGGGATAGGTTGGATTGACACTTGGTTACTGCCTCATGAAAACATCCATGCCATGAGCTACACTGTAAAACACCAGAACAATCCCCAGCTCAGTGGCACATCCCTCTCGGGTAACAATTTGTCTTAGGAGAGACTTAAGACTTAGCTACAGAAACAGAATCCTCAAGTTTCAAAGAACTGAGCAGGGTATCATCTGACACAATTGCTTCCTTTATATCTAAGAACTGTGGCCCTAGAAGCTTAGATATCTGTAACAATGACAAAATCTTACTGAAACAACCTAGAATTACAGTGAGTTATCAGTAAACAAAGGAGTCAGAGACTGCAGCCACCACAAATGGTGAGCTGGTGAGCCCTGGGGGAACTCAGGGAGGAGAGAGTTACTGCTGTCTGGTAGCCAGGACTGCAGCCACTCCCTACGGTGAGCCCTGGGGGAACTCAGGGAGGAGAGAGTTCCTGCTGTCTGGCAGCCAGGACTGCAGCCACTCCCTATGGTGAGCCCTGGGGGAACTCAGGGAGGAGAGAGTTCCTGCTGTCTGGCAGCCAGGACTGCAGCCACCCCCTATGGTGAGCCCTGGGGGAACTCAGGCAGGAGAGAGTTCCTGCCATCTAGCAGCCACCTGGACTGCAGCCACTCCCTAAGGTGAACCCTGGGGGAACTCAGGATGTGAAAACACAGGATGTTGGTGAGGTGCCTATCAAAGGGATGACTTCAGTGAGCCCAGACTCTTGCATCTTCCCATATACAGAAAAGTGCTAAATTCCATAACTTCAGATCTGATTTCCATTAATTAGCAATACTCTTTTGATGTTCAGACTACCTGCCCTTTGTTGTAAAACTTCTATATAACCTGTCTCCCCTCCACTTCACCTCCTCAGAGCAATTCTCTCAGGGTTACTCCTGCTACTCTCGGGCTTGAGTCCTAAAAATCCCCACCATATAAAACATAACTCTCAACCTTTCAGTTCAGTTCAGTTACTCAGTCATGTCTGACTCTTTGCCATCCCATGGACTGCAGCATGCCAGGCCTCCCTGTCCATCACCAACTCCCAGAGTCCACCCAAATTCGTGTCCATTGAGTCGATGATGCCATCCAACCATCTTATCCTCAGTCATCTCCTTCTCCCCCTGCCTTCAATCTTTCCCAGTGTCAGGGTCTTTTCAAATGAATCACCTCTTCACATTAGGAGGCCAAAGTATCAGAGTTTTAGCTTCAACATCAGTCCTTCCAGTGAATATTCAGGATGGACTGGTTGGATCTCCTTGCTGTCCAAGGGACTCTCAAGAGTCTTCTCCAGCACCACAGTTCAAAAGCATCAATTCTTCACTGCTCAGCTTTCTCTATAGTCCCACTCTCACACCCATACATGACTACTGAAAAAAAACAAGCCTTGACTAGGTAGACCTTTGCTGACAAAGTAATATCTCTGCTTTTAAATATGCTGTCTGGGTTGGTTGTAACTTTCCTTTAGGTTGTGAATATTTTCAAGTTGACAATTTTAAAAGTGCACTTGAAAGGTAAGGGCTCCCCAATCAAACAAAGAGCATAAGATACCTATTTAAATTGGCATGCAAAAGCCTGCAAAAGTCTTCAATATTCCAAAGTACCTTCATTGAAAGATTCATTGCAAATGCTAATAAAAAACTGAAGACAAAAGAGGTTCTTAAACAAAAGACTCAGATTTACAGGACTCCTATTATACTCCTCTAGTCTCCTTTACCTGAATATCCAGAGTCCATGAATCCTCTCCATGAATTGCCTTACACTTTGAAGAAACTACACAACCATTAAAAAAGGTCCACCAAGCTAGTGGCCTTATAGACAAGCCCCTATCTACCCTGACGGAGAGCTCCATATGGGCTGCTCAGAGATGATGGAACACTAAGGGATCCTCCAGTAAACTGCTAGCAGAGGGGAAACTAAAATTAAAATTAAAGGAAAACCTTGCCAAATTCTAGAAGATATCAAAGCTATCTTCTACTTTAAACTCCAGTCACTCTGGAGCCNATCTACCCTGACGGAGAGCTCCATATGGGCTGCTCAGAGATGATGGAACACTAAGGGATCCTCCAGTAAACTGCTAGCAGAGGGGAAACTAAAATTAAAATTAAAGGAAAACCTTGCCAAATTCTAGAAGATATCAAAGCTATCTTCTACTTTAAACTCCAGTCACTCTGGAGCCTGCAGACATGATCCTGGGAAAATTGGCAGGAGAGACTGATAGGAAATTTTTTTAAGTTTTCTCTCCTAAGCTAACTGTATGAAAGGGGGAAGGAAAACATTTCAAAGACAAAACTTTAAATCTAGAACATGGCAATCTTTTGATTTCCATTTTAGTTGAAGTTCCATGTAGTTGAGTTCCATTTCAGTTCCATTTGTAAGTAGCTTGATATATCTTCTGCTTGATATAAACAAGCGACCTGAAGTAGTTAGAATGGGAAGGAGAGGGAGCTTTGAAGTCCTCCATGTTCTTTGAGGAATTAAAAACAACTGTCCTTGTCTTAAAGACTGAGTCTTTAAAAGCAATGCAGCCCAGAAAGCAATTCAATGCCCATCTATCCTGTTGTGTGTGCGAGCGTGCTAAGTGGCTTCAGCCATGACCAACTCTTAGTGACCCCGTGGACTGTAGTCCCCCAGACTCCNGCACACTAGTGAGTGAGCATTAATCCTTCCTGTGGGTCAGATACTGTGCTCAGTGCATTATGGGAATCCCTTAATCCCCACGGAGGCTACACTGCACTCACAGGCCTGCTAACATCCGAATCAGCAGGGAGCAGGGAGGGTTAGCAATGAACTCGCAGGGACAGGTGGGAAGGCAAGGATCTGAGCCCAGGTGGTCTGAGCAGAACTTCAGCATCTCCCTCTGTGTGCCACTCTCTCCCTAAGATGGGCAGGGATCAGGCGTTGGGAAAGCTCCACCAGACCAACGGCAGGACACCAATGGCCAACTCAACATGCCTTCCATCCAGAGAGAGTAATAGGACACNTGTGTGCCACTCTCTCCCTAAGATGGGCAGGGATCAGGCGTTGGGAAAGCTCCACCAGACCAACGGCAGGACACCAATGGCCAACTCAACATGCCTTCCATCCAGAGAGAGTAATAGGACACTGCTTTGGGAAGTCAACAAGCAAAGGAACACAACAGCCGAGATCTCCTTGTGGTCCAGTGGTTAAGAATCTGCTTTGCAAGGCAGGGGATGTGGGTATGATCCCTGGCCAGGGAACTAAGATCCCACATGCTTAGGAGCAACTAAGTACAACTAGTGAGCCTGTGCCACAACTAGAGAGTCTGTGCGCAACGAAAGATCCCCCGTGCCACCACTAAGACCCGGCACAGCCAAATAAATTAACCCATCAAGGGAACGGAACAACTGGGTTTTCACACCTCAGAGCATCTTAAGGAATTAGAATTGAACTTCTGCCCCTTGTTCTTTAGATCTCAGTATAAATGACAGAGACAGACTAAAGGGACAAAGCAGGTGATTAAATAGTTAATCCCACTAGGAAACTGTAAGTATAAAAAATGTGGGAAACCCCTGTAAGTCAATGATTACTCAAGAGAGCAGGTTGGCTTAATCACAAAACCAAGCAAGCTTGCTTAGCAACAAAACCATGCCACAGAAGCACAAGACATGCCCCCAGACAATGGTGGCGTAAGACCCACATCCTGCCCAGTGAGCTCAGCAAGTCCATTATCCCTAGGACGAGCTCACTGCACACATAAAAAAACAATAATCTGTGGACCTTGCTGGACCATGTGGGGACAAAAAACCTCCCCTGCTCAACCTGGAGAAGGAGCTCATGATGGAAGCTTGACATCTACTCAAGAAAGGCAAAGTTGTTCTCCTCCCCTCTCCACTTTTCCATTGATTATAAAAGTGCAACCCCAGTAGGATCTCAGGGCATAGCATTTCTTACCAGCTTGCTCGTAAGCCTCGCAAGTGTCCTATTCTAATGAGTCACTTCTTATCTACCACTTGGCCTCTCACTGAATTCTTTCTGCACTGAGACATAAGGACTATGGCACAGGAGCTCTTCAGAGCCCCTGAAACAACATCTGAATGTTTCACTGACATATCTTTCTTGCTATTCCTGCTGCCTGGGTTAGGCCTCTGATTCCTCCTGAACGATTAGATTAGATTCCGATACATTTTTCCTCCTTCAATCTCCTATTGAGCTATTCAGCTGAATTTTTCAAAGAGTGGTTCCACTCGTGACCACAGCACTGCTCAAGAGCACTTCCGGTGCCTGCTCGAGACAAAGCGATAAAATACACACAAGCTGGACTCCTGTGTGGTGCTTCCCAATCGTGCCCCAAATGCCCATCCCGCTCCCACTAAGAACGAGCCACCAGTTCAGCCATTTCCACCTAAATCCCCTCCCACAACCTCAGGCCCAGGACTCTTAACATGACTTACTAAGATTTTGCTGTGCTAAGTGGTCTGTGGTAAGCACTTTGATAAGTACAAATATAAACCCTACCTGGATATTTAGCAGCCGGATGAACCATATAGCTCACTAAAATAAAATGTCCTGGAAGGATGAGAAGAGCTTTACAGATTTGGTCTCACTCAGTTAGGAAGGGTGTACTTACCTCAGTATTTAGTTGTGTCTGCAATTAAAGCAAATGAACCTGCTTGGTATGCAAGCAGTTTCAGGAGCCTAGGGTCATGCTGTTGACTTTCAAGAGGAGAGACAGGCACAGAGACTTCCTCCTCTGCTCTGCCTTCACTGATGCATTTATTTTAATGTTTTAAATTTTTGAAATATTCCCCAACATATGTTCTCATCTTCCCACTCTTGGTCATCCAGTTTTCCTGTCCAGAAGAATTTTTTTCTCACTCTCCTCCTAGTCAAAAATATGTGATATTATTATCTAACCTGGGCTTCTTTGGTGTCTCAGAAGGTGAAGAATCTGCCTGCAGTGCAGAAGATCCAGGTTCAATCCCTGGGTTGGGAAGATCCCCTGGAGAAGAAATGACAATCCGCTCCAGTATCCTTGCCTGGAAAATCCCATGAACAGAGGATCCTGGTGCACTACAGTCCTTGGGGTTGCAAAGAGACATGACAGAGTGGCTAACACATTATACTAACCTATCAAAGCTCAACATGTGACCTTGTCACTGTCAAAGGCTGTTCTTTCTATGAGGTCCCACAGTNGAAAATCCCATGAACAGAGGATCCTGGTGCACTACAGTCCTTGGGGTTGCAAAGAGACACGACAGAGTGGCTAACACATTATACTAACCTATCAAAGCTCAACATGTGACCTTGTCACTGTCAAAGGCTGTTCTTTCTATGAGGTCCCACAGTTCGCACCATTGCCCACAGTCCACACTTCTGTCATTACGGGGTATGTGGGGAAGCAATGTACTTCCTTCATCAATACCTCACACTTTGTAATCTCATCAGAGCATAAGTCAGGGACCAAAACATGTTTTGTTCACTGATTATTTTCACCTCAAAATTCTCCTGTGTCATAGTATTTCTGTCTTTAGTCTTCCTCTTAAAAAACAATTTCTACTTCATTTGTTTTCTGTGTATCTGTTTTCAAAAATATTTTCCAGGACTTTCCTGCTGGTCTAGTGGCTAAGACTCCACACTCCAATATATGAGGCTTGGGTTCAACCCTTGGTCAGGGAACTATATCCCTCATGTTGCAACTAAAGATCCTGCATGCCACAACTGAGACTTGGCACAACCAAATAAGTAAATGAATAAATATCAATATAAAAATGCATATCAAATACTCATATCAGATGAAGTAGACTTTTAAAAACTGTTAGTAAGAGATAAGGATGGACACTATATAATGATCAAGGGATCAGTCCAAGAAGAAGATGTAACAATTATAAATATTTATGCACCAGATACATAAGGTAATGGCTAACCATAAAAGGGGAAATCAACAGTAACACAATAATAGTCAGAAAATTTAACATCCCACTTCTATCAATGGACAGACCATCTGAAAAGAAAATAAAGAAGAAAACACAGCTTTAAATGACACAGTAGACCAGTTAGGTTTAATTGACATTTAGAGGACGTGTCACCTGAAAGCAGTACAATACACCTTCTTCAAGTGCACACAGAACATTCTCCAGGATAGATCACATCTTGGGTCACAAATCAAGCCTTGGAAAATTCAAGAAAATTAGAATCTTTGCCAACCACAATGCTATAAGATTAGAAAATTGAAAAGGAAAAAACTGTAAACACACACACAAAGACCCTGCACACCGCAACTAAAGACCCTGCATGCCACAACTAAAGGTCAAAGATTCCGTATGCCACAACTAAGATCCAGTGCAGCCAAATAAATATTTTAAAACAGATTTTTAAAAAATCTAACCTCACATCTAAAGCTACTAAATAAAGGAACAAACAAAGTTAGTTGAAGGAAAGAAATCATAAAAACCAGAGCAGAAATCGTTGAAACTGAAATGAAGCAAACAGCAAAGATCAATAAAAGTTGGTTCTTTGAGAAGATAAACAAAACTGATAAACCTTTAGCCAGAATAATCAAGAAAAAAAAAAAAGAGAGATGACTGAAATCAGTAAAATTAGAAATGAAAAAGGAGAAATTACAGCTGACAATGCAGAAATACAAAGGATCACAAGAGACTACTACAAGCAAATATATGACAGTAGACAGCCTGAAAGAAACAGACAAATTCTCAGAAAGTTACTTTTCAAGACTGAATCAGGAAGAAACAGAAAATATAAACAAGCCAATCACAATTAATCAAATTGAAGCTGTAATTAATAGTCTTCCAAAAAACAAAGGTCCAGGAACAGATGGCTTCACATGTGAATTCTATCAAACATTTAGAGAAGAGCTAACACCCATCCTTCTCAAACTCTTCCCAAAAAAATTGCATAGGGAGAAACACTCCCACACTCATTCTATGAGGCCACCATCATCCTGATACCAAAACCAAAGATTAAAAAAAAAAAAAAAAAAGGCCAATATCACTGATAAACATAGACACAAAAAGTCCTCAGCAAAATACTAGTAACTAATCCAACAACACATTGAAAGGATTATACATCATAATCAAAAGGGATTTATCCTAGGGATACCAGGATTCTTCAGTATTTACAAAGTCAATATCACGTACCATTTTAGCTAATTAAAGAATAAAAACCATAGTATTTCAATAATGCAAAAAAAGCTTGACAAAATTCAACACCCATTTACAATTTCAAAAAAGAACTCTCCAGAAAGAGTATAGAGGAATCTACTTGAATATAATAAAGCCTATATACGAAAAAACCAGAGCAAACATCACTCTCAATGGCAAAAAAACTGAAAGCATTTCCTCTAATATAAGGAACAAGATAAGAATATCCACTCTCATCACTATTAATCAACAAAGTTTTTGGAAGTCCTAGCCATGGCAATCAGGGAATAAAAAGAAATAAAGGGAATACTAATTGGAAAAGAAGTGAAACTGTCACCGTTTGCAGATGACATGATACTATACACAGAAAATCCTAAAGATGTCACCAGGAAACTATTAGAATCTTATTAGTTTCACCAGAAGCTAATCAGAACTTGGTAAAGTTGCAGGATACAAAGTCAATACACAGAAATCTCTTACATTCCTATACACTAAAAACAAAAGATAACAAAGAGATATTAAGGAAAAAAGACCATTTACCATTGCAAAAAAAAAAAAAACTACAAATAAACCTAAGGAGGCAAAAAACCTGTACTCAGAAAACTATAAAACATTAATGAAAGAAATCAAAGATGATACAAACAGATGAAGATATACCATGTTCTTGGATGGGAAGAATCAGTATCCTAAAAATGACTTACACAATCCAAAGCAATCTACAGATTCAATGCAATCCTTATCAATTTACCAGTGGCATTTTTCACAGAATTAGAACAAAACATTTTACAATTCGTATAGAAATACAAAAGATCTCAAATAGTCAAAGTGATCTTGGGAAAGAAAAATGGAGATGGGGAATCAGGCTCACCAACTTCAGGCTATACTACAAAGCTACATAAACAAGACAGTATAATATTGGCACAAAAGCAAAAATATAGATCAATGGAACAGGGTGAAAAACCCAGAGAGATACCAATGCACCTATGAAATTACAACACACTCTCTAACACCATACACAAAAATAAACTCAAAATGGATTAAAGCCCTAAATGTAAGACNTACTACAAAGCTACATAAACAAGACAGTATAATATTGGCACAAAAGCAAAAATATAGATCAATGGAACAGGGTGAAAAACCCAGAGAGATACCAATGCACCTATGAAATTACAACACACTCTCTAACACCATACACAAAAATAAACTCAAAATGGATTAAAGCCCTAAATGTAAGACAAAAGACACTATAAAATTCTTAAGAAGAAAACATAGGAAAAACATTCTTTGATATAAATTAAAAAAAAAACATTCTTTGACAGCAAGCTCATTTTTAACATACCTCCTAGAGTAATGAAAATAAATATAAAAATAAATGGGACCTAATTAAACTTGAAAGCTTTTGCAAAGCAAAGGAAACCATGTGAAGTGAAGTGAAGTCACTCAGTCATGTCCAACTCTTTGTGACCCCATGGACTGTAGCCTCCTACACTCCTCCGTCCATGGGATTTTCCAGGCAAGAGTACTGGAGTGGGTTGCCATTTCCTTCTCCAAAAGGAAACTATACACAAGATGAAAAGACAACCCTCAGAATGAAAGAAAATATTTGCAAACAAAGCAGTGGACAAAGAATTAATCTCCAAACTATACAAAGAGCTCAAACAGCTCAATATATTAAAAAAAAAAAAAAAAACACTAAAAAAACAGTCAAAAACTGGGAAGACCTAGACATTCTCCAGAGAAGACATATAGATGGCCAAGAAGCACCTGAAAAGATGCTCAACATCACTAAATATTAGAGAAATGCAAATCAAAACTACAGTGAGATACCACTTCACACCAGTCAGAATGCCATCATCAAAAAGTCTACTAACGAAAAAAAAAAAAAAGGAAAAAGAAGTTTACTAACAATAAATGAGGGAGAGGATGTGGAGAAAAGAGAACCCTTCTATACTGTTGGTGGGGATATAAATTAGTACAACCACTATGGACAGTATGGTGCTTCCTTCAAAAAAACATAGAACTATGAAATGATCCATTAATCCCACTCCTGGGCATTTATCTGGAGAAAACCATACTTCAAAAACAGATAGGCACCCCAGTGTCCTTTGCAGCACTATTTACAGTAGCCAAGATGTGGAAGCAACCTAAATATCCATCTACAGAGGGATGGATAAAGAAGATGTGGTAGATATATACAATAGAATATTACTCAGCCATACAAAAGAATGAAAGAATGCCATTTGCAGCAACATGGACGAACCTCGAGATTGGCATACTGAGTGAAGTAAGTCATACAGAGAAAGACATATCATGTGATACCACTTACATATGGGATCTAAAAAAACCTGATACAAATGAACTTATTTATAAAAACACAAATAGACTCACAAACTTAGAAACCAAACTAGGTTACCAAAGGGGAAAGGAGGGATAAATTAGGAGCTTGAGATTTACATACATACATTACTATATATAAAGTAAATAACCAACAAGGACCTACTATATAGCACAGAAAACTCTACTCAGTATTCAATAATAAGCTGTGTGGGAAAAAGAAACTGAAAGAATGGATATATATTTATGCATAACTAAATCACCTTGCTGTACACCTAAAACTAATACAGTATTGTAAACCAACTATATTCCAATATAAAATAAAAATCAAATAAAAAACTAAACATACTCTTAAAATATGATCTAGAAATCACACTTTTTGATATTTTCCCAAAGGAAATAAAAACATATTTTCACTCCAAACTGTTTACATGGATGTTTATTACAACTTCACCCACAACTGCATCAACTTGGAAGTAACTAAGACATCCTTTCAGTTCAGTTCAGCTCAGTCTCTCAGTCGAGTCCGACTCTTTGTGACCCCATGAATCACAGCATACCAGGCCTCCCTATGCATCACCAACTCCCGGAGTTCACCCAGACTCCCGTCCACCGAGTCAGTGATGCCATCCAGCCATCTCATCCTCTGTTGTCCCCTTCTCCTCCTGCCCCCAGCCCCTCCCAGCATCGGAGTCTTTTCCAATGAGTCAACTCTTCGCATGAGGTGAACTAAGTATTGGAGTTTCAGCTTTAGCATCAGTCCTTTCAATGAACACCTAGGACTGGTCTCCTTTAGGATGCACTGGTTGGATCTCCTTGCAGTCCAACGGACTCTCAAGAGTCTTTTCCAACAACACAGTTCAAAGGCATCAATTCTTCACCACTTAGTTTTCTTCACAGTCCAACTCTTACATCTATAGATGACCACTGGAAAAACCATAGCCTTGACTAGACGGACTTCTGTTGGCAAAGTAATGTCTCTGCTNCTCCATCTTTGGCTGCAAAGAATATAATAAATCTGATATCGGTGTTGACCATCTTGTGATGTCCATGGGTTAGAGTCTTCTCTTGTGTTGTTGGAAGAGGGTGTTTGCTATGACCAGTGCGTTCTCTTGGCAAAACTCTACTAGCCTTTGCCCTGCTTCATTCCGTACTCCAAGCCCAAATTTGCCTGTTACTCCAGGTGTTTCTTGACTTCCTAGGTGGGTTTATTTCGATAACAACTAATAGTTATTTGGTACTAAGTTTTGGGTTGGCCAGTAAGTTTCCATAAGATGTTATGGTATAACTCAAATGAACCTTTTGGCCAAGCCAATAGGATGAACCAAAGTAAGTGATCCAGTTGGGAAACACAGGCCTTTGACCAAAACATCAGTTGCGGGCATCACACAGGTTTCAGGAACTGGGCATGCGCACCTCTCCTCCACTAGGACCCGTTTTCCTGACCTGCGCAGTAACGCCCACTCTTCAAAGTGTCATTTCAGCTTCTGCCGCTTCCATAATTGTATTCATCCTCCCTCCCAACTAAATGTTGTCACTTTCTCTTCTGAATTCCCTCCTCGGATGTTTTTAATTTCTCTAGCACCAAATACAACTCTTTTCCTGCATTTGGTTACTAATGTAAATATTTCTTTCCATTGATCCAGTGTCATCATTTGGAGAGAAATGGGAGTATCTTACTATATGTCCTGCCTGGCAGGTGTTCTAGCAATTATTTTTTAAATGGTGAATTACTATGTGAAGGATTTATTAGGACAGCACCCTATTGAAGGAACTCAAAAGCCAGAAGGGCCCAAGGGACTGGAATATATGAAAAGGCAACTCAAAAAGAGAAAAAAAATACATATTGGGTTTGAAAGTAGGGGACACAAAATATTACAGAAAAAATGCTTTAGATGACAGTTCTGTGCACAAGACTGACCTGTCCTTCCTGCTTTTCCCAACTACTATTGTAAGGAAGATGCTCCACATAATGGCAGAGAGTTTTGGTCCAGCTCTTAATTTTAACATTATTGACACATAAGTGGGTTACTTATGTGCATTTACAATATTTTAAGAATATTTCCATCTTCTTTAGGAAGTATAGACATCCCAACTAGAAAACTGTTCCATATCCATTACATCATCCATTCCTGAATCTTCCTTGTCATACAGTACATTTTGTCACATTTTATCATGATACATCAGTACATTCAGGATTCATTTTTCAGTCCATTGATGCTTGACAGAATTGTGTTAAAGATTAAACATGAATTGGGTTCTAAATCTGCTTCTACCACCTAACCTTAGTCTATGTCTATATCATTTTAAAGTTATTATTATTTCTTTCAGCATGTCAGCCTATCCCAATACCTATACTTTCCTATTGGATGATCTCAGATCATTTGTTTTCAGGATTAAAGTAGGTATAAAGTAATTAATATATTTTAAAATAATTTATGTTTGTTCAAGAATTTATACTAATTAACAGAATACCAATTAGTAAAGAAGAAATGGAACTAAAATATTGAACTATTTTTATCTAAACTCTGAATACCTTAATATGATTTACAAGGTCCTAAGTAACCCCAACTACTAGATTGGCCAAAAAGTTCATTTGGCTTTTTCCATAGACATTATGGAAAACCCAATAAGCAAATGAACTGTTCGGTCAACTCAGTACATTTTCCCTGACTTCAGTTCTGCCTTCTCCCCAGCACATTGGCTCCCACTGCCCTTTCTTAAATATGCTCAGTTTTATCCATCTTCAGACTTCTGCTCATGTTACTTCATGTCTCCAAAATGACGTCACCTGATTTTCACAGGGTGGTCTGGTCGTATCTATCACTGTTGTTTAGTCACTGAGTCGAGTCCAACACTTTGAGACCCCATCAACCGCAGCTTGCTAGGCTCCTCTATCCATGGGATTTTCCAGGCAAGAATACTGGAGTGGGCTGCCATTTCCTTCTCCAGGGGATCTTTGCAACCCAGAGAGAAAAGCTGGACCTCCTGCGTGGGCAGGCGGATTCTTTACTACTGAAACACCAGAGATATCTATCACTGAGTCTTGGTTTAAATACTAATTCTTGAGGGACTTCTGAATAGGAACCAAACTAAATTATTCTCTGTCATAGCACATATCAAATATAATTGTATTATAATACAGAATTTNGAGAGAAAAGCTGGACCTCCTGCGTGGGCAGGCGGATTCTTTACTACTGAAACACCAGAGATATCTATCACTGAGTCTTGGTTTAAATACTAATTCTTGAGGGACTTCTGAATAGGAACCAAACTAAATTATTCTCTGTCATAGCACATATCAAATATAATTGTATTATAATACAGAATTTAAATTTTTATTTGCCCACTTGTTTACTGATTCCCTCCCAGACTAAATTTTGAGTTCCAAGGGCAGTGTCTTTTTTTTTTTTTTTTTTTTTTCTTCAATTTACCAAGCATAATACAGTGCCTGGGACTAGGAGGACATTCAGAAATATTTCCAAATAAATAAATGAACATCTCATTAATCAAACCCAATCTTTTTATACTAATCCTTTATAATACTTCATCCTACAGTCTTGATTCTCCTGAGTAAACCATTTAATTCAGCTTTACAGAATTTGGGGGTTACTATTCACCTCAGTGATCAGCCTGTCTCAAGCACATTTCAGGAGATGAAGTCAAGCCGTGTCCAGGATGGGACTCATCGTGGTCACATGCAGTGGATGTGCAGGGCAGTAACCTGCCATCATCGAGTCTAGGGTGGTAGAGAGTAGGAAATAAAGGGATTTCCTGTAACTGAGATGAAAGGAGCACTAAGAACATGTCTCTTTTAAGTAAATGAGAGAGTGAAACTGCCAGCTAATCATCTCTTCCAAAAGATGACTGCACTGCAGAATGTTGAGAAACTTGTTTTTATTAAACCATATGGGAAAGCCTGAAAAGAGCTGCATTTGGTCTGCAAGAGGCACAGCTGTACAAGAGTGACGGGAACAGGCTAAGTGGCTTCCGTTTTTCAGTCCCTCTCATTTTCAGTGTTCACTTCTCCACTCTCTGCTCTCACACCCCAGCACAGAAACCCTTCTTTATGTTGTCCTCAGAGGCCTGTGTCTGTGATGACCATCTGCCTGTGCACACACAGCTGTTGTTGTGGGCTTGGGAAATCACTGGCCTCTGGTTATTCCTTTCTTTCCCCCAGTACAGTGTGAACTTCTGCAGAAGCTGAGTGGAGACTGTCAAATGCCTTACTAAGCCTAAGAATTCTTCTGTTTATGTAAATGTTTGTCTAAAATTTTACTTTAAGAAATATATAGACATATACATATAAGAAATATATAGATAACATTTTATATGAACAAGATCCAGGCATTTTGGCATCACTGATATTCTTTTTAAAAAAAAGTTCTGAAAAAAAAATTTTTTAAAGTTCTGGAAAATGAATTAATACATGCACGTACATACACATACACACACACCCCTACATAAATTCCTAGTCTGATAAACTTTGTTTCAGCCTAAGAATTCTACTCTTTATTTCTTCAACCAGAGAAAAAGCAGAAATCAGACTAGTTGTAACAACTGATTACATTTATGACCTGTCTTCTAGGTTCAAAAAGTAAGTATCTGCTATTTAGAGCTCATGAACAGTAACAAAAAATAATGGTGTATGAATACCAGAAGAGCACTTCATTTGAATCTTGTATAAGTATGTAGCGCTTGGAATAAAGCCACCCATAAATCCAATTATACAAGGAAAACATATCTGAGATAATTGTGGGAATCCAAAAACTTATTTTGCATTTCAGTGAATATTGGTTCTTGTTTATGTCACCCTTGTGTTTAAAAGCAACATTAACATATTCATGTCATTGCTGTGCTGTGTTTACTTGCTTAGCCATGCCCGACTCTTTGTGACCCCACTGACCATAGCCTGCCAGGCTCCTCGGTTCATGGGGATTTTCCAGGCAAGAAAACCGGAGAGGGTTGCCATGCCCGCCTCCAGGGGATCTTCCCAACCCAGAGACTGAACCCAGGTTTCCCTCATTGTGGGAGCATCCTTAACCATCTGAGCCACAAGGGAAGCCTTATTTGTATTATTAATAGACTCTTTGCTCCTTTGAGGCTCAATGGAACATAAAATCTGATCCTCCCAAATAAAATATATTAACAGATGAACTGTGTAATTCTAATGTTACAAACACAAGGAATTCCGTTTTTATATAACCAGGCCTAGAGAGAGGTACCTATTAGGATGACAGTCTCAGATATTCCTCAGTCCTGTCACAGAGAATAAGATGAGTAAATACAATTTCAGACAACCCTCCCAGTCACAACCAGAACATGATTTATGGGATGTGAATCACTCTCCCAGAGTGACTAATGTGAAGAGCCAAAGGAAACCAAATTCTGCTCCAGGGTCTCAGCTAAAAACTGGCTTGTTTTATCTCTCAGTATTTACCTAGTGGTTCTGTGCAACACCTATCCAAGTGGTCTGAAGGGAAATGTTAGGGCTTTTCTATCAGATGTTTAAAACATGTATTTTCCTAATAAAGAATAATTCCCAAATTTTCCACACTAGTACTTATAATTTGTAACTGTGGTGACTTGATATTCTCCAAAGAAAATGCACTGACACTCACCCTAGTATTGCACTGTGTCGGAAGTCAATAAACTAGAATTCCTATTTTAGCCCCTAACTGAGGTTTCTAGCCACAGACAAGTCACATCACTTCTCTGGAATTTCAGCTTTATCTCTAAAATGGTAGCACTCCAGTATAACCAACTGTTATGCAAAGAGATATAATATCACTTGGATAGAGATAACTTGAAAAGCTTTATTATTTACTCTAGTTCCATTCAATTGCTCAGTCATGTCCAACTCTTTGCAACCCCATGGACTGCAGCACAACAGGCCTCCCTGTCTATCAGCAACTCCCAGAGTTTACTCAAACTCACGTCCCTTGCGTAGGTGACGCCATCCAACCATCTCATCCTCTGTTGTCCCTTTTCCTCCTGCCTTCAGTCTTTCCCAGCATCAGGGTCTTTCCCAGTGACCCAGTTCTTCGCATCAGGTAGCAAGAGTATTAGAGTTTCAGCTTCAACATCAGTCCTTCCAATGAACATTCATAACTGATCTCCTTGAGGATGGACTGGTTGGATCTCCTTGCTGTCCAAAGGACTCTCAAGAGTCTTCTTCAACACCACAGTTCAGAAGCATCAATTCTTTGGCACTCAGCTTTCTTTATAGTTCAACTCTCACATCCATACATGACCACAGGAAAAACCATNGTGTGAGATGAGTACAACTGTGCAGTAGTTTGAGCATTCTTTGGCATTGCCTTTCTTTGGGATTGGAATGAAAACTGACCTTTTCCAGTCCTGTGGCCACTGCTGAGTTTTCCAAATTTGCTGGCATATTGAGTGCAGCACTTTCACAGCATCATCTTTTAGGATTTGTTTTGGATTAAACAACCCTTAAAATAACAAAACAAACCATGTGACTAATAAAGATAACCAGGAATAAAGAAATATGCCATTTCCCAAAGAAATTACAAAAAGAGGGAAACATAATCAAATGATACTAATTTTTAAAAAGAGCAAGATGGTGAATTTAAACCCAACCATAAAAATAATCACACTAAATGGAGACAGTCTGAACATGCTATTTAAGACTAGGCAAGTGGACAAAGAATCAATATTCACCTGTAGGGTGCCTACAAGAAGCTCACAGTAAATATAAAGACAGAGGTAGTTTGGAATTAAAAGTACAGAAAAAGATATCAGACAATGTAAGTCTTAGAGAAAAGAATACACTAGGAACAAAGAGGGTCATTTTGTAATCAAAAAGCAGTCATAATGAAAAACTCACTAAGAGTATATAACTCTAATAAATCTTTATTCACTTGATAAAAGACCTTGAAAATGCACAATGATAATAGAACCACAAAGGAAACAAACTCAAATTATAGTCATATATTTAAACAATTCTTTCTCAGTAGAGAAAAAGTACACAGAAAATCAGAAAAATGTAAAAGACAAGCAACGGTATTAATCACTTTGACAATGATAGAACATTGCACCAAAAATAGCACAATACACATTATTTCAAATTCACTTCTACATAGAGAATTCTACAAATACACACACACACACACACACACACACACACATACACACACACACACACACACACACACATACACACCTCTGAAAACTGTTTGGCAAAGTTGATACAAGATCAATATACTGAAATAAGTTATATTTCTTTGTCTCTAGGAACTAACAAGGCTACCTAAGGCAATTCACAGATTCAAAGCAAGCCCTATCAAAATACCAAGGGCATTTTTTCACAGACAGAGATTGAATAATTTTAAAATGTGTAAAGAAACACAAAAGAGCCTGAATAGCCAAAACAATCTTGAGAAAGGAACTACTGAACTGGGAGAATCAGGTGCCCTGACTTTAGACTATATTACAAAGTAACCAAAACAGCACAGTACTGGTACAAAAGCAAACACAGAGGCTCAGTGAACAGAACAGAGAGCCCAGCAATAAACACTCATACCTCTGGCATCAAAATTAAACATGAAACAGCATTCTTCATAATAAGATCAAACATATGCAATGGTTAAGGGTTAAAGCTGACACAGAAGTCACTGGTCATCAAGAAGTGGGAAGAGCAAGTGCAAAGGCACTGAGGCACAAGCACTGCCAGCCTTGAGGAGGAAAGTGGAGCTGAGTGGACAGAGGGAGAGGGCCTGAAAAGTGAGCCCAGGGGGTAGCAGGGGGCCGTATGTGGCAGGGTCTCTGAGGCCTTGGTAAGAACCCCTGAATTGTTATTTCTGCTCTTCCATGTGGATTCCTACTTAATGTCAACATGCTATAAATCGAACTGAAATCACACAAGGATGGACTTATTTTTCATTTGTGCCATGTTCACAAGAAAAACTGAGAGATTATTTGCCAATGACCCTGTGTGGTCTTTGCTCAGATGCCTTATAATACACAAACGAAGGCTCAAGAATTTTAAAAAAGAAAAAAAGTAAGCTAAAGCTAAGGTTTTAAGAGGAGATGTGATTCCCTGGGTGAAAAAGTGAGGGGAGGGAGGAGAGAGGCAGGCAATGTCTGGAAGCAGAGAGCAAGGCTTGCGTTACTCAGGGCCACTGCTGCACAAAGAGACACAGCTGCCACCTCTGGACTGTGTCCAGCATCAGAGGACAAGAGAGGCCATGGACCCCCAGCTCCCGCTCATCTCCTGTCTCACTGGTCAAAGTCTGGCCCAGTAAGACCTGACTTCTCAGCGCCAGCTGGTGTCCCCCAAGCATTTCAGACGTTCCAGGTGAAGCCACACGGCACACTCTGGACCACAGCACTGCATTTGTGCCCAGAGTGGTGGGAGGAATCAGCCTCAGGGGCTCCATCATGGGGAGTGGGGGCAGCGCCTGCTGGAACTTCTGTGTCTCCACCAGTGGTGACACGGGGGTCCTCCCAGATGCCAGCACTCACCCTGGGGGCAGGAGGAGGACAAGAGCCCCTGCGCTGTTAGATGATGGGCAGGGGCCATGGTGCGGAGGGGGCAGCAAAGGCTGGGATGCTCTCATAAATAAGGAGCCAACAGCCCAAGACGCAGTGAAGGCAAGAGAAATGTGACCCACAAACGTTTAACCTGGGAAAACTCTGACAACACGATAAAACATCCTGAAGACAATAAATTCTTCCAAAAAGGGAAATAGAAAGCTGCAGTGCCCCTGAGTGTATGTTACTGCAATATACAGCCACCTGCCCTCCCAACAGAGTAAGCAGAATACAATCACAATATTTAATAAAGGGAATCCTCAAACCAACAGCCTGTAGCTGATGTGAGCTTAGAGAAGCAACAGTGAAAATTAAATTCATCAACCCCAAGGTTAGTAGGTGTGCTCAGTTGTGTCCGACTCTTTGCAACCCCATGGACTGTAGCCCACCAGGCTCTGCTGTTCATGGAAATTCCCAGGCAAGAATACTGGAGTGGGTTGCCATTTCCTCCTCCAGGGGAGCTTCCTCACCCAGGAATTGAACCCACATCTCCTGTGTCTCCTGCGTTGGCAGGTGGATTCCTTACTATTGAACCACCTGGGAAGCCCTGAGATTAAGGATTAACTTAAGATGTCCAAGACAAAGTATAAAGAGGACATAAGACACTTTTAATGGCAGAGAAAAGTTATTTTGAGGGGAAAGATTACTATTACCTTTGACGAATAAACATAGTCCTACATACAGAGAAGGCGATGGCACCCCACTCCAGTCTTCTTGCCTGGAAGGTCCCAAGGATGGAGGAGCCTGGAAGGCTGCAATCCATGGGGTCGCTAAGAGTCAGACATGACTGAGCGACTTCACTTTCACTTTTCACTTTCATGCACTGGAGAAGGAAATGGCAACCCACTCCAATGTTCTTGCCTGGAGAATCCCAGGGATGGCGGAGCCTGGTGGGCTGCCATCTATGGGGTCACACAGAGTTGGACACGACTGAAGTGACTTAGCAGCAGCAGCATGACAGGGAAAGAACATTTATTCAAGGGAAAGCCATGCTAAATGAGACATCACAATGTTTTCAACTGTTTAACTGCGTAAGGAAATACTGACATTAATATTTTATGATGTTTTTGTTTTAAAGGACTTAATGATTTCTCACAAAGCACGTCTATGTGTTTGTTTGAGCTGTGAATGAATTGGGTCCCAGGACACCTGGGGTCTTGCAAGACTACCATCATCATAAGCAGTCCTGAAGCACACTGATAAGAGGACGTTAAAGCTGATCCATGTGGGACGTGAGAGTATTGGATCCTAGGCCCCTTCCCCTCTCTAGGTCTGCAATCCTGTAGCTCACAGTGCAAGAACAAGTGCACTCTCGCTGGTGAGGCGCTTCCAGAGACAAGGCTGCAGTCAGTCCGTCCAGAGCAACCATGGGTCTGCTCAATCCCCCGCCGGGGGCCAGAACAGACTACTGACTGACGGACTTCAGCTGCAACAGGATGTCATGGGAACCCCAGTGGACTTGGTGTTCAAGATGTGGTTTCGATGCTGAGTCAGAGATGTTCAGCCCTGTGATGTCAGGGAAGTCGTTTTATCCGAGCATCAGTTACTTCACTCAGACAGGGAATTCTAACATTCAGTTAGAACACAGAGATGACTGTTGGGACAGAACTCTGAACAGAAGGGTAAGCCTGGGAGAAATGACTTCCCCTGCACCTTTGGGAGATTCCGGAGACGTGGTGCCTGACCCACCCGCGTCACAAAGCTCAGGCTCTGCCTCGTTCTCCCACCAGTGAGGACACAGCCACATCCTCAACGTAAAAAGTGAAATGAAGTGAAACTCGCTCAGCCATGTCTGACTCTTTGCAACCCGATGGACTATATAGCCCATGGAATTTTCTAGGCCAGAATACTGGAGTGGGTAGCCATTCCCTTCCCCAGGGCATCTTCCCAATCCAGGGATCGAACCCAGGTCTCCTGTATTGCAGGTGGATTCTTTACCAGCTGAGCCACAGGAAGCCAACATGAAAGGAGGCCCATGATCCCACTGCGGTGGGGAGGGGGTGTCACATCCCGGTGACAGGAGGGAACACAGACCTCTCACCCCCAAGGGCATGTCCTGGGGTGGTCAGAACCAGCCCTGGAGAGCCAGTTGTGGGCTTTTCAGAAATTACAGGAGCTGGTTGTTAAACACAGCCTTTGTTAAAAATTAAATTAGATATTCCAAATCACATTAAAAACAAGGGCAACAGATGGTCAGAAAACCCTTCCTGTTTACAGTACCACATGCCACTGCCAGCGCTGTTTTGTGGTTATTTACTCGTGGTGTTTCTGCGCGGGACACTTCACCCCGTGCTTCTGCAGGCCTTTCTGACAGTGAAGAGCCTTCACATCGAAACTTGAAATCAACCACGGTGGATTATTAACACTACGAAACATGAAAGTAAAATTTACACAATCGTGTCCGACTCTTTGTGACCCCACGGACTATACAGTCCATGGAATTCTCTAGGCCAGAATACTGGAGTCGCTATCCTTTCCCTTCTCCAGGGGATCTTCCCAACCCAGGGATTGAACCCAGGTCTCTTGTATTGTAGGCGGATTCTTTACCAGCTGAGCTATTAGGGAAGCCTGATACGAAACATGGCAAACACCAATTCAGGCCTAAACTTATTGTTCTACTGATTATTTAAGACCAAGAGCTAGCAAACCACCCAGAATCTGTTTTTGTTTTGGTTCAATCTTTAAGAGTGAATTTTTTTTTTTTTTTTTTTTTTTTTTTTTACATTTTAAAGTATGGAAGGAAGGAAACAAAGGAGGGAGAGCAAAAGCATGAAAGCAGGAAAGAAAACGTGCCAGAGGCAGACTATATGTGACTGCAAAGCCTTAAGTATTTACCAGTCTGACTTTTGCAAGAAATGTTTCTGAACCTGATGGAGAGCATTTAACAATGCAAATGAAACTGAGAGGCCTCCTCACTGGCTGTCACCCCCAGAGTATGGGAAGCAGCCTCCTTCCTTGTCATCCTGGCCCCTTGAGCTTCTAAGCCAGGGATGAAGACGACCCACTGTGCTTGTAAGGCGAGGGCCGAGAAAAAGAGAGCAAGCCAGGCAGTCAGGCAGAGAAACATTTATTACAGGAAGAAAGGGAGAAACTGACTGGTTTTAGAGAGAAACCAATGCTCTCCTTTTATAGCCAACCCTTCTTATACCCTATGAATTGTGCCCTGGAGGGAGGGGGCCTCAGTTTATCTTTAGTCCGCAGCTGGGGTCTTGTGGTCACGTAGTCAAAGGGGTCTCACGGTCGGGTGGTCACATAGTCTTGAGAAACTGGCACCAGCAGAAGAAAACAGGATATCGCCTTAAAGAAGAAACAGGATGCCTACCAGGGCCAGGTGGCCGCTGTGACTTTATCCCTTGTTTGTCGGGTCACCACAATGGGCCATATTTTAACTATAGCTATGAGCCCCTTGTGAACCCTAACATTCCAGCCTTTTTAATATAGGCTAAGGGCCAAAGGTCAGTCGTCTGTATCTGCTTCACACTAGTTTGGGGTGACATCATAGGGGTGAGATAAGAAAAGGCTGGAACATGGGTTAAAGGAAGTCTGAGTGGGCTCAAAGCTTTTTATAATTGGAGCAAGTCAGAAGTAGCTCATGAACAGTCCGGTTGGTGAAGGCTAGTAGGCAAACCTGGAGAAGCTTTGAAAACAGATGCATTAGACAGGGGCCGAAAGTCAGAATGAGGGTTAATATGAGAAGGGAGCCCAGTAAAGGTAGGACCCATGGCAACCAATCCCGATTGCTTAACCAGTTTTCCCATGATTTACTGAGATGTTGACGTATTCTTGAGGCCCTATTTGTCGGATTCTTTGCTGCCTCCTTTACAACATCCAATTTATTGGTGTAGAAACAGCGGGCTTCATCTAGAAAAAGACACAGGCCTCATTTTTCTGCTGTGAAGGTCTAACCCTCTTCTGTTTTGAAGGACCACAGCTGCCAGGGAATCTAGTTGGCCCTGGAGAGTGATAAGGCCGGTGGCTACTTCTAGGCTTTCAGTAAGAACCTTGGAGAGACTCAGTTCAGTTCAGTCGCTCAGTTGTGTCCGACGCTTTGAGACCCCATGAATCACAGCACACCAGGCCTCCCTGTCCATCACCAACTCCCAGAGTTTACTCAAACTCATGTTCATTGAGTCGGTGATGCCATTCAACCATCTCATCTTCTATTGTCCCCTTCTCCTCCTGCCCTCAATCTTTCCCAGGATCAGGGTCTTTTCAAGTGAGTCAGCTCTTCACGTCATGTGGCCAAAGTATTAGAGTTTCAGCTTTGACATCAGTCCTTCCAGTGAATATTCAGGACTGATCTCCTTTAGGAAGGACTGGTTGGATCTCCTTGCAGTCGAAGGGACTCTCAAGAGTCTTCTCCAACACCACAGAGAGTAGTTTAAAGAGGTCATGGGTCCTGCAGTCCCTGTTCCAATCCCTGCTGCTATTTCTAAGCTTATCAATAAGGGAATGAATCGAATTGCTCATTTGGGCGGGTTGTGGACTAGTGGGATAGGGAGAGTATGGTTGTTAGGAGCAACAGAGATATCTAGGGCTAGATGTACCAGGATGCATGTCCCAGTCCAGTTAGTGGGAAGACAGAAGTATGTGGTGGTTCCACATAAGAAAAAGATTCCAGGAGTAAGGAGGCAAAACTGGAATCAATAGCAAACAAGTAAGGAGGCAGAAACTGGAATCAATAGCAAACTGGGTATTTGTTAGCTGACCCCCAAACCGGACTGGTGTCTCCAGAGGCCGAAGGAAACATTCCTGAGAAAGCAACAGAGGGTCCTCTAGCCCCCAAGACATGGTAAATAGCGCGACCCAAAGGAAAGATGTGAGGTGTGATTACAGAGGTATGATGGTATAGAGCCTAGCTGTGGCTGTGAGTTATTTAGAGTCGTGTCTAGAAAAACAGAAGGGAGCCTTTTGCTGTAAGCAGACATCAGAGGTAGGAGGTCCTCCCATAGCCGGTTTGATATGGATGGAAGCGAGGTCAGCAAGAGGGGAGGACATTTTATCAGGATTGTTGATCTGATCTAGTGAATATAAATAGCACATATAGGACAAAAAGAGGGGTTCTCCCCCGTAGGTGTGGTAGAGGAAGTGTTTACGTGGTTCCACTGATCCGTGGAGACAGGTAGGGCTGATCCACCCGGCGAGGAGATGGACAAACAGATCCAACAATCACTAGACAGGGTTGGATTTGAGGTACTGAGTAAACGTGTTAAAAAGGAAAGTTAAATCTGGGGTAGAGTGAGAATTAGGTAGGGCATGAGGGATGTATAGAAGCAAAGGGAATGAGATCAGTACCATGACGTGGTGGCTCGTATTTAAAGGGAGTAAATGAGGAGGCTAAGGACCCAGGTGTGAAAGTAAACCTGGACAGGTGTAAAGTCTAGTAAGTCTCCCTGTAACCATAGGTCAGTAATACAATCAAGAGGTGTGGAAAGATCAGTGATTGTGAGATTTTGTGGAAAAGTGAGGTTTTGTGATATTACATGTAGAAAAGTGGGCAATAAGTTCATTTAAATTTACCGTAAAAGAAGACCGCAAAGGATGGAAACCACAAGGAAGTAAATGAAACGTAAGAGGAGCTTCTTAACAGGAGTCCACTCAAAGCGGATACAGAATAAACTCCTATTCCAAACAAGGTAAGTAAAGGGAGTCCCAGTCCAACCAGTAACCAGTACATCTGATCATAACTTTTACT
The DNA here is from genome assembly GCA_006410615.1 of Neotragus moschatus. Classification (NCBI taxonomy): domain Eukaryota; kingdom Metazoa; phylum Chordata; class Mammalia; order Artiodactyla; family Bovidae; genus Neotragus; species Neotragus moschatus. Next base: position 2,738,519 of record SJYA01002520.1, on the reverse strand, counting down.
TATCAATATTGGTTATTTTTGGCTGTTCCACTTCTTCAGGGATTTGATCCAATCGGAGCCTGTCGAGGCCCAAGATGGTGCTGGAGTAGCAGGGGACGTCCGAATGGGGAGTAATTTTTGGTGGAGATGGAGAGTCTCCTGGGCCCACTTTAACCTGGAGATATGAAACCAAGAATGACCTGCCAATTTAGGGGCTGCCGGTGTGGTTAAGATGATCTCAAAGGGGCCGGTGCACCGAGGCTGTAAATCTTTATGGTATAAGCTCTGAAGTAAAACTCGACACCCAGGTATGAGTGTCAAGTTAGGAGGATTTGTTTGAGGAGGTTTTGGGAGAGAGCAATTTGCATGTTGTCTCATGAAGTGTCTAACAAGGACAAGAGAGGGGAGACAACCTCCCATTAAGGGACTTGTAGTAGGAAACTGACCTAAAAGAAAAGGGCGTCCACACATGAGCTCAAAAGGACTAAGAAAGACGGAGCCCATGGAGGGGCCCTAATGTGAGCCAAAGCCACAGGAAGGAGTTCAGTCCATGGCTTCTGTAGTCAAGAGCAAGTTCAGCCAGTTGCACTATGAGAACTGAATTTACCTTTTCGACTTACCCTGAGGATTGAGGTCTATGAGGAATATGTAGCCTCCAGGTTATGCCAAGAGATTGGGCTACTTGTTGAGTGATTTGTGAGACAAAAGCCTGTCCGTTGTGCGAGGGATGATTTCTCAAATAAGAACTTGTGTTATCTCTGAGGCAGTTTCTGACCTTGTAGGAAAAGCTTCAACCCACCCCGAGAAGGTGATCACTTTAGTGATACCTTTGCTGCTAAGTCGCTTCAGTCGTGTCCGACTCTGTGTGACCCCATGGACTGCAGCCTACCAACACATAAAATTCATACTAAAGGTATCACTTGGAGAAGGCAGTGGCACCCCACTCCAGTACTCTTGCCTGGAAAATCCCATGGATGGAGGAACCTGGTGGGCTGCAGTCCACGGGATCGCTAAGAGTCGGACACGACTGAGCGACTTCCCTTTCGCTTCTCACTTTCATGCATTGGAGGACATGGCAACCCACTCCAGTGTTTCTTGCCTGGAGAATCCCAGGGACGGGGGAGCCTGGTGGGCTGCCATCTGTGGGGTCGCACAGAGTGGACATGACTGACGCGACTCCGCAGCAGCAGCAGCAGCAGGAGGCATGTGAGTGAAGTCGGCGGTGTGCCAGTCTTTTCCCGGTACGTGACCCGTGCCTGATGTGAGCGGAACACAGGAATGGGCTTGGAGCTCCCTGGGGTGAGACGGAGGAACACACAGTAGTGAATGATTTGCTGTAGGAGTGGAAGGAGGTTAGGATAAGTGATAAGAGGTCTTAAAAGGTGGTAGAGAAGTTTAGTGCCTATTTGTAAAGCTCAATGAATGTCTGTAAAAATTTGTATGGCACTGGCCTTGCTTTGGCAACCAGTCTCCTTGAAGTTGGGCTCCCTCTGTAATGACTATGTCTTTTCCTCGGGGTGATAAAGGGGATTTATGTTAGGGATTACTATGAGTTGATGAGCAGGTGTTCGGAGTGAGGCTTTCTTTGCCTCCCTGTCAACAGTAGTATGCATACCCCATGAGATGAGGTCTGATGCCATTTGGTGACCTCAACAATGTATGATGCCGGCTTTGGTTGGCATATTGGCTACCTTTAGGAGTTGAAGTATAAGTTGGGCTTTAGTTATGGGGGGTCCTTTTGTAGAAAGGAGCCCTTGTTCTTTCCAGATGGCTGCATGTGAGTCTATAGTGTGAAAGGTATATTTAGAGTCAGTGTATACATTTGTTAGCTGCAAATTAAAGTGCCCTGGTTAGTGCAATAACTTCTGCCTTTTTGGAGGAGGTTCTCGCAGGGAGAGGTTGAGATTCAATAACCTCAGTGTCAGAAACAATCGTGTATCCAGCTACTCTTTTTCCTTTGGGGATCGTATAGGAGCTACCATCAACACACCAAGTAAGATCAGGGTTATTTAAAGGGACTGAGGAGATATGGGAGAAATGAGGTATCAGGTCTTTTTAATGTGTCATTACAAGTGTGAGTTGGAGGCTCGGAAGAATTAGGGATAAGGGTGGCGGGGTTAAGAGTAGGGCAGCGTTCAGAAGAGAACTCGGGAGATTCTAGGAGGGTGACATGGACTAGTTGGATACAAGACGGTGATAGAAGAGCCATGGTCTTGTGTGAGAGCAAGTGGGTAAATGACCCACTTACTGAATAACAGTAAGAGAGGAAACGCCCGTGGGTATCCCAAAAGTAAGGTTTTTGCTTTCTTGAGCAATAAGCATAGCTGTGGGCAGAGCACGCAGGCAGGCTGGCCATCCTTGTGTGTGGTGGTATCCAGTTGTTTTGACAGATAAGCAGTGGGGCTAAAGAAAGGGTCCTGCACCTGTCCTAAGACNAGAGAGGAAACGCCCGTGGGTATCCCAAAAGTAAGGTTTTTGCTTTCTTGAGCAATAAGCATAGCTGTGGGCAGAGCACGCAGGCAGGCTGGCCATCCTTGTGTGTGGTGGTATCCAGTTGTTTTGACAGATAAGCAGTGGGGCTAAAGAAAGGGTCCTGCACCTGTCCTAAGACTCCTAGGGCAATTTTATGTCTCTCAGTAGTATAGAGTATGAAAGGGCGAGAGAGATCAGGCAGTGTTAAAGCTGGGGCCGAGAGGATAGCTTGTTTTAGAGCATTAAAGGCTGATCGGATGTTTGGCTTAGCCTCAAGAGGTCCAAAAGATCCCCCGGGAAGGCTGGTATAGGAGTTGTGCTAGGAGAGCAAAATTGGGGATCCACAGGTGTGGATACCCAGCCAAGCCCCAAATGGACAGATTCTGGTTTTGATATAGGGAGTGGTAAGGCAGATATAAGGGACTTTCTATCAGGAGTTCTATGTCTCTTTGTTGGTGTCAGGAGAACTCCAACACATAGGTGTTGGAGGTGACCTCAAAAAGGGAAAGNTTCATTCGGTGTGCAGCTTCTGCTGGGGTCTGGGGGGCTCGGGGAGAGACGCTTTCCCCCTCAGTCACTCCCCAGGTCCCCGTGCACCTCTTAAACCTCACCCCTTCCCACTATTTCATCCTCCAGCCCCATGGTTTGCTCTTCCTCAAATACACCAGGCCCGGTTCCCTCCCAGGGACCTTTGCACTCTGACAACTGCATGGCTTTCTTGCTTATTAATCCGTGTCTGTGTTCAGATGACACCTGCTCACAAGAGGACTTCCCCACTGGCATTACAGGATCTATCCACGCATTTTCTTGTTTTAGACTCTGGGCATGCCCACCCCCTGTCTCTAACCAGCTTGGGGACAGCAAAGACTTGGCCCCTCTGGAGTGCTGCTGGACACATCCAGAGACACTGGCTGAATGAAGGGATGGCCTGGCCGTGTCTGGGTCAGAGTTCCCACTTACACTGCAGGAGGGGAGTGAGGTTAGCAAAGGCCAGGGCAACAGTCTGGGCACCGGAGGCTGAATGCTGCAGTGGGGCTTGGTGAGAGGTGGCTGGGTGGACTGAGCTGAGCGGGTGACAGGAAGAAAGGAGTCAAGGACCACCCCTTGGCGTTGGGCCTGAGCAGTAGGAGGACCCTGGGCCCATCCGCAGATATGCCATGCCAGAGCCAGGGGAGGAGGGGCTTCAACAGAGGCAATGATAATGGCTCACGTGGAATTCCCAGAGGTCCTTGTGCGGGTCTATCAAATCCTCCAGCTGTTCTTCCATGGGCAACCTTGGGGCCGACATCCAGGAATAAGCAAGCACAGGGTAGGACTGACACCCAGCCTGGCATTTCAGATCTGTGCCTAGGGCTCCCTCTGCTAGGAGCCCTTTCATGGGTTTTATCCTCCAAGCCTTGCATCCAACAGCTCGCCTTGCAACAAGCTTGCCTGCCAACAAGCTCTCCCTCAGGAAAGCCCCACTCCCATCCCCCACACCAGGCCACTCTAAGCTCTAGACCCAGGGTCACCCCAGGGTTGCCTCAGCTTCCTCTGTCCTCGAGTCTCTGTGATCTGAGAGTTTTGGATAGAAATTTGCTCCGTGTGCTCCGCCAACATGTAGTTCCTGGGAAAGGAAAGAAAACCCTCAGTTATAGTCTCTGAAAGCCATCAAGCCTTCTAGCCGGAGTGGGGCTAGGAGTCTGTTCAGAATCTTTATCATTCTCCTTTTTTTTTAAATCAAATGTGAACCTTATAAGCCTTTCTTGACACTCTCATCCTGTCCATTCTGTCTCCCATCAAACCGTACCTTTCCAAGAAATCCCTGTGAAGGGTACATTGGTTTAGTTTCATACATTCTAAAGTACAGGGTTGAAGTCTGGATCTGCTATTGCACTATAACCTTATACAAGTTATTCAACCTCTGTGGATCTGTTTCCTTACATGTAAAATGGTGGGACTGACATTGTGAGGACTGGTTGATAACTGAACACTATCTGCTCCTCGGACAGTGGTAGGTGTGGTGTGATTAAGCATATATACACTTCAGCTATCTGTCATCAGATTTTCCCACCTTATTAAAATCTTGATGCCCCAGGGTGTGAGACCTCTGGTCACAAGAATGTGTTAAGCAAAGGTTCAAAGGATGGAAAGATAGATGGATAGGTGGCTGGACAGTGAATTGAATAGGTGAGTGATAGGCTGGAGAGGTGATGTCTGGTTAGAGAAATGATGAGTGGAAGGATAATGGATGGATGGAGAAATACAGGAAAGACTGACAGATGGCTGGATGGCTGGGTAAAGAAATGAATGGCTACATGGATGACTGGAAAGGTGGAGAAAAGAAAGAATGGCTGGCTGGATGAAAGATGATTAGATGGAAGACTGGAAAGGTGGAGAAAAGAAAGAATGGCTGGCTGGATGAAAGATGATTAGATGGAAGGCTGGAAAGATTAATGGCTGGCTGGCTGGCTGGAGAGTTGGATAGTTGGTTGGATGTATGGGAGAGTGGATGGATGGGTCGGTAGATGGATGGATGTGTAAATGGGTGGCTGGGGGCACACTTGAGCAGACAGATAAACAAATGTTTTGGATGGCAGAAGAGCTGGATAAACCACAGAGGAAGACCTAAAATAATACCAGTGGATGGGATTTAGTATCCACTTGATAAAGAAACTAGCAATGAATGATTAAATGAGTTGATGAACTCTACCACTTATCAAAGATAAACAGGAGAGGCTCTCATCTAGCCACTCGATTTTATACAAAGGGAAAATGAGTGTGTGTCCAAGATTTCTTTGCCCTAGCTCTTGCCCCCTCCTCCTTCAGGCTGGGAAATGAGGTGGGGAAGAACCGGGCAGGAGCTCTTACCTCTGTGCCTTCTCCACCTTCTTTTGGCAGTACAGCTGGAGGGTCCGCAGTGCCTCTGGGGGGAGAAGGACCAGGGGGCTCTGAGGAGTCAGATGGGGCAGAAGGGGCCTCACAGCGCACTGGCCAGGGCACTGATGGGCCTTCAGCGTTTACTCCAAGTCAGGTGGCAGCTGAGGGGCAGATTTGAGCAGAGAGGGAAGCACCTCGCCTCTGATCTCAAGGGGATTCCCCTGGCTGCCTGGGACTTCAGGCTTTTGTAGGGGGACCAGGTAGAATAATGAGGATGAAGGGGCTGGTAAATACCTTGCTTTCTGCTCAAAACCTCCTCTAGGTGCACTTTCTCTCCATTCACTGGAAAACACAGGGGCGCTTTGAGTCTCCAGGGGCCTCATCCTATTCCCAGACTGCAACTTCATGCAAAGGGAAGGCCCCAGGTCACAGAGAAGGTACAACCACCTCAGGGGAGGGCGGTGTCTTCTTGCTGGCCCTGCACCCATCTCCCGCTAGGGACCATCTTGATCCAGCTTTTTCCCCCTGGGAGCCCACATGCCCTGTAAGAAGGGATGAAGGATTGCAGGGCTCCCTTGTGTAGCACGGGCACAGTAGAATGTGGAGAGGATGAGAAATGCAGAAGTACACCATGACAAGCAGGAATAAAGGCTGTGAAGAAATAAACTGGGGGTGTGTGCGAGATGAGGCGGTGTTCAGCGTTTAGAAGGGGCCGCCAAGGTAGACCTGTTGGGGTGAAATTTCAGCTGAAAGGTTACTCAAAATAGCATATGGGTTATGTAGGACGAAAGCATCAAAGGTGGAGGGGACAGCCTGTGCAGAGACCCTGAGGTCAGCACTGGCACGAGCTCCCTGCGCCCTTCTGCTGGTCCCACTTACAGGAGTCCAGGTCCCGACGCAGGGCCTCCCAAAGAGCTTGGGCTTCTCCCAGTTCCTCACTGGATTTCTCCTTCGCTGGGCCAGAGAAAGGATGAAGACACAGTGTGAGGCGGCCTCTAGCCTTGCTGTATCCTGCAGACCGGGATGCTGCACAACCACCTTCAGATGGTCCAGAGGGTCCTGGATCTTACAGGTGATGCAGCGGGGGCTTCCCCAGGCCACGCCCCTCTTGGCCAGCAGGCGTTCTTAGATCCCAGAGTTTACCTTGCTGAAGCTCATGAATCCGGTTAATCAGGTCTTCAATCTGTGGCTCCAGGCTTCCCTCTGCAGAAGGAAATAGAAGACTGAGCCAGAGACGGCAGCTGAAGGTGACTGGCAGGTGCCTGGCTGTCCTGGGTAGGACAGGTTGGCACTGTGTCTCTGCTGCTATTGATCAGCATTTATGGAGCGTGCAAGAGAAACCCTTGCAGGGCCTGCATTCTGGGTGGGAAAGATGGACACTGAGCCAAGATTCATGATGTCAATCCTGGTGACAGTGGATGCTGCGAAAGGAAATAAAGTGGAACAAGGGGCTGAAGAATCAAAGAAGATGCCTCTTGAGATATGGAGAGGCCCCAAATGATGTGGAGGAAAGAACCCTGTCATTCTGGGGTGCAGGGCTTAGGGAGCGTGGAGAGGGGAACATGCCAGCCAGAAGGACCATGAATGCAAAGACCCTGCAGTGACCGAGACATATGCCTAAAACATACGGCCAAGGAGCCTGGGAGGGCTGGCATGAGTCTAGTGAGCTAGCGGACAGTAGCAGGAGGCAGGGTGGAGACGTGGGGGTCAAGGCCTTCTGGGCCATGGCAGAGGCTTGTGCATGTAATTCTGAATGAGGTGGGAGACAGTGGACACCTCCTGAAAACCCCCACCTCATGGAAAGCCTGGCAGGGTGGGTTGTCGCTTCTGCGTATCTGGACTCTGGTGTTGAAATATGAGGAAGATGCCACTTGCATTTTGACAGCTATCAGATTCTCCAATGACAGGGAGATCGCTGCCTCTTTAGGGAGTCATCTCTAACTTCGCACAGTCCAAATTTCAGTGCTCCGAATGCGGAAGCCCTTATCATCCTCTCTGGCTTCAAGGTTGAAAGCACAAAATTGAGGGGAAAATCTGCACAACCTTTGCTGAGTGTCACTACCACCCCGAGACATCCTGAAGTTCAGTTTCTGGATTTTTCGGAGGCCACCAACCCCAGCTCCTGTGACTTCTTGGAGACCGAGTGCTCTCCGAGGTGCTGATTAGGACGTGCCTCCCTGAGGTCTTTGTTTTCCAAGGGATGGTTAGGGTCACTCTACATTTTCAATCCCCCTATTCCTCTACCTAATTTTAGCCTAGGCAGCAGCTCCAATGCTGTAGCCACAGAGTCAGGGAAGGGAAGGTTTTCATTTATTTGGAACAGACCAGTGGATTGTAGTATTTTAAGCTGCTGAGGGACTAGAGGAGAGGGAAATCCAACCTCAAACCCAGCCAGTACTTTGTCCCAGCCCTGACGTAGATACTGGATGCAGGCTGGCTCCCAGTCTCCCATCAACAAGCAAAGCCAGGTGCAAAGCTGCTTGTGTTGCCATCTGCCATTTGTATATAAAAAAGGACAAAGAATATACACCCAAAATGGATTTTTTTTTAATCTCCAGAAAAATACCAGAAAATTTAAAAATAGTTGCTGCTGGCCTATGGGTCAAGGAAATGGATGGCTGGTGTGTGTGTGTGTGTGTGTATGCACACATGCATTTGTGTGTTGGGGAGTGGCTTATATGTCTTGAATTTCGAAGCTGTGCTTTTGGTTGAAAGAACTAAACGGTATAAGAGGGAGAAAGTGCAATGAGATAATTTCCCAAGGTTGTGAGTTGAGGGGTCGGGGATTGAACCACATCTTCCTGTCTTAAAACCTCTTCGAGCTAAGCCTCAGACACAAGGAGTCACATGACCTTTCTGCAACTTTTTCACCATTTCCAGCAAGTCTTCGGTCTTCTCTGAAGACTCGGTCTGACCTGTGGAAGGAAAACCAGAATTACAGCATGCAGTGAGAGTGAGAGGGGACTGAGGAAAGGCCCACACTTGTCCAGGCAGGGAGGAAGAAAGTCTCAGCAGGTTCTGAGAACACCCTGGGCTGAACCAAGGGTCGGCCGCGGGGCAGCCCCCCAGCCAGAGCAGGGTCCCCACAGGACCCCTGTCTTTTGTCCCTGAGGCCAAGGGAGTGCGGTGGGTGACTCAGAACCTCTACTGGTCAGCTCTCCCCGAGAGGCCACAGGACACCACCCTTAGCAAAAGTCAGTGAGAGAAGTGAGGCGCTTTTGTTGTTGCTGTTCTCAATCAGCACGAAGTTGCAGGCAATATGATAGGACAGAACGATTTCATATGAATTTCTTTCCAATAATTGTAGGCCACTACTTGCAAATTCTGAAAGAAGCAATGGGTTTAGGACATGGTTTAGCAATGGCTGCTAACATCCACAAAAGACACCTGGATATTGTGAGCCTCCTGATGAAAGAACACAACACCACCTGTGAAGGACTCTGCTCCCCGCCCCCAACCCCAACCAAGAAAAAAAGAAAAAGGAACACTATCACGTTTCCATTTCTAAATACCAATTCAGAGGAAATATGAGGACTAGGAAATCATGTTAAATGACACAATGGGGATGAAGTCAGCATCATCCAGATGCTGGGAAATTCCACACATAGGACAACCTGGTTTCTTCAACAAATAAAAGGAAAAGCGGGGAAGAGGAAACTCCATAGATTAAGAGATGAGCCATATAGCAATCAACTCTAATGAACAGACTTTATTTAGGTCTTGATTCAAACGTAATTTTGCCACATATATCTCTAGGTACTTTTTAAAGTGAGCCCGTGTTACTTATAACAACAACAAAACCAGCAAAAATACCACCATCTTAAACTCTTGTAAATTCAGTGAGGAAAGAGCAACTCCTAGTGACTCACTGCTTGCTCTCTAAGAAAAATGAAGCAGAGAAGATGAAAAGCTCACAAAACACATATGACAGCCAAAGAGTAAAGGAAGAAATGCTTACCCACCTTGGTATACAAGTCCCTCCCTCAAGACCTAAGTTCCTCAGTTACCTTCTGCAAGGCCACCTGCGTGACAGGCTATGTGTGTGTACTGAGTGATCATTCAAATCACATACAAGCATTTTCTGGTAAAGATGGTGTCATGTCCTAAATGGCATTTCACAGTTGATATTTTTCCTTTTTATTTGAAATAATCAAAAATATTGATTTGTTTGACTGCGTCGGGTCTTGTGGCACGCAGGATCTTCAATCTTCGTTGCAGCATTTGCGATCTCTAGTTACGGCATGTGGCATCTGCTTTTTACGTGGTGGCACGCAGGATCTTTAGTTGCAGCATAGCAACTCTTAGCTGCGGCCCGTGGGGTCTAGTTCCCTGACTAGGGATCGACTGAACCCGGGCCCCGGGCATTGAGAACATGCAGACTTAGCCAGTAAACCGCCAGAGAAGTCCCTGCATTTTTCTATTTGATAATATATGTACTAAGGATCTTTTAAAGTTGTCCTCTATTGATGGACATTTAGGTTGCTGCTTTTGCTGTTACAAATAATGCCACAGTGACTATCTGCATTAGTTTTGTTGAGAAGCCATAACAATACCTCTAGTGAGTCTTTCTTTTGTGTCTTTCACCTTAAATTCTATCTTTGTATATCCAAATTTCCCTCTTCTTATATGACACCAGTTATTAGATTAGGGTACACCTTTATTCTACGTGATGCTTAACACAGTCTCCAAAACTCTATTTCCAGATAAGATCACATATTGAGGTTCGAGTGGACATGAATTTTAAGGGGACACAATTCAATCTGATGTAAGATCCTGGTAAATTCTTCTTTATGCATGCATGGGAATGTTACTGAATGAATTCCTAGAAGACTACTGGATGGATCAAGGGGCATGTATGTTACTAAATTTGGTGTTTTGAAGTTGCCCTCCCCTTAGAGGCCCATGGAAGACTCCTTCCTCACACTCTTACCATTCAAATATTTTTTCAACCTTTGTCACTTTTGCCAATCATATAGGCCAAAACATGATTTCATTTCAAACTTTCTGGTAGTAAATACCAAAAACTTACTCAGCTCCTCTGGATCAGAAGTTCCACCTCAAGGCATCTATTTTAGGAAAAAGGATGGTGGGCAAGACTGTTTCATTGTCCATAATCTTAAAATAGGGAAGCAACTTAAAGATACCTTAGTTGATTATGGCACCTTCATAGGCTAAAATTCTTTGCAGCCATTAAAACTCATGCTGTAAATCAGGGGCTCTTAACCTGAGCTTATTAAATTTTGCTGAAATATTTGGTATTATGTTTGCTTTCTTTACATCTTTTCCCCTTCTATTAGTGTGTATTCATTTAATTTTGCATTTGAATTTTAAAATTACTTAATAAACAACTGTAGAAGAACAAGGAGTAAAAAGTCTCCTCTCACCAACAGTCCCTTATCCAAGTCACTCCAAGTTTGAGGAAGACACTCAGAACTTGGTAAGATGTATTGCATGTATTGCTTTAATTTTCACTTACCCAAGTAGCATTCTGAAAACATTCAAGCACTACAGAAATATGTAAAGTAAAATGCAACTCCCTTCTCTTCTTAGCTCTAAGTCTTATTGTCTTTCTCTGATATCACTGGTTGGTATGTCTCCTCTGGATACGTTTAAGTTCTTCAAATACTCTTAGTATTTGGAATAAAAAAAATGAAATCTACTTTAATAATAAAGGGAGGTGTTTGTGATTACTTGTTTTGTTTTTAATATTATGAGGATTTTCAAATGCACATGAAATTAGATAGGATACCGTGATGAACTCTGGGTTACTCATTGCCCAGATCTAACAATCATTAATATCCACTGATATTTGCTTCAGCTATTTTGTGTGTGTGTGTGCTAAAGTATTTTCAAGTAGGTCCCAGACTTCATAACATTTCATCCCTAGATGAAATTCATTAAGAATCTCACAAAAAAGTCTCAACTACTAGAAGACATTTTCTTAGATGACTGCAGTTTAAGAGTCTCACCAAGATTAACAATCATCACTAATCACTGGATCATTTATATCACCAAATATCCACAACACATGTGGTTTCCCCTGATTGTTCCCATATGTCTCTTACAGCTGGCTTGTTCAACCATTTCTGTGAAACCTCCGTTTTTCCTCTCCACTGCATTTTCGAGTCCTGCCTGCTGCGGCTGCTGCTAAGTCACTTCAGTTGTGTCTGACTCTGTGCAACCCCATAGACAGCAGCCCACCAGGCTTCCTCATCCCTGGGATTCTCTAGGCAAGAACACTGGAGTGGGTTGCCATTTCCTTGTCCAGTGCATGAAAGTGAAAAGTGAAAGTGAAGTCGTTCAGTCCTGTCTGACTCTTAGCGACCCCATGGACTGCAGCCTACCAGGCTCCTCCATCCATGGGATTTTCCAGGCAAGAGTACTGGAGTGGGTGCCATTGCCTTCTCCAAGTAAGATCGTGAGTGATTGGTAAATCTTTTAAATAGTTCAAGTAACATCCTGATAAAAATTTTAAAAAATCAATGCGACAAAACAAAACAGCCTATGGAGTATGAGCCCCTTTAAAACATTTTATTTTGAAATAATTTCAGATGTACATGAAAACTGCAGAAACAGGCCATAGTGCTATTTGCCCCTGCATCAGATTCCACATTTGGGAGCATTTCTGCACAAAAATAAAATTGCAGGCATCATAACTCTCTATTTCTTAATACTCCAGTACATATTTCTAATTTATAAGGGAACTCTACCAGTATAACCATCAAAATAGTTATTAATAACTTGACCAATATTAATGTACAACCCCCAGATGCCATTCAACAGTTTTCCCTCTTATATTTTAAAGTTATTCATTACTACTGGCATTTTCCTTTAAAATTTAAAAAATGCTTTCAGTTCTGCACAGCCTCCAAAATTCAAGTCCCTTGTTCAGAGTCACCAGTTAGGCCTTTAACCTTCAGACATTTTTCTATGTAACACACATAAAGCTATAATTGTCTAACTGAAGTGCCTCTCTTTCTTAATTCTAACTTGCTTTCCCTCATAAGAACATGATCCCTATGAAGCTTACTCTGTGTTAACAAATCATGGTGTTCGCCCCTTTTTTTTTGGCCATGCTGCAAGGCTTGCAGGATCTTAGTTCCCCAACTAAGGATTGAACCGTGGCCACAACAGTTAAAGTGCTGAGTCCTAATTCACTGGACTGTCAGGGAATTCCTATAATTTTCTCCTTTTAAAATTAACTGTAATGAATTAAATTGGAATTTCTTCCTGCCTCTTAAAAAAAAAATAATGTCCACCACATAGGCATTCTGTAATGCGGGAATATACTTAAAGTGAACCACTTCCATGATTGTTTGTGTTTTGCTCCCATCAACAACATTCCAGTGATCCTGCCTGGTCCACACATCTGTGTATTCTATGATTTTCAAGCACGGCGACCAAAGATAAGAAATAGCGTTTTAGATGCTGTGCGTATTCTGACAAACTGCCTCCAGCAAAGCCTTTGCTGGCCACTTCTTCCATCAAGGCAAAAGAAGTCCTGTTCTGCCAGTGTAATCAATAGCAGATACTCTTCCCATTCTAAAGCCAATTTGGATGGTTTAGAAAGGGCAACTTGATATGCTTTTCCATTTTCTCCATTGCTGGTGAAGTTAATCATAACTTCCTTTTAAAAAAAAAAAAAAAGTAATAATACTAGAGTTTTTCCCCCACAGTGGCAGCTATATTAAGTGTTTAATAAGGGCAATTTATTGGCATCTTCTGGTTGAAAGCTTGCACTCAACATGAGGCTATAATCTAAGAGAACTCTCAGTGTTATTATTCATACAATAAAAAAAGAAAATTACTGAGCACCTACTTTTGCCAAGTAGGCACTGTTTTAGGTGCTGGGGAAATGGTAATGAATGGTTTGTTCTCAAGAAGCTCACAACCTAGGGCAGACAATATACAAGTACATAATCACAATCACTGTTGTCATCTGCACAGATGTGTTTGGAAAGATGTAATCCAATGTGTTATTATCGATAAGATGGGCTAAAGAGTGTGTAGGAAAGTCAGAGATAGATGAAAGGAGGGCAAAGAGTTGACAACTGTTAATACACAGTGACCAGTACATGGCCATTCATTTTATTTTCTGTGCTTAAGTACATTTTGAAAATTTTTATAGTTAAAAAAAAAAGTGCTAGTGGCATAGCGGGGGATCATTGTCTTAGACAGTTTTCCTCTTTTGCCTAGACTGCAATTTCCAACTCCCTCTAGAACAATTTTGTCTTTCCTCTCACTGGGGTAGGGGCCGTCAGTATTAACAAAATGCCCCGGAGAAAAGCAGCTCGAGAGTGGCCACCCACGATTAATATTTGAGTCCATGCAAAGTGTGGCATGTGCTGGGAGGGTGTGAAATGACGGAATTACTGTTAGGTTTTCTTAGATGTGGCAGCAGTTGATTGGGTTTTGTGAGATCCACCCCTTTATTGTTTGAAAAGATGAATACTGACGTATTCTATTTAATTCATGTATAACCAAGAAAATTGACAAGTTAATCTAGATGCTGAGAATTATACATGTTTTTATCTCCGCTTTGTTGAACAGCAGTTTTTAAATTTTTTTTTAGTACTAGTACCAGTATTTCATTATTGTAAGGAGGCAAAGGGCTTCCCTGGTGACTCAGACGGCAAAGCATTCGCCTGCAATACAGATCCCAGTTTCTTCCCTGGGTTGGGAAGATCCCTTAGAGAAAACCACCCACTCCAGTATTCTTGCCAGGAAATCCCCTCAACGAAGGAGTCTGGAGGGTTACAGTCCATGGGGCTGCAGACTTGGACACGACGGAGTGACTACTCACTGTACTATGGCAAGGGGACAAAGGTTCCCTCCCTTCGACCCCTGGATGCCAGAGGCCCCTTGCCCTCACTACCTTCACCATCCTCCACGACTTCCGGCGACTTCACTTCCCGAGGCTCCAGCTTCCCCGCCATTTTCCAGCATGCAGCTGATACGCGTGCGCTTTGGTGATTGGTTTAAACAAAAACAAAACAAAACCACGCGATGGCAGAAAGGCGGTACAGCGTGCACGTGTCCAGTGCGTCTCTGCGCATCAGTTAACCAGGGTGAAGAGCAACGGGTGATCAGCTCACCGAAGTGGACCACCGGAGCTCTGAGCGACAGTTAGCACGCACACGTGCAGCACAAGGCTCCAAGCTCCAGCTTAGAGAAACCCGAGGCAGGACGAGGGTCTTGGTTGTTGGGTGTTGAGTGTTGTACACACATGTAGAGATTACAGACAGGCCTCGCTCTCTCATTTTTGCTTGGGTCAGCGGTTTGTGAGTCGGACGACCGTGCAGGTGCTGTGCGGTGGTGCGCAACTGGTGCAGTCCCCTTTCACAAATCCTCATTTAACAGCCTAGGAGCGGTTGGTTATCTCCAGCTCATGAATGAACAGAATGGGCCGTGGAAGCTAAGTGGATCTGCGTAAAAATTCTGGATCTCAGTCACTGTGTGAAGTCGGGTACTTTGCCCCGGGTTACATAGGCAGGTAGACGCTGGAAGTCACCTTCTTATTAATATTAGCAGCAGCCAGCACTGATGGGGTCATTTTTTACTGGGTAAAGATGAAGCACATGAAGGGCAAAGGAAATGTCCTTGTGGATATCGGTTTTAGGCCTTTTATGTGCAGTTCTCTTTTCTTTAAAAATATCCTCAAGCTGTTTCAGGGCATAGACTTGGTCCTACATTTCCAATTCCAGAACTGCCGTGAGCCACCAAGGGAGACCTTGGCCAGCCCTAGACACTCTGGGCTGAGATCCCAGGGAGGAGGCAGGCCCCTAACGCAGGACCGAGCGTAGAGACGGTCCCTGACAGAGGCTGGAACACCATCCAAGTGGAGGAAGTGAAGGCAGAGGGAGGGGAAGAGGGAGTCTTACGAATTTTCCCAGAGGTGGAGGGGCATGGGCTGGGTAGGCAGCCTGTTCACCTGTGTGCAGTCACACTACCACCCATGTGTCTTTGGTGGGCAGCCCCCTAGATCCTGCTGCACTGCCCAGGGAGATTGGGACCAACCATAGGACATGGCAACCCACCGCAGTATTCTTGCCTGGGAAACTCCACGGACAGAGAAGCCTTGCAGGCTACAGTCTGTGGGGTTGCAAAAGAACTGGACTTGACTGAACGACTAAGAGCACAGAGACATACTACCACCACCAACCCCCCAATCCTGCCCCACTTCCAGGGTGAAGACAGAAGGTAAAAGCCCAAGGTGGTGGTTCTCAACACTGCCCAGTCTGGAAGCTCTGCCTCTCAAGGGCCAGTAAACAAGCCATTGTGGGAAGCTTGGTCCGTAGAGGCCACTGGGGCTGCTGGGGGTGTGGAGTACTTGGGTGGGTAACGAATGAAGAGCCGATCCTCCTCTTTCTTCACCCAACGCAGGAGTTTGGTCACTGCAAGGATGGCACCTGCCTTGGTCACCAGGGGACTGAGGCAGGTATACAGCTCAAATTTGGAGGTCACCTGCGGGTTTGAGAGGAGACATTGTTAGCTGGTCCCGAGCCGGCCAAGCTCAGAGCTGTCCGTCCTACCCTAGCCCCGCACCTGTCTCCTGTTTGGAAAGTGCACCTGGCAGCAGTTCCAGCCCAGCCACTGGTACGCTGACGCTCCTGTATCATGAGTGGGCCAGAGGGTCAGCCAGAACTAGCGATTTCAACTGGGTGCTATGTGTGTGCGCATACACTCTCTGGACCTCAGTCACTCATCTGTGGACTGGAGATGATGACAAGAGTGCTTAATGAGTAATTATTGTATACAAAGTCCTGTTCTAAGTTCCACACACTTACGTTTTTATCATCTGTAGCCTGGGTGTGATGTGAGGATATAATTCAACTTAATCTTCATACCAACCTGAGAGGCTTAACCCGATCCGGTCACCAGCACCTTTCCACACTGCCTTTGTTTTCCCCCTCACTCCTCCTGTGCCAGCCACTCTAGCCTCTGCCTGCTGTTCCTCAGACACAGCCAGGCTCAGCCTCACCTCGTGGCACTCACACAGTCCTTTTCCTCTGCCAGGTGTACTGTTCCTCGAGACACCCACATGCCCTGTGACCTCCCCTTCCACTTAGATGTCATTTCCTGACCGCCCGATCTAAAATCCTGGGACTACCAGATCCTGGTGTTGAAATACCATCCTCTACTAAAAGGTTCAAGGACTCACTGGACAGATGGTGGATTTCAGGACAGGCACAGAGAAATTACAAAATAAGCTTGGACTATCTTTTGCCAGAAAGTAAGAAGTACTTAAGCAGTGATACAGATGTGTCAAAAAGACATAGGGGGAGGACTTCCTGGTGGTCCAGTGGTTCATACTCCACCACAGGAGACACAGATTTGATCCCTGGTCAGGGAACTAAGATCCCACATGCCTACACAGACCAAACAATTTATTTAAAGAAAAAAAAAAAAAGATATAGGCTAAATCCATGGCTTCTGCTGACTAAATAAGCAAGAGTTTGAGCACAAAAATAAAAGACAGGAAAAGATTTTAGCTCATTGAATTAAAAAAAAAATCCATGATATGAAGTTTAAAATTCAACAAATAAACAAGAGCAGGGAAGGCTCTTTCATACAGCAGAATCTCAACCAATAAACATAGACATTAGGATGAAATGAGAAAAATCACCATATGGTAAATGCCAGAGGAATAGCTGTCACAGGCAAAAATCATTAATGGATATTAAAATTAGTGGATGAAAAAGAGAACACTGACCTAATCACCACAAGATACTAATTACAAACGGCAAAAAGACTAACTATAAAGTGGAGAAACCTGGCAGATACCACCTTAACGAAGTGAACAGGAGTCATGTCAACATCGGGACACAGTGATGTCATGGTCCTCCTGATACAACACAGAGAAAGACATCTGACACTTCTGCAAGAGGCTTGCTCAAGATGCATGACCTGACAAAATATTATTAGAAAAAACCAAGTTGAGGGGCATTCTACAAACTAACTGGCTGGTGCTTCCTAAAAATTCCCAGGTTGTGAAAGACAAAAAAGACCAAGGGAATGTTCCAGAATAAATGAGACTAGGATGACACAATCAATCTGAACATGTGCTCCTGGACTGGATCATGGGCCAGTGAAGGGACATGAGTGGGACGACTGGTGAAGTCTGAATGAAGCCTGGGGGTAAGATGTGATTGCACTGATGTTAATTCCCTGATTTTGATGAGTTCCTCTGGTTATGTTAACATCTGGAGAAACTAAGTCAAAGACCTACTTCACATAATTTTTTGCAACTTCTTTGTGAGTTTAAAGTTGCTTGAAAATGAAAACAACAAAAAAAAATTTTTAATAAAATTCTCAGAATAATGCCTGATACATAACAGACATGCAATAGATGAGTTAAAAAATGTGCACTAAATGTCAGAATCTAAGGGAAGTGCCATCTCCAATGGAGTCATGTTGACCAAACCCCCTGAACAGCTGACCTTTAGCAGAAGCGTGGACAGCAGTCCTGAAGAAGGATACCCCAAGTGGACGGCACAGCATGGAACCAAGCCTGCAGTGCTCAAGTGCTGGGGACAGACAGAATCAAAGTTCAACCGGCACCCATGGCCAGAGGGTGGGGCTAAGGTGAAACTGACAGGCAAAGTGATTGCAGTTAATGAAACCTCTTGAGAGGGGAAGACATTAATGAGGGAATGGTCAACAGAAGGATAAGTGTAAGAGGTTTCAGACACTGAGACTGATGGGTTTCAAAGACACATGGAAACTTCACTGGTGGTCCAGCCACTAAGACTCTGTGCTCCCCATGCTAGGGACCCAGACTGGGTCCCAGGTCAGGGAACTAGATCCCACAGGCCACAACTAAAGAAAGATTCTGCATGCCACAACCAAGACCCAGCACAGCCAAATAAATATTTAAAAACAAAGACACATGGAGTGACAGGGACAGTGACGGATACAAAACCATAGCCCAGGTAAAGATGTAGTGTGCTTGAAGGAGGCTGCTGTGGCTGGAGGATATAGCGGAGGGAAAGGCGGCTTGCAGTGTGGGAATCGCCTCCTTCAGAGCCCTGCTCAACTCACCCAGGCCAGAAGGGTCTCCTTCTCAGCCACGTGGTAGATGAGGCGCAGCGGCCGGGAGGTGCTGTGCAGCCGGGCGTGCAGGCGGTGGTACAGGTCAGACAGGCGCTGTCGCTCCTCCTCTCTGCTGTAGGGGGCCTCCAGCTCGGGGCTGCATTGACGGAGCAGGGTGGGGGATAGGGTCAGTCTAGAGCTCTCTTGGTTGGCCCATCTCCCCTCTGTCTAGGGAGTTCAATTAGAGNGCAGCCGGGCGTGCAGGCGGTGGTACAGGTCAGACAGGCGCTGTCGCTCCTCCTCTCTGCTGTAGGGGGCCTCCAGCTCGGGGCTGCATTGACGGAGCAGGGTGGGGGATAGGGTCAGTCTAGAGCTCTCTTGGTTGGCCCATCTCCCCTCTGTCTAGGGAGTTCAATTAGAGTAAGGGAGCTGAGCCTCCTCCCCCATTAGACTGGAGGCTTCTTAGGGCCTAACCTCCCCATCAAACATGGGGATTCCTAGAGTTGGGGTGTTCCTCTCCATCAGGACAGAGGACTTCTTGAGGCTGGAGGCTGACTCCCACATCAGGCAGAGACTCATTCTATTGCATCTCTCGAGAGCATGGCTGGCTCTCTCTCCAGAGTCTTGTCTGTTGAGTGGCTAAACCTTCCAGTTAGATAAGCCTCCCCACCCAGCCAAATGCCCACGGGGACAGAGCCCACCTGGTAAACTGGGGCAGCTGGCGGTGATGGTCAGGGATGTCCAGCGGCTTATAGAGGAAGTGCCGGAGGCCAGGAGCGCCCACAGCCTGCACACTGTAGGCTGAGGCACTGGCCGATGCAGCATTTGAGAAGCTGGCAGCCTCCCTGAGGGCACGCATGGCTCCGAGAGAGTGCATGCCCTCTTCAACCAGGCGCCGGCAGGTGGCCATGTCATGGAAGGCCTCGGGGTCAGTGCCCAGCAGCAGCAGGCAGACGGGCATGGCGTCCAGGCGGGCCACGTAGGCATAGAAGAAACCATCAGGATTGAAGCGGGGCAGACACACGGGTGCCCAGGCCTCGCCTGCTGCGAAGGCCGGTGCCCCTACCCAGTCCAGCAGCAACTGCAGGTCCGCAGGGTCCAGCCGGCACTCGGCCAGTACCGTCCGCTCCTGGGCGGCTGTAACCAGGCGACCGCCCACCGCCAGCACCGAGAGGGCCAGGCCGGGCGCCGTGCAGCGTCGGAGCAGCGCACCCAGCGCATCCCGCAGTGGGCGAGCCAGAGGCACACAGCGCACGGCGCCCAGCAGCAGGGCCCCCGGGTCCCGCTCCACACTGTCTAGAAGTCGGTCCAGGGTGCGCTCCGAGCCGGCCAGCAGGCGGCGGAGATCATAGTTCTGCTTGCGCGCAAAGATGCGGGCCACGCTGGCGCGCGTCAGGGTGCTCACGATCTGTGCGTGCACGGCCAGCAGCTCCCCACGCAGCTGGGTGGCTGACTGAGGAGTCCTTGACACGGCCACCAGCAGCAGCGGGCCCTGCTGTAGGAACACCAGCTTGTGGTCCTCTGGGGGAGGGGAGGGAAGGGACGGTCGGAGGGAGATGGGTCAGTGGTGGCACGAGGGGGTCACATGGGGCTCTTCCACAGTCCCCCCCTCCCCCACCCCGACAAGGCACACACAATTGGTCCAAGCCCACTCTGTCACTCCGAGGACACCAGGACTAGGGTAAGGACAAACTGGGGGAGTTGGGACATTTGCAGAGATATGATGGGATGGTCAAGAACCAGGCATACAGCATGCACTGGGGAACATGGAGAAAGGAAAACTAACGAGCTAGAAAAACACCCTGCTCACAGCCCCCACGCTCAGGCTCTCAGGCAACAAGGAAGTATCCAACCAGTTACATCCCAGGGAGCTGACCAATCAAAACTCAGCAGGGGAAATGGACAGACAGACCCCCTGGACAGACGCCTGGCCAGCTTCCACACACACTGACTCACTCCTAACTAGCTCCATAGTGCCCTAGGCAGCCAGCCAGCCCGCCAGCCCTCCTGCCAGACAGCCAAGGTCCCAGTCACTGTCGCCTATTCTGCCTCCTGCCCCTTTGCTCACCAGCATAGATGGCGCGAATGGCATCTCCTGCACTCTGCACGAAGGACACCAGGGCTGTCATCACACCCATGGTGGTCGACAGGGCTTCCACGCTGCCGTACCTCGAGTAGATGGGCTTGCCGGCCTCACTCAGCACAAACACGTGCTTCCGCTTGCTGCGCCAGTCCTCGTCGCTCGGGTCCCCACCCGGGCCTCCGGAGCCGATCTCAGGGCCACCCAGAGGACTGCCCTCAGAGGCCGAGGGGCTCCAGAGCCCATAGGGGCATGATGGAGCCTCTGACTGGAGCAGCAGGCTAGGTGACTGGTCCTTGGTCTTGGATCCTGAAAGGGAGCCCCCCAGTAAGTCATCTGCCTGTGGACCCCCACTAACCCCATGTGTCCACAGAACCACCAAATCCCTACCAGCCCTGCAGTGATCCCTGCCACTGACACACACCTCCAGGTGTCTCCTCTGCCCCTCACTGATGTCTGCTAACACTTAGGCTTCAATGACCTCCCCCGCAAAAACTCCAATAAGCCCATCTAACTTTCATTACTGAACCCTCTATTTCCCTACCGAATAATTATTCCCCTTTCAATAACTGCCATTCCCAAGTTTGCAAAGCACTCCAACACCTGTGAATGATCACTGATATCTTCATCTTCAGTGAACCCCCATTTAATCTGACCCCTCATTTACTCTCCTGATATCTGCTCATTACTTAATGGCCACCATTATATCTACTATCATCTGTGTCAGGAGTTATGCACCCCTCATTACCCTAACCCCTTATTTATCCTCACTGATGCCCACTGATCCTAACGACACTACTGACTCTCCTGGTCACCCTTTTATATTCTTGGGGAAGACCACTAATTCTCCTAAAGACTGCCATGATGATCCACTAACATCCAGATCTTTAGGACTCCCCCAACTTCCTTTCGTTCCCACTGCTGCTCAGTAACATTTCAGTGACCCCACATTAACATAACTAATACCTAGATCTTCAATGATCTTCAGTGACTGCCCCAACCCACAATTTAATCTACTCCATGTCCACTGCATTACCAATAATGACCACCATTGACCTCCATTAACATCCAAGGCTCCCAATGATCCCTACTGACTCCCATGACCTTTATTCTCATTGATCTGACTCTCCTTTATCCTCACTGATATCCACCCCCTCCCTACAATAACCACCATGCTGCTGCTAAGTCACTTCAGTCATGTCCGACTCTGTGTGACCCCATAGACGGAAGCCCACCAGGCTCCCCTGTGCCTGGGATTCTCCAGGCAAGAACACTGGAGTGGTTTGCCATTTCCTTCCCCAATGCATGAAAGGGAAAAGTGAAAGTGAAGTCGCTCAGTTATATCCAACTCTTAGCGACCCCATGGACTGCAGCCTACCAGGCTTCTCTGTCCATGGGATTTTCCAGGCAAGAGTACTGGAGTTGGGTGCCATGGCCTTTTTAAATGACCTCTATTGCCCTTCCCCATGGCCATTATTAACATTCAACAGTGAAATCCACAATTTCATTGCCCTCAACTGATGACCCTCCCATTTATTTTAGTCAATGTCCACTGATCCTCACTGACAACCAGTATTATTCACTGGCAACTATGTATCAATACTTTCCCCACAAAACCCCAATGACCTCATATTCCCTCACTCTCTCATTGACAGTCCCCAGTTACCTCCTCCCAATACTTCCCAAGTTCTCAAAGACAACCTCTGTTACTGACTTTCAGTAATGTTCAATGATCCTTTCCAACGACTCCATCAACATCCACTAATTCCAAAGTGGTCAATGAGCACTCATTACCCAATGATTTCTGCTAATCCTCCACTTTATACCACTACATATACGCTGGGGTCTTCAAAGATCTTCCTACTGGTCCTCTGACTCTCTAATTGTCTCACTGATGTCCACTGTCTCTCCGACAATGATCACCATTAAATCCACTAAGATCTGGCTCCTTAAAGATTCCCTCCAACAACTGCCATCAACTCCTCAAAAAGTGTCCACTGGCCTCCACAGATCCCCTTTCCCATTTCAGTGATTTAAAGCCCCCAAAGACACTAAGTTCTAAATAGTCCCCCTTTGACCATATTAGGGCTTCCCTTGTGGCTCAGCTGGTAAAGAATCTGCCTGCAACGCGGGAGATCTGGGTTTGATCCCTGGGTTGGGAAGATCCGCTGGAGAAAGGAAAGGATACCCACTCCAGTATTCTGGCCTGGAGAATTCAATGGACTGTATAGTCCATGGGGTCGCGACGTGTCTGACAGGACTGAGTGACTTTCACTGACCATATTAACTTTCTTTTGGTCATCATTGATCTAAACAGCCTAAACCCCCAGGGTCCCTCTCTAACCCCAACTGATCCCTTTCTGATTCTTCAAGGGCCTATATTCACACCACTTTCGCAGTGAACATCCATTGACACTCGCTGATTTCCTTTTCACTCCTCAAAGATGTAAACTACAACTAGAGTCCACAATGACTTCCCATTGACCCAAAGTATGGTTTAAACTACTTCCCTGAGTCCCAAAGACTCCTCTCTGGGACCCCAAGAACCTTCCCCAAGAATAACACCCCTTAGGAATTCCTTTCAAGAGCCTCATGAAGGGAATGTATACCTGCTTTCTCCAAGCTTGCATCTCCAGGATCGGGTAAGTCCTTGTGAACCCCTCCACCGTCTTCAGCCTCCTCACTGGGGAACCGCATCTCCTCCAAGTCCTCCGCATCCCCAGGGACTGGGGCAGTAGTGTCTCCTCCGGCCTCCATCTGCACATCCCTGTGGGGGAGGGGGGNAAAAGGGAAGCTCATGGCGCAGAGGGGTGAGTTTGCAAAGGCAATGTGTAGGCTGACCAGGGCCTGCCCAAACCCGCGAAAGGCGGAGCTGACCTCACTTCGAGGATGAGTCTCTGCGGGCGAGGCTATGCAGGTTAGGAGCCCAGGCCAAACCCGGGCGCTTGTGGGCGTGCCTTTGGCAGGCTCCTGATTCCTCCTTGACTCCAGGAAGGCTTGATCACCTTCTTTGCTGGCTTTTTTGCAGCTTGGACAGCTAACCAGTCTCCCTCTGTTGTATGAGTTTCACCGTTTTGGTGGCCTTATGGCCACTTGGGAGGGCTTATGGACCGCTTCTAATAGTGACAGGATTTCAGAAGCATGCTTTCTGTCTTGACGGTTTGACTGAGGAGCCCCTATTCTTTCCAGATTGCCCTTGAGTGTGCACCAGGGAGAATGCATAGTGAAAGTCTGTATATTTACTCCCTTGTCTTCAGTGCTTAGTAGGGATCTTGTCAGAGCCATGATTTCTGGTCCATGAAGCTGCTTCCATCGGTGATCAGTCCCACATGAGGCTCAGTGGAGGGTTGGTCCCTTAAGTTCCTTCTGCTACAGTACACTAGCTCAATGATGTGTAGGCAGTTGTGCATTGAGGGGTGTGAAGCATCAATCAGGAACAAAGGCTGGATTTCAGGCTGAAGTGACCTGAAGTCTTAAATTGGGATTGTCTAAGAGAATACTCCTGAATTCTCTCAGAAGTCAGCCAATAGCTCTCTCTTTGTTCCAGTAAAGAAAAGATTTGAGGAGGGACATACACAGTGGTACTGCATTTCGGACTCTTTTGTTGACCATGATGGCTATTCCATTTCTTCTGAGGGATTCCTGCCCGCAGTAGTAGATATAATGGTCATCTGAGTTAAATTCACCCATTCCAGTCCATTTTAGTTCGCTGATTCCTAGAATGTCAACATTCACTCTTGCCAGACGGGGAAACAGTGGAAACAGTGTCAGGCTTTATTTTTCTGGGCTCCAAAGTCACTGCAGATGGTGACTGCAGCCATGTAATCAAAAGACGCTTACTCCTTGGAAGAAAAGTTATGACCAACCTAGATAGCATATTCAAAAGCAGAGACATTACTTTGCCAACAAAGGTCCGTCTAGTCAAGGCTATGGTTTTCCCAGTAGTCATGTATGGATGCGAGAGTTGGACTGTGAAGAAGGCTGAGTGCCGAAGAATTGATGCTTTTGAACTGTGGTGTTGGAGAAGATTCTTGAGAGTCCCTTGGACTGCAAGGAGATCCAACCAGTCCATTCTGAAGGAAATCGGCCCTGGGATTTCTTTGGAAGGAATGATGCTGAAGCTGAAGCTCCAGTACTTTGGCCACCTCATGCGAAGAGTTGACTCACTGGAAAAGACTCTGATGCTGGGAGGGATTGGGGGCAGGAGGAGAAGGGGACGACAGAGGATGAGATGGCTGGATGGCATCACCGACTCAATGGACATGAGTGTGGGTAAACTCCGGGAGTTGGTGATGGACAGAGAAGCCTGGTGTGCTGCGATTCATGGGGTGGCAAAGAGTAGACACGACTGAGCGACTGAACTGAACTGATACACAGTGGTGGATTGCCCCAGGCTAAACTTCTCAGCTTCCTGAGGCCTGTCACATGTAGCTACTATAGCTGGAAGGAAAGGGAGCCACTGCCTAACAATCTATACTAGTTGTTTTGAGAAGTAGGCAGGGGATCATTCCCCAGAGCTTGAATTAACACCCCCCCAGATTCAGGCCTTGTCTCTCCTGGACATACAATTTGAAAGGTTAGGCTGAGGTTAACTTTGTCTTTATTGTTTCAAAGGCTGTGTGGTACTCTTTAGTCTAAGTAAGGGACTCAAGGTTATGTCCCTTTGAAGCCTCCTAGAAGAGTTTTCCTCTGAGCCCATAGTTTGGGATCCGAATGTGACAGAACCCTGCCATTCCCAGGAAGACCCTCAGGTGCCTGTGGGTCTTAGGTCTGTCTTAAGTCTGAACTGCCTGTTGTCTATTGGGCAAAAGATCCCACTGTCCTTAGGAAAGGAAAAAGCCTGGACAGGTGACTTGTTGCTGACATGTCTGGGCTTCTTTCTGGGAGAACTTATATCCAGAATTGGCCAAATAGTTCAGAGTTCTGATGGTGTTTTGTAGACTTTTCTCATATGTAGAGTTTGGTGTGAGCAAATTGTCCACATATTGGAGTAAGAGTTCTTTGTCTAATATTAACTTTCTAAGGTCCCTAGCCAAGATTTCTCCAAAGTAGTGTTACCCAGTGAATCGGGTCCTGCTGTTCACTCCCTACAAAATCAGTGCCCACAAATGTCGGTGGAGAGAAAAGATGCTTTGAATCAGAATGGCAGCAATCTGGGGAGAAGGTGGACTCAGTGTCCCCGGGAAGCCACTTCCGAAGATTGTTTTCAGCCCTGAAAGTTTTGAAAGGGAAATGGAAGTAATCTCAGTTCATCACTGAGGTGGGGAGTGAGAGTCATGGCTATCCTCCCCTGTGTGCAGGCTTGTGAACTCCTTATGATCTTCCCCTAGATGTTACTCTTGTTCACACAGTGTGTTCAGACTACTGAAGGGGAAGCTAGGGAAGAGATCCAGTCACCTGTTAACTACTTATTCTTCTTGTCTACTGCTTTGATCTATGGAAAGAACCAAGTTAGGCAAGGTATTGTGAGATTACAAGATGAAAGTGTGCTTGGGTTGGAGTTGAGAACATGGGAGTGCCTGGTTTAAAAGTGAGTTACAATATAGCTTTGCTAAGGTGAGGAGGACAGGGGCTTCCTCCTGAGGGCAGTTTCCTGCAAAGAGCTGCTTCCAGGAGGGGAATTCTTAAATCCTTGATGGAGGTCCATCCAAGCACACTGTTGAACTACCTGTGTTTCTGGATCCTGCCACGTAAAAGCAAATAGCTCAGGGGAGAGAGAGCTCCATCTCCTTTTCTGGGGTTTCCATGAGTGTCATCTGTAGGCTCAAAGCATGCTC
Organism: Neotragus moschatus; assembly: GCA_006410615.1. Classification (NCBI taxonomy): domain Eukaryota; kingdom Metazoa; phylum Chordata; class Mammalia; order Artiodactyla; family Bovidae; genus Neotragus; species Neotragus moschatus. The sequence continues at coordinate 2,712,320 of SJYA01002520.1, read as the reverse complement.
TGGCGGGTGGGCCCCTGATGTCAAGCTGTTCTGGCAAAAATGTTACTCGAGCCTTAAACTTACGAAGGAGATTCTGTCCCCAAAGAGGGACTGAACACTCTGGCATATAATAAACTGTGTTTCAGGGTGAGGTCCCCTAGTTGACATTCTGGAGATTGTAAGAACAAATGATTTTGTGCTTCTTCAGGGACTCTTGTAACTGGGGTGAATTGAGATGTTTTCTGTGTCGGTTTGGTGCTTACCGCAGAATGTTATGCCTGTATTTATTAGAAAGTCAATCAACTAGTTCCCCACTGTCAAAGTAGCCCGGGGCTCCTGTGGGGAAATTGGAATTACATGCATGCATGACTCTAGTTAAAGGGAGGCCCCTAGATCTCTGCATTTACCTTGAGTTTTCCTCTTTTTCTACCATACAAGAGGCTCCTGGCTTCCTTGTATTGTTTTTGTTCCTATGTTTTCAGTTCAGTTCAGTCGCTCAGTCGTGTCTACTCTTTGCATCCCCATGAATTGCAGCACACCAGGCCTCCCTGTCCATCACCAGCTCCCGGAGTTTATTCAAACTCATGTCCATCGAGTCAGTGATGCCATCCAGCCATCTCATCCTCTGTCGTCCCCTTCTCCTCCTGCCCCCAATCCCTCCCAGCATCAGAGTCTTTTCCAATGAGTCAACACTTCGAATGAGATAGCCAAAGTACTGGAGTTTCAGCGTTAGCATCATTCCTTCCAATGAACACCCAGGACTGATCTACTTTAGAATGGACTGGTTGGATCTCCTTCCAGTCCAAGGGACTCTCAAGAGTCTTCTCCAACACCACAGTTCAAAAGCATCAATTCTTCAGCACTCAGCTTTCTTCACAGTCCAACTCTCACATCCATACATGACCACTGGAAAAACCATAGCCTTGACTAAACAGACCTTTGTTGGCAAAATAATGTCTCTGCTTTTGAATATGCTATCTAGGTTGGTCATAACTTTTCTTCCAAGGACTAAGCGTCTTTTAATTTCATGGCTGCAATCACCATCTGCAGTGATTTTGGAGCCCCCAAAAATAAAGTCTGGCACTGTTTCCACTGTTTCCCCATCTATTTCCCATGAAGTGATGGGACCAGATGCCATGATCTTCATTTTCTGAATGTTGAGCTTTAAGCCAACTTTTTCACTCTCCTCTTTCACTTTCATCAAGAGGCTTTTTAGTTCCTCTTCACTTTCTGCCATAAGGGTGGTGTCAACTGTATATATGAGGTTATTGACATTTCTCCCGGCAATCTTGATTCCAGCTTGTGTTTCTTCCAGTCCAGTGTTTCTCATGATGTACTCTGCATATAAGTTAAATAAGCAGGGTGACAATATACAGCCTTGANTACATGACCACTGGAAAAACCATAGCCTTGACTAAACAGACCTTTGTTGGCAAAATAATGTCTCTGCTTTTGAATATGCTATCTAGGTTGGTCATAACTTTTCTTCCAAGGACTAAGCGTCTTTTAATTTCATGGCTGCAATCACCATCTGCAGTGATTCTGGAGCCCCCAAAAATAAAGTCTGGCACTGTTTCCACTGTTTCCCCATCTATTTCCCATGAAGTGATGGGACCAGATGCCATGATCTTCATTTTCTGAATGTTGAGCTTTAAGCCAACTTTTTCACTCTCCTCTTTCACTTTCATCAAGAGGCTTTTTAGTTCCTCTTCACTTTCTGCCATAAGGGTGGTGTCAACTGTATATATGAGGTTATTGACATTTCTCCCGGCAATCTTGATTCCAGCTTGTGCTTCTTCCAGCCCAGTGTTTCTCATGATGTACTCTGCATAGAAGTTAAATAAGCAGGGTGACAATATACAGCCTTGACCTACTCCTTTTCCTATTTGGAACCAGTCTGTTGTTCCATGTCCGGTTCTCACTGTTGCTTCCTAACCTGCATATAGGTTTGTCAAGAGGCAGGTCAGGTGATCTGGTTATTCCCATCTCTTTCAGAATTTTCCACAGTTTATTGTGATTCACACAGTCAAAGGCTTTGGCATAGTCAATAAAGCAGAAATAGATGTTTTTCTGGAACTCTCTTGCTTTCTCAATGATCCAGTGGATGTTGGCAATCCTATGTTTTAGCCCAGGGCAATCTTTTTTCCAGTTTCTTTCCTCCTTGAAGTAAGTGGATCATTCCTTCCCCAGTGGTGACTTACCTCTCTTCGGGTTACGCACTTTCCGGTATCCAGCACTGCTGCCAGGAAAGTGGCGTTCGACTTGGCGTCTTCTTTCTTCTGTTGTTGTTACCTGTTGTTGAACATGTTAAAAGCAACATCTACCAACTGAGAGGCGTTCATTCCAAACACACCATCTGAATTTTGTAATTTTCTTCTTATATCTGGGATGGTTTGTACAATGAAGGTCATATTTACTGTCCTGATATTCTTGGGGGCCTCAGGGTCTGTGTTCCTATGGCGCCTGTGAACTTGATAAATTCTTTGACTGTGTGCATGTGTGCCTGTGTTTGCGTGTCTGCTCAGTCATGTCTGACTTTTTGCTACCCTATGGACTGTAGCCCACCAGAATCCTCTGGTCATGAGATTTCCCAGGTAAGAATACTGGAGTGGGTTGCCTTCCCTCCTCCAGAGGATCTTCCCAACCCAGGGGTCGAATCTGCATCTCCTGTGTCTCCTGCGTTGCAGGCAGATTCTTTACCGACTGAGCCATAACTCTGATGGAGCCTCGTTAAGTTTTTGTTGTATCTCCTGAATTTTGTTTAAGCTCTTTTGCCTAGGACCTGCTAAGATACACTTTCTATAATGCTCTAGGTGTGGTATTAGGATCCTAGTTTAAGCTCAGCAATTCTGTTGTGTTGTACTCAGTCATGTCTGATTCTTTGGGACCCCATGTACTGTAGCCCACCAGGCTCCTTTATCCATGGAGTTTTCCAGGCAAGGCCTGGAGTGGGTTTCCAGTTCCTCCTTCAGGGGGACTTCTGACCCAGAGGTCGAACTCGAGTTTCCAACAGTGGCAGGCGGACTCAACCACTGAGCCACCTGGAAAGCCCCTAGGCTCAGCAATAGAAACTGCCAGATTTGCTTCTGAAGATGGATCTTCAAAAGCACACTAGATGGAGCTGGTGTGCTTCCTCTGTGAAAAGTGAAAGTGAAGGTGTCCTACTCTTTGCGACCCCAGGACTGTAGCCTGCCACGCTCCTCAGTCCATGGAATTTTCTAGGTGTTTGAATCAGTTCTAATGAGGTGGATGAAACTGGAGCCTATTATACAGAGTGAAGTAAATCAGAAAGAAAAACACTGGTACAGTATATTAATGCATATATATGGAATTTAGAAAGATGGTAACGATGACCCTATATGTGAGACAGCAAAAGAGACACAGCTGTAAAGAACAGTCTTTTGGACTCTGTGGGAGAAGGCGAGGATGGGATGCTTTGAGAGAATAGCATTGAAATATGTATATTATCATATATGAAATGGATCCTCAGTCCAGGTTCGATCCATGAGACAGGGTGCTCAGGGCTGGTGCACTGGGATGATCCTGAGAGATGGGATAGAGAGGGAGGTAGAAGGGGGGTTCAGGATGGGGAACACAGATACACCCATGGCTGACTCATGTTAATGTATGACAAAAACCACCACAATATTATAAAGTAATTAGCCTCCAATTAAAAAAAAAAAGAGTACTGGATTGAGTTGCCATTTCCTTCTTCAGGGTATCTTCCTGACCCAGGGACTGAACCCAGGTCTCCCACATTGCAGGCAGACGCTTCACTGTCTGAGCCACCAGGGAAGCCTTCCTCTGTAGCCTTGTCAAAAGCCATCCTCCATTTACCCATCCTCCATTTATCACTGAGGAACTGATGCTTTTGAACTGTGGTGTTGGTGAAGACTCTTGAGAGTCCCTTGGACTGCAAGGAGATCCAACCAATCCATCCTAAAGGAGATCAGTCCTGACTATTCATTGGAAGGACTGATGCTGAAGCTGACACTCCAATCCTTTGGCCACCTGCTGCAAAGAACTGACTCATTGGAAAAGACCCTGATGCTGGGAAAGATTGAAGGCAGGAGAGGGGGATGACAGAGGATGGACTTGAGTTTCAGCAAGCTTCGGGAGTTGGTGACAGACAAGGAAGCCTGGCGTGCTGCAGTGCATGGGGTTCCAAAGAGTTGGACACCACTGGGCAACTGAACTATTTAACTATTTGTCCCTGGTAAGCATCCTACCCCTGGAGAAGGGAATAACTTTTCGGGGAAACACACTGATTGAAACCGCCAACCCTGGCCAGGCACCATAGTAACCATTTGCATGAGTTGTTTTATGACAGGAGATCCTGATAAGGAATACGGAACTAATAAGCCACCACCAACCAGAAGAGTTCAGGAAAGGTCTAAAGGAGACACCACGTGTCCATCCACTTCCCAGAATCCCTCTCGCTAGCATCCATCTTGGCTGAGCGATGTATGCGCCACCAGGAAAGACTCTGAATTAGAATGATTGGCCAAAGACCACCCAGAAACTAATCCCATCACCATAAAACCCGAGACTGTGAGCCATGCAGTAGAGCAGTTCTCCTGGCTTCCCTTACCCTACTGCTCTCCACCCGGGCACCCTTTCCTAATAAAATCTCTTGCTTTGTCAGCACATGTATCTCCTTGGACAATTCATTTCTGAGTGTTAGACAAGAGCCCAGTTTCAGGCCCTGGAAGGGGTCTGCCTTCCTGCAACATAACAATCCAGTCCAGTATTCTTGCTAGGAGAATTCCAAGGACAGAGTAGTCTGGTGGGTTACAATCCATAGCATGGTAGAGTCGCAAAGAGTCAGATAAGATTGAGAGACTGATACACACAAGCTTTCTATTCATGAAAGTATGAATGTCCACTCAATTGGGAGGTTGTAGTGGCAAAGACAGAAATAAAAAGTTCAGCCATGCAGGGTCCGCTCAGTAAGCAAGGCTATGGTCTCTCCAGTTAAGCACATCTTAAGAGAAAGGATTGTGCATCCATAGAAACCCAGCTGGTTGGCCATCTGCAGTAATGCTTCCCATGGGATAGCAGCACAAGGGAAACTGCTCAGCTCCAAGCTCATTTTCTTTGCCACACGATAGGCCAATAAATCAGGAGCCAGGTGCTGGGGCATGGAATAAGGACTTTGTTCATAATGCCGGGATTCCGAGAAGATGATGGACCAGTGTCCTAGAAAAGCATCTTACCAGGGCCTAGAAGCTAGTTTCTTTTAGAGAACAAAGAAAGGAGAGGTGAGGATAAAAGGACCACCAGTTGTTGCAAAGATCTCCTGGTTTTGGCCAGGCTGTGGGAGGGGATGTGTTAATTTTTTCTTTTCCTGCAGCTAGTCACAGGTGGGCTGGTTCAGGATGTTTCCTGGGAGCTTAAACAGAGGTATTTTAGTTTAACATTCAGGCATGGGGGGACAGGGTTGGAGATAGGCCATTATGCGTATATTCAGCAATAGGCAACATTCCTTTAGTGACTACCTTGTAGTAAAAAGAGGAGAAAGCCAAGGTTAAAAGGAACAAGGTTTCCCCAGGGGTCCAGTGGTTAAGACGCCATCTGCCAATTCAGGGGACAGTTCGATCCCTGGCCAGGGGAAGATGCCACACGCCTCAGGGCAACTAATCCCCGCACCACAGCTACTGAAACCCATGTGCCTGGAGTCCGCGCTCTGCAACAAGAGAAGCCACGGCAACGAGACGCTTGTGCACTGCAAGTAAGAGTAGCCCCTGCTCCCTGCAACTAGAGGAAGCCTGTGTGCAGCAACAAAAAGTGAGTGCAGCCAAAAGGAAATCAATTTTTTTTTAAGACAAGAAACAAATGTAATTTGAAGTCAGATTCATTCTTCCTTTCTTCCCTATAACAAGTCCTGATATAAAGTAGGGCACGTGAGATAAAGCCAGGCTCCTGGCGAAAAGCAGGGTCAGAATATTTTAGCCAGAATAGGAGAGAGAAAGCCAGATCGCTGGCTGAAAAGTCTGAAAACCAGTTAGGGGAAGATCAGGCCTGTTAGGGGAAGTGCCCTAAAGCAGGGTCAGGTGAGGTAAAGCAAAGACTGCAGATGTAAAGCTGGAAATCGGTATAGACAAAGGTAAAGCTGGGCCAAGTAATGTAAAGACGGGAAATGATGTAAGTGAAGCCTTAACAGTGCATAAAGCATTGAAGAGTGACGTGAACCCTGGGAAAGATCAGGTGCCATAAGCGCAGCAAGATGACTTCAAGCAGGTCTACGTGAGGTAAATGCCAGGAAACTAAAGAGAAAAGCCTTGGGACTGTCACAGTTCCAGGTGTGTGCCATAAAGCCCGGCACGTGGCTGTTCAGCCTGAGGGTGTGAACCAAAGATGGGAACATGAAGTAAAGCTGGGGGCACCTGAAATAAAGCCAGAAACCTGAGGTAAGGGCTGGGTGCGTGATGCAAAGTCGGTCACCTGACCTAAAGCCGAGAGATAAACGTCCAGCCAGACTCTTCAGTCAGAAGGTAAACATCATTGATTTCATTCTAGGATCTGGCTCCATTCTCTTGGATGCTGTGCCTTGTGGAAACTTCTTGAAAGCCTCTAGGATCTGTGTGTCATCTGCATGATAATGATACGGTGTTGGTGGCGATGCCAGCAAGGTCACTGATGAAACACACTTCATGAGTTCTACATTAGAAAGATATATTCTGCAGTGTTTCCTCCCACTTGCAGCCCCATAACCCTCTATGCCCCCATGCACCCCAGTCTCCTGGTTCTATTGAAATAGCAAGACTCCTCTCTTCCCACAGAAGCCGCTCTGTCCCATTTCATGCCTTTCTTCTCCTAGGTGATCAAAAGCTTTGGGAGGACATTTACTATCTTCTAATTAGCTGCGTCTTTGATTGTGACAACAGCCATGAGGCCAGAGCCCCAAGCAAATATTTCCTCACGTGGGCTTTGGGACCCATGCCGATCTCCTTGTCCTGTACAAAGGTCTCTCTAGTTGGGGCCCATCATGGGTCTGGTCACATAGAACCTCCCATGTAGGGTCTAATGCCCTCTGTGTTGCCCCCAGGACCCTGAGCTGAAGAACAAGCAGTCCTAGGGGATTCTTTACCTACCTGAGCGTCCTCTGAGCTTCTAGAGCTGGCCTCTATGAATTACAGTGTGTCCTTTTACAGAGGCATCTGGACTCATTCTGGCTCTAACAGTGTGCCGTGTGCTTCCCCAAAGTTATAGCAAGTTATCTGAATCTTTGTACTTGGGCTCTGGTGGTGGCTCAGATGGTAAAGAATCTGCTTGCAGGAGACCCGGGTTCAATCCCTGGGTGGGGAAGACCCCCTAGAGGCTACCCTCCAGGAAATGGCTATCCACTCCAATTTTCTTGCCATGTGGATTCCTGAACGGTGCTGCTTTTTGGGCAAAACCAGGCTTCCTGGTAGACTGCAGGGAGAATAAAACTGCATCACGAGCAGCCCCAAAGCTGAGCGCGGGGCTCCAGGACTGTGTGGCTCCAGGACTGTGGCTTGCTCTCCCTCCGTGCTCCCTGCTGATCCTCCTTGGTCCTTGTTCTCTGCATTCTCTCCTTCCCACCTTCGCTCCCTGACCCTGTGCACCTTCTTGCTCCCCAATGCCTGTTCCTGTTCCTGCTCTGCTTTCTGATCCCACTGCCCTTCTCTGTGTGATCTGTTGTCTGTTTTTCCTTCCCTTTCCCTTCCGCCTCACTCTCATCCTGTCTCCATCTCTCTGTGACTTCACCAAGAACTAAGACTCTGTTTCCTCTTCTCAAATATTTGATTCACTTTGTTTCTCTGTTTGGGGTAGCTTCCTGTAATGGAGAGCAGAGGCTTTGTTGTCTTTTGAACTTCAGAGATAGATTTCCAAAACAGACACGGGTTGCTGCTGCCCTGAATTCCTATCCCGTGCAGAAGCCCCATTTGTCTGGAAACCTTAAGTTCCATCGCTTATCCATGACCAGCTCCTGCTGCCCTCTCTACCTGGTCACTGTCAATGAAACTACAAAGCAAGAGCCTCCTGCCCGTCATCCTTATCACCTGACTAGTGAGTTGTCCTCATTTCTAGGCTCATGAGGGCTTCCGTGGTGGCTCAGATGATAAGGAACCTGCCTTCAGTGCAGCAGATCTGGGTTCGATGCCTGGGGCAGGAAGATCCCCTGGGGAAGGAATGGCAACCCACTCCAGTATTCTTGCCTAGAGAATCCCATGGGCAGAGGAGCCTAGCAGGCTACAGTCCATGGGGTCCCCAAGTCTTACATGGCTGAGCAACTAAAACACACACACATATACACTCTCACACTCACTCATATAACTCCCCAAGCCCAGCAACACTCCCAGACACCTTAGGGTTCCCAGGCTCACCAGTCATCCCAGACAAACTCTTGCTAATCCCTTCACTCCTCCTCAGAGCCCTCAGAGCTCAAGCATGTGAATTCCTATCTGCGTCTGGGCACTTCTTTTGTTACAGTTCATGGAGTTGTATGCTTACAATGTTCACAAATCAGTATGATAGAGTGAATAAGTACCCTGATTGTCATATCCCCTCCCCGTCTTCATTCCACTTACTTGACTGTTTGAATTCTTCCTCACCCACAAGTCAGACTCCTGGCCCTGTTTTTCCCTCCGTCTCAAGTACAGTTTGTGTCTCTACCCATATAAAACCTCACCAGCTGCAGAATGCACTGGGGTAAGAAGACTTCTTACGTCTTGTGAACCTCTCTTAAAGACTGTGGAACCCAGGAATCAACTACGGGAGGGAGACAGGGGAAACGTCTGGCCTGTTTGGAGAGTTGAGTGTTATGTTTGACTGTTAAATCCCACAATGTCTTAGCCATGTACCAGAGATGGTCTTGGAATGTGAGTGTGTGAATAGTAGGGTTGTGTCTCATAGATGCCTTTGGCAGCTTGACCCTTTTTCTCTGATACACCCGTAAGCTTGGCTCCCGGTCCAAGTCAGGGGCAAGGCAATGGCTCATAGAATAACGGACAAGTCTGTAGAGAAGGCCATGACGCAGGGGGAGAATGCCCTGTGCTGCCCGTTTCCTCCTCCCGTCTAGAATCTGGCTTTCCTCTGAATGGTCCAATTTCCCTCTTCCTGGTTTCCTGTTCTCAGAGCGCCTCTGTGGGGATCACACTGCTCAAAACAGGAAGCACTCACATTGGGAGTTCAGGAGTAATACTGGCAGACTAGAGGAGCTAGGCTGCCAAGCCCTATCTCCTCCAAAACACCCTGGGGACTTTGAGAGGCCCAGGGGTGTGCCTGATCAAACGGATTTAATTCTGAAGAGAGTGATCAACCTGCTGTGTACAGAGAAGGGCTTTGGGAACGGTAATGACCTGGGGTCATGGCACAGGAGGAGAGCCCTGGAGGAGAAAAGGGCCACCAGTGCCTGACCTGCTTGTGTTCTCCAGCCAAATGCTTGCTTGTTCCTGAGCCTTCCTAGGCCTGGGAAGAAGCTAATGGTCTGGTTACGACCAGTGTGTATCCAGAATTTATAAAGACGTGGTAGCTGCTTTCTGACCCCTAATTGCCCTCTCACTAAGTCCTTGATTCCACCTGCATGTCTCCTTGCTGGACTTGTGCTCTCCTGTGACTCCTGCACATAGGGTCTTCAGGATCAGGGGGACCTGAGACCTTTTAGGAAGCCAGCAATCCATAGTGCAGACCAGATGAGCTAGTCAGGGCCTCAGAGGCTTAGATAAGAGGAAACCTGCTTCTCTCCCCATCCGATGATGAGGCATGGACTGGCCTTGCTAAAGGCTCAAGTATGGCCAACCCCGTAGGAGTCATAAGCATTAAGCCTTGACTTGTGCTTGACCTTCCAGTGAGGGCCTGACAGCTCTTGGGCATTCTTAGGATGAAGACGAAGCCATTATTGTTGCAGATAATTGGCCCAGTGGAGGACCTGAGAGTTTCATAACTGACCTTAGATCTTTGTGCGACCTTCCACAAGATCTAGCCAGGGCCTTGCCAAGACCTCATGTGTGGCTGCATCAGTAGCTGAGTCCCTTCCATGAAACTGGATGGTTCACGAATTCAACATTTAAACAGATGAGCTTATCCCATCTCCATGCCCCAACCAAAATACAAGAGCTTTAAAAAACAGCTCTGAGTGAATGGGTTTGGGTGAATTCCTGGAGCAGAACAAATTCTCTTGAAATAGTAAGACTCTGGGCTCCCACAAATTCCCTGTATTAATCACCTGTTCCTGCTTTAACAATTCACCACAACTTCCGTAGCCTAAAAAAATACAGAGTTGTCTTATTACAGTTCTGTAGGTTAGAAATTCAACATGGATGTCATTCATCAGGCTACAAATCAAGATATCATTTGGTGTTCTTTCCTGGAGGTTTTAGAGGAGAACCTGTTTTCTTATCTTTTTCTAGCTTCTGTGATCTTCCTATAATCCTTGCGTCATGATCCCCTGCCTTTAGCTCCACAGCTGGCAGTGGTTTCATCTCCCTGACTACTACTTTGTAGCCACACTGACTTTTCTGACTGAGAACCATGAAAGGTTCTCTACTCTTCAAGATCTACACAATTAAATTGGGCCTGCCGAGATAATACAGAAGAACCTCCCCACTCAGTCTCATTAAATTTAATCACACCAACAAAGCCAGCCCCTTTTGCTATGTAAGGTAACATATTCACAGATTCCAGGGGTTAGGACACGGACATCTTTGTGGGGAGCATTATTCTGCCCACCTGCTATCGATTGAATTATAACATACACCCAAATCTGTCGAAGCCTTAACCCCAGCATGATGGTATTTGGAGATGGGGGCCTTTAGGAGGTAATTAGGTTTAGACAGCTGTAAGGATGGGTCTTCCTGATGGAATTAGTGGCCTCATAAGAGGATACCAGAGAGCTCGCTCTCTCTCCACCATGTGAAAATACAGAAAGAAAGACAGTGGTTTGCAAGCCAGGAAGTGAGTCCTCACCAGAAACCCAATCTGTCATCACCTTGATTTTGGACTTCCCAGGCTGCATCACTGTGAGAAATAAATGCCTGCTGTTTAAGCCATCCAGTCTGTGCTGTTTCATTATAGCACCTCGAGCCATCTATAACATTCCATACTCTTCAAGCCCATGCCTCAGTCTTATTTTGTTTTTGTTTTTTTTTTTAATTACAGATGATCAAGACAAGTGAAAGACTATTGAGTTCATTTGTGTGACTTTTAAGGAGGCTAACTGTTTATATCCAAACGTGAACATTGCAGGAGAAATTGAACTTCTCAAGAGGCACTTGCCCTAGTTCCTCATCTAGGGTAAGTTGACCATTGTCCAGACTCCTACCGCTAACCCTTGGAATTTCTCAAAATTGTTCCCACCCATCTTCCCAGGACCAAAGGTCCCCCTCACTGCATATTATTCTTAGTGAGCCTCCCAGGACTGATCAGCCACATCCCTTCTAAACCTGCCCCAGGGTGCCCTGAGCCTCTGGAACAGACTACCTGGAAACCACAGTGTGTTCTTTGCCGTGGGTATCTGCACACACCAAGGTGGCTCCAGGATATGACTTCTGTTCTCACAAACCTTTCTGAATCATAAGGAATTAAGATTGAATATATGCAGCAGGAATTTCTGGGAAAGAGTTCTAGCTGAGAGCAGCAAAAAGGCACACTATGGGTCATCAAGAGAGATTGTGACTATGCTAGTTTATTGATTTACTTATTTTTAATATATTTATTTTAAATTGCAGGATAATTGCTTTCCAACATTGTGTTGGTTTCTGCCATACACCAGCATAAATCAGCCACAGATATACATATGTCCACTCCCGCGCTATGCTATTTTAGACTGTGTCATGGACGTGTTGAATATTACATGACATGGTTTTATTTATTTTACTGTGCTGAATTTGCTTTATTTTTTCCTTCCAATCGTATTGAGCTATAATTGATGCATAGCACAGTATAAAGGCTTCCCAGGTGGTGCTAGTGGTAAAGAATCTGCCTGCCAGTGCAGGAGATGCCTGAGGTGAGGGTTTAATCCCTGGGTCAGGAAGATCCCCTGGAGGAGGAAATGGCAATCCACTCCAGTATTTTTGCCTGGAGAATCCCACAGACAGAGGAGCCTGGTGGGATATAGTCCATAGGGTCTCAAAGAGTCAGACATGACTGAAGTGACTTAGCACATATGCACAGTATAAGTTTAAGAGGTACAGCATAATGATTTGACTTACATGCATCATGCAGTGATTACCACAATAACTTTAGTAAACATCCATCATTCCATATTGACAAAATTAAAGAAATAGAAAAAGAATTTCCCTTGTGATGAGAATTCTGAAGGTTTACTCTTGCAACAACTTTAATATATAACATATATAAACACTGTATTTAATAGTGGTAATCATATTTGCTCACATTGTACATCATATCTCAGGTGTTTGTCTTATAACTGGAAGTTTGTGCTTTTGACAGCCTTCTTCCAATTTCCCCTTCTCCCAACGCCCATCTCTGGTAACCATAAATCTGGTCTCTCTTTCTGTGAATTTGTTTTTTCTGTTTGGACATGGTTCCTTTGAAAATCTTCCATTGTAGTAAGTGACCAACCTGTTAGTTTGGAGCACACATTCTGGTCTACTTTTAGACACTGTGACTCAGCTATGTTTAGCTTTCAAAGGCTTTGCAGTGTGATTCTTGTCTGCTTCACTTGTGTACTCCCAGAGAACAATTTGAAACCTGTTTGGTTTCTGGATTGTAATTCACTTCTCAAACCTTCTTCTGTGTTGATTCTGGACATTTTCCTACATACATTTCCTAAGGACATCAAATGCAGATTTACTGAATCCCTTGCTCCTGCACCATCATTTCCATAAAGCTCCCCATACTCTCTAGCTAAGATGAGAGAAATGCCATTTTGTTTTTGTAGGGAAGTAGTGAGGATGTAGGAATGGAATTTCAAGCTCTGGGCAACAAGATGGCAGCAATCATACATATGTTGAAGGAGAAACAGACCTTACAGAATTAGTCCAGTGAAGTCATTAAACAGACAAAAATCCATCAACTAAAACCACCCACAAGGCAGCAACAGAATCTAAAGTCAGTACAGTAGACTATCTAAAATGCCATGTTTTCAAGAATGCATGCAAAGAAGTAGGAAAGTAAGCCGTGTGTGTGTGCATGGTGTGTGTGTGCATGGTGTGTGCACACATGCACATGCGCTCAGTCACATCAGACTCTCGTACACAGGAAAAGAATCGGTCAGTGAAAGCGTTCTGCGAGGGGGCTAACATGTTGAACTTAGTAGAAAAGATCAAAACAGGTATTATAAATATGCTTTAAAAACTGAAGAATTAAAATACAATTATATGACTCAGGAAATTGATAAATATGAATAAATACACATAAACTAATAGGAATATCTGGAGTAAATAAGTACAACGCAATAACTGGTGTGGATAATTCACTAGAGAAATTCCACAGTGAATGTGAGCTTATAAAAGGAAGAGTCTGTAGATCTATTGCTAGATCAACACAGATTGTCCAATTGACAGACATAAAAGAATGCAGAAAAATCAGTGACTCTTAAGAGACACTGGGGAAACCATTAAACATATTACATTAAACACACAATGCTAATCCCAGCGAGAAGAGGAAGGGAAGGAGGGAGGGAGGGAGGGAGAAAGAAAGTAGAAATTTAATGGCTGAAAGCTCCTCAGATTTGAGGAAAATATGTGCATTTAAGAAGTGCAACAAATTCAGAACAGGTTAAACACAGCCGCGCTGCTCCTACACGCTATGGACGAGATATACCTAGCCTAGGCCACCCTTCTACAATGCTTCCCCTTTGGTGTTCACGTCTGAGACATTCCACAGTTTCTGCAGGGCTCTCGAGATCCTCAGGAGATAAATAGTCAACTGTATTTTATTTTCGTCTTTTGGGCGTATCTGTGAGAGAAATAAAGGCTGATGATGGGTTCACAAATTAACTGCAGTCATTCTTCTTAGGTTACTTGATACTTGTCACCAGTTCTACCTGCCCTGGACTCCTTTCCTTTGCTTTATTTTGGTTATCCTTAAAAAGGAGGGGTTTTTTTTGTTTTTTGTTTTTTTTTTTCTTTTGTTTTACAATTTTGGTTTTACACTTTAACGTTTTAAATGAACTTTAATTTTGGAAATTTAGTATGGAGTTCCTGTATACCTTTCATCCATTTTCACCAAGGAAAGTAGATAAATACAAGGAAAGTACATGGTACTTAACCATGGCACATTTGTCAAAACTGTGAAATTAATACTGGTACTTATGAGCTAGACTGTTTATTCATGTTTACTCAGTCTTGCCACCCACATCCTTTTTCACTTCCCTGCTCAAATCCTGGATAGCAGATGACATTGTCTCCTTATGTGCCGGCAGTCTTCCACGGTATGTTGCAGTTTTCAGCCTTGCCTAGTTTTCCATAGCCTCGAGAATGTTGAAGACCACTTGTCAGGCATTTTGCAGCATGTCCCTCATTGTTGTCTGTCTGGTGTTTTCTCTTGTGTAGGTTTGGGTAGCGGGTTTTTGAGAGAATACCACAGAGGTGTTTCCTGCTTCTCATTATCAGGTGATACCTGACATCAACTTGAATCATCACTGGTGATAGTCACCTTGATCACGTGGTTACAAAGGTGTCACCAGGTTTCTGCATTGTAAGGCCACTACTTATACCTTTCCATATTTTGTTCTTGAAAATGAGTGAGTCACTAAGTCCAGCCTGCACTCTAAGAAGGAAGCGAAATCCTCTATGGGTATCTACATGTGTTACGTGGAATTTTTTTGTAGGGAAGATTTGCCTCTTTGCCTCATCTATTTCTTTATATTCAATCTTTAATTTATATCCATATAGTTATTGATACTTATTTTGTTCCTTTGGAGCATAATCCTATACTCAGTTCAGTTCAGTCGCTCAGTCGCGTCCGACTCTTTGCGACCCCATGAAACACAGCACGCCAGGCCTCCCTGTCCATCACCAACTCCCAGAGTTCACTNGATATTTCTCCCGGCAATCTTGATTCCAGCTTGTGCTTTGTCCAGCCCAGTGTTTCTCATGATGTACTCTGCATAGAAGTTAAATAAGCAGGGTGACAATATACAGCCTTGACCTACTCCTTTTCCTATTTGGAACCAGTCTGTTGTTCCATGTCCAGTTCTAGCTGTTACTTCCTGATCTCCATATCGGTTTCTCAAGAGGCAGGTCAGGTGCTCTGGTATTCCCATCTTGGGCAAATTATTCTATAACCTCAGATATGCAGATGATACCATTCATATGGCAGAAAGTTAAGAAGAACTAAAGAGCCTCTTGATGAAAGAGAAAGAGGAANTGTTACTTCCTGATCTCCATATCGGTTTCTCAAGAGGCAGGTCAGGTGCTCTGGTATTCCCATCTTGGGCAAATTATTCTATAACCTCAGATATGCAGATGATACCATTCATATGGCAGAAAGTTAAGAAGAACTAAAGAGCCTCTTGATGAAAGAGAAAGAGGAAAGTGAAAAAGTTGGCTGAAAGCTCAACATTCAGAAAATGAAGATCATGGCATTCAGTCCCATCACTTCATGGCAAATAGATGGGGAAACAGTGGAAACTGACAGACTTTATTTTGGGGGCTCCAAAATCACTGCAGATGGTGACTGCAGTCATGAAATTAAAAGATGCTTACTCCTTGGAAGGAAAGTTATGGCCAACCTAGACAGCATATTAAAAGCAGAGACATTACTTTGCCGACTAAGGTCTGTCTAGTAAAGGCTATGGTTTTTCCAATGGTCATGTATGGATGTGAGAGTTGGGCTATAAAGAAAGCTGAGTGCAGAAGAATTGATGCTTTTGAACTGTGGTGTTGGAGAAGACTCTTGAGAATCCCTTGGACTGCAAGGACATCCAACCAGACCATCCTAAAGGAAATCAGTCCTGAGCATTCATTGGAAGGACTGATGTTGAAGCTGAAACTACAATACTTTGGCCACCTGATGCAAAGACTTGACTCATTTGAAAAGACCCTGATGCTGGGAAAGATTGAAAGTGGGAGGAGAAGGGGACGACAGAGGATGAGATGGTTGGATGGCATCACTGAGTCAATGGACGTGAGTTTGAGTAAACTCCAGGAGTTGGTGATGGACAAGGAGGCTTGGCGTGCTGCAGTCCATGGGGTCACAAAGAGTCGGACACGACTGAGTGACTGAACTGAACTGAGTCACTGAGTGTTCTTTGAGATCAACTCCTATATCCTCTCAGTATATCTGTAACTTTTATGTGTTCATTTAAAAATTGTACATTCATTTAGGCCATGGTCACTAGGGGTGGAGAAAATGGGGAAGAGTTGGATTAAGGAGAACAAACTTTAGTTATAATTTCTAAGGATAGAGTGTGCAGCATGGTGACTGTACTGTATACTCAAAACTTGCTGAGAGTACATATTAAGTGTTCTCATAGCACCAGAATCATTGTTTAAAGAAAATGCAGCTATGTGAGGTAATAGATGTATTAATTTAGTTTGACTTGGTTATCATTTCACAGTGTATACATATATCAAACCATGTCAGACACCTTAAGTATATATCATTTTTATCAATTATACCTCAATAAAGCTGGAAGAAACTACATCCTTCATTTGTGGCACGGGATGATGCCCTGGGATCATTTTGCATGTTTCCTGCTTCAGTCCTGGAATCAGCCATTTCTCCCTGGTGCTATGCTTTTTGTCATATTTTACCAAATACTTTTCCTAACCCAGAGTCTTCCAAGGCCTTCCTACTAAGTCAATACCAGTGAAAAGGTCATAATGTATCCCAGTTAGGGGCACCTTGAGCCTGCTAGAAAAATAGAGACAATATCTCAATACAGTGGCAGGGGCCTAGATGTCGTGTGCTATCAAGAGCTGGAGGGTGGACACAGAACTAGAATCTGAGGTTGCTGGCCAGGTGGTGTTGAAGATTCCACTTGGATGGGAGCACCAAGGATCCAAGATTTAAGACCAGGGCAGGAGCTGTTTTAGGTGGTGGCAGCCTGTCTTTAGGATGGCTGCCAGAAATGCTGTCTGGCATTAAGCAATCTACTGAATGTTTTGAAGGAAGTATTTTTGCCCCAGGCATCTGAGGGTTGTCAACAGGCCTTGCAGTGGTTTTGAGGAATGCCCGTTACTCTTCTGCTCTGCTTTGCTGTGCTGGCTTCCAAGTTAGATGAAACAGAAATGAGGAACTTGCGTTAGTTTTACAGATAGCCCCCAGACAGACCTGAAGAAATACCTGATGATTTGCAAAACCACCTGGACTGTCCGCTGCCTGCAGATCACCCAGCCCTCTCTCAGTATGATCGAGTGGATAAGTGCCACATCCCAGCGGCCAAGGAGCGTCTTGAGTTCGTCTTCTCCCGCCTGTCGTTTCTTCCGATCTGACCTGTTTCCGTGGTGGTCTGGCTTGGTGCTCAAGGCTTTTGTGAAACTGCTCAGTCTCAGCACCCCTGGGACCGAGCGGGTGTTGTCAGAGATGTGTAGTGTCACAGTCCTGTGCCTAGAAAACAGGCTCCCTGCTCACTGGCCTGTCTCCTCACACTTGCTGTGATGGTTAGGACGCTGGTCGAAAGTAAGAGAACTCTGGTGAGCTCATTAAGGAGAGAGGGGAGGAACCAGAGCGTACCTCATGGCACATCAGCTGGAGAGCAGCTGCACTTCAAGGATGGAATGCATGGATGGATGGAATCAGAAACCGGAAAGATCCCGAGATCTCCCTCTCTTTCCTCTGCCTACTTCTCTCTCCAAACGTCCTTATACCTCTCTCCACACCTCTCTCTATATCTCTGTTACTTACTTCTGAGCCCCCAGCTTTTCTTGTTTCTGAATGAAAACCCGAGCCACAGCAAGCTCTCAAATTCCTATGTTTTGTGTTCAGCCACATAGGAACAGTTGCCTTGGTGGCCCCAGTTCAAGGTTCCCCATCTGATGTCTGACAGGTTCGGTTCTGAGACTTGTCTCTTACCGATCAGCTGTAGGTAGAGCCGGGTCACATACACACATTGCTTCTGGAAGCCTGTCCCCACTGAGAGAGAGAGGAGCTCCAGATTGAGGGGTCAGATCCACAAGGCTCCAACAGACAGAGAGGTGTCTTTGCATACCTGTGCATGAGGAGACCTTGCTCAGAATGTTATCAGGGCCACAGATGGCACGGGAGGCCTCCTCCGGGGTCTTCTGTTCGCTCTGCTGGATGGCCATCCTGTGGTCACGGGTTTCTCTGCTCAGACAACACTGTCGCTTCAGAGAGCTGTCCGGGCTCTGATTTCCATCCCCTGTCTTCTGAAGGTGGTGCTCCCCTTCTCTTTTTCGGAACTTCTCCTCTCTCACTCATGTGGCCCCTCTGGTCCCTGAATCACCCGGCCCCACCCCCTCCTGGACAGAGGAGCCAAGGCTTGGGCCAAGCCAGTCCAATCAGAACATCTCAGCCCAGACTTTAGTGATTAATCAGTGAAGGGCACGTGACCCTAGGGGGCAGTCTCCTTGAAACTTTCTATGCCAGCAGGGAGCAAAGACTGCCTTCTGTCAGTGGGGTGGCTGAGCTGACAGAGGGGAGCCCGTCTAAGGAAAGATACCAGGAGACTCAAGAAGAGTGTGAGGTGGAGAGGTGGACCGGAGCCCTGAAGCTGCTGAGTCTCTGCATCAAGCCAGGTCTCAAGCAAGAGACAGTGTTGGATTTCCCAATTGGGAGATCCCATAAGTTCTTCCTCTTTTGCTTAAGTTACATCGAGTTAGTTTTCTGTCACTTACAATCCAATGGACTGGTTTGTTTGCCTAAACCCAGACCCCAGGCTCTGAGGATCTTCACGGGCCCTATTTAATCATTGCATTAATAGTTGTTTATTTTATCTGTAAAGATCTTCAAAGAAGAGCATCTAACTCACCAGCCACAGAGCCCCAGAACGTCACCCTTCATCACCCTTCAAAGTAGCCGCACATCTGGTGCTGGGATTAGTAGCATTTGGTGCGGCGTCATGGACGAATTCACAGGTTTAGTGATGCTGTCTTGCTGTCTGTTTTCTCTTAGGTGAATCATTTAGGGCCAAGATCATGAAATAATATTTAGAAAGGCAATCACCTAGCTTGAGGGGAAAGTCCACTACATTTTTTTCACTCTTTTTTGTTGTTGTTGTTGTGTGTGTGTGTGTGTGTGTGTGTGTGTGTTTTCACTCTAACGTTAGTCATTCCTAAAGCATAAATACCGAACCATAGGTGGAAACGTGAATAGTTACATCCACACAGAAGTGCTGTGCTGACGGGAGCAGGAGTTAGCCACACCCCCAGATCGCTTAAGTTAGTAGTTCTGATCCCTCTCCTTTGTGTGCCTGACTCACCTCCCTGACAAGCAGTGGTGATATGAACCAAGTGTTACACAGATTCCTAAAATCTCCTTCGCCCTGAGGTCCCCAACCTTCTCGGCACCAAGGACCGGTTCCATGGAAGACAGCTTTTCCACAGACCAGGAAGAAGAGGGGTGGTTCAGGATGATTCAAGCGCATTACGTTTCTTGTGCACTTGGTTATTGGCTAGTTGCTAAGTCGTGTCTGACTCTTTGCAGCCTTATGGACTGTAGCCCGCCAGGCTCCTCTGTCCTTGGGATTTCAAGAATACTGGAATGGGTTGTCATTTCCTTCTCCAGGGGCTCTTCCCCGCCCAGGGAGTGAAAACTCTCATCCCCTGCATTGGCAGGCAGCTTCGTCATTGCTGAGCTACCAGGGAAGCCCCCTGTGCACTTTATTTCTAATCTCATGCTGCTGCTGATGTGACAGGAGGTACTAGTTGTGGCCCAGAGGTCAGGGACTCCTGCCTTAGCTTGCAAAAATGAAAACTGAGCTCAGAGTGTGTGAAGGAAATTTGGAACCTGCTTATAAGAAAATCTGGAAATTACTAAGACTATTTTTCAACATGTATATGCATCGTGAAGGTTTAGACCTCTTCGTCTCCTGTCATTAACAGTATGAATGGCAGTCTCACAGGAAAGAACCTCATTTGGTCACATTCTCATCAAACATCCTGAAACACCAGAAGGCCAGACCTCTACACTCTAGTCAAATTTTGAGATTAATTTTTTTGCATTAACTTAGTGGATACTAGATGAGAAACTTCAACAACAAAATGAGGGCAAATCTGTAACTGTCAGCATTTATTCATTTATTTATTGCATTAAAGTTAGAGATTATAGATATAGTCGTATAAATTTAGTATAACAGGGGCTTCCCTGGTGGCTCAGTGGTAAAGAATCTGCCTGCCAAAGCAGGAGATATGGATTCGAACCCTAGGTCAGGAAGATCCCCTGGAGAAGGAAATGGCCACCCATTCTAGTATCCTGGCCTGGAAAACCCATGAGCTGAGGAACCTGGTGGGCTATGGTCCATGGGGTCACAAAAGAGTCAGACACAACTTAAGAGATTAAACAAGAATAACAACTACAGTGTTATAACAGGTTTACAAAGAATTGTAATTTAAATATATTGTATTCATTACATATTTAAGTAAATTTCACTTTGAAAAGAGAAAAGGTATATTTCTAAAGTATACTCAAAGTTAGCGTTATTTTCTCTTTGCATTATGTTAGGGGATGTGTGATATCAGTAAAAACTATCACTGCTGAAATTAGTCTTGATTCCTTGGTTAAGATGGTTTCTTCTCTATTTCTCTGTTATAAAATCGCTATTTTCTTCTTTCTATATTCTATTCTTTGGGATATGGCAAGTCTACCTCATACTTAAAGGGAAATCAATGAATTTCCACTTCTTAGAAGGCAGGTGTCTCAACGTGTTATTTGGAATTCTTCCAAACGGAATATTTCCCCCCTCTTCCCATTTATTTAGCTTATTCAATATTTTATTAATATTGGTATGGGCTGATGGATGTTTGTTTTGCTCTTTGAGGTATAATTCAATATTATATATTTAGTTTTCTAGAAAATTTGTCCCATATTTTAATTGTTCCAGTTGTTCTGTAGTTTTCTAGGAAAAATTGGGAGTCCTTTCATATTGATTTGTGTGTCCTTTTAACATAGATGAGTTCATCTTCTGTTTTACCTGCCCCAGCTCTGTATTCAACCCTTTTTCTAAAGGGCTCTGGTTTCTTTTTAATGGATTATGGTGTCTGGAAAGCACAATCTGGGCACTAAATGTGCTCATTGTTTTCAGGCTGTCAGTGCTTCTAGGTCTGCTCAGGAAACAGAGCCAAGAAACAAACGAATAAATAAGTATTCAATAAATTTCTATTTAATAAGTAGATTATATGTGTAGCTAACTTTGTATATAAGCATAACCATAATTATTGCTGTGTCTGTGTATCTGAGTATATAGTGAAATAGACATGAATTGTCACTGCTCTGATATCTCTGACTATTACGTCACCACAGAATACAGTGTACCATTTCTAACCCCTTGCTTATGCAGGTGAGGTCAGATGAGTTCATTGGTGGCACTGAGAGGCCCTGGAAGAGAGCATGGGGACAAGCAGCTGATCCTTAACCTAACTATGACTTTCTCTTGAGGCCAAAGTCAGGGTGTGTGGTTATAGCCTAAAACTTATTGCATGTTGTTTGTTGCTGCTGCTGCTGCTGCTGCTAAGTCACTTCTGTCGTGTCCAACTCTGCAACCCCATAGACGGCAGCCCACCAGGCTCCCCCGTCCCTGGGATTCTCCAGGCAAGAACACTGGAGTGGGTTGCCATTTCCTTCTCCAATGCATGAAAATGAGAAGTGAAAGTGAAGTCGCTCAGTCGTGTCCAACTCTTAGTGACCCCATGGACTGCAGCCCACCAGGCTCCTCCATCCATGGGATTTTCCGGGCAAGAGTACTGGAGTGGGGTGTCATTGCCTTCTCCGTGTTGTTTGCTAGGGGTATGTTTTGGCTCTGTGCTTGCCTGGACTTGGGCATTCTCAGAGAAAGGGGAAAGACCAGGGTGTGGCCTCAGTCTGCAGAGAGGCCAGCATGGGGTAAGTGTGTAGGGACAAGTCCTATGTCCAAGAAAATGTATGGCAAACTTTGAAGGAAAATGGGGAATAATGACTGTGGGGATTAATCTCTGCAATTTGTGACATCTAGGCTATGGCACCCCACTCCAGTCCTCTTGCCTGGAAAATCCCGTGGACGGAGGAGCCTGGAAGGCTGCAGTCCATGGGGTCGCTAAGAGTTGGACACGACTGAGCGACTGCACTTTCACTTTTCACTTTCATGCATTGGAGAAGGAAATGGCACTCCACTCCAGTATTCTTGCCTGGAGAATCCCAGGGATGGGGGAGCCTGGTGGGCTGTTGTCTATGAGGTCGCACAGTCGGGCACGACTGAAGTGGCTTAGCAGCAGCAGCAGCAGCACAGAGTTCTTTCTTATCCTGGGACCCTCATAACCAGGGCCAAGAAAGTAGTCATAAGAATGCTGGCATTCTCTTTGGGAATATTGTTTTCCCTTTAGGAAATGGGGATGATTTATGCATGTGTGTGTGTGTGTGTGTGTGTGCACACTAAGTTGCTTCAGTCATGTCCAACTTTCTGCAACCCTATGAACCATAGCCTGCCAGGCTCCTCTGTCCGTGGGATTCTCCAGGCAAGAATACTGGAGTGAGTTGCTGTTTCCTCTTCCAGGGGATCTTTCTGACCCGGAGATCGAACCCAAGTTTCTTACCTTTCTTGCATTGGCAGGTGGGTTCTTTACTGCTAGCACCACCTGGGAAGCCCATGGGATGATTTCAGTACATTGTTAATTTGCATTAAATAACAGTATAACCATGGTTAATCCTGTATACCCTGGTGAATCCTGTTGTTGGTTTTTAATATGTACAAAATTGGTATAGTTATGAAATGGCAATCCACTCCAATATTCTTGGCTGGAAAATTGCATGGACAGAGGAGCCTGGTGGGCTACCAGCATGGTGTCACAAGAGTTGGACATGACTTAGCAACTGAACCACCACCACCATGATGTATTGATATTATTTTTTTACTTTTATACGAGCAGTATAATTGAAATTAATACTATAATTAGGAATGAAACGAAACTTGTAAATTTGTAAATATATATTTCTATGAGTATTGTGAGGCATAAAAGAGATTGATCCTTATTTCTTGGAGCAATGTTAGTAACAAAAACTATTAACCATGGAGTATACAGTACAAATCCAAATTTATTGAGTGCTTGCTCGGTCTCAGGTGTAACCTCAACTGAATTCTGTGCATTACGTGTACAACCTTGTCAGTAATCCTGTAAAAGAAGTTCTGATTATCTGCATCTCATAGTTGAGGAGTCTAAAGCAATATAAGTCACTAGAATTATTTATCTGCATTCTGTCTCTATTGCATCATTAAAGACAGGAAAACTGCAGGGAGGTCTTTTCCTAAACCCTTCCACGTCCCCCACGATCCAGCCTCCCACGTTTCCTGGTGGTCTCTGCACCTTCCTGCGCCTCATCACCCTGCTGGGGCAGGCCTGCTCTTGTGCACTGTCACACCATTGGCTTGTTACTTAGAAGTTGTGGAGAGGGGTCTGTTAAGAATGCTGGGTGCTTTGCTCTGGTGTTTCAACATTGGGTTCTCAGGGGTGAGACTTCACCCAGGTCAGGTGGTTGAGTGACTGATCCTGGGTGTGGGCGCTTTGGGACTGCACATTTTGTGATTTTGAGACATGGCTGGAGGTACACGAGTGGGATCTTGAGTTCCTAGACATGAGGGCTGCATGCATCTCTTTCCACTCAGCTATTACTGCTTTATTCTAGAATTTGACCCTGTGAGAGCACATGGCCAGGGAAGCCCTACCAACTTGGCCCATGCATATCTCCCTTAGAAAATGGAAGGTTCTCTCCCCTCCTCTGTCTGAGAGAACATGCAGGGTGTCTGGTGTCTGACAGGTCCTCATTCAATATGAAAACCCGTTCCCCTACCGCATGCATATTCCCAAGTGCCATACCATCCTTTCTCTTTCCTCTGAAAATGGTCAGATCTTCTGAGGGGAAACCCAAATTTGTCTTGGCAAGTAATGAGGAAAAATACCATGGTTATATTTGCTGAACTTTCCAGCAAAAATATCTCCTTTAGGAGGAGCTCACACACTCCTAGCCCTTTGCCTTCTCTGACTGCCCTGGCATGGAATCCTAGACTTTGGCCAACAGACCAGAAATACAGCCGTGGTGTCTCTGTAATAACTTGGAACACTGTGCTCCCTCCTGGGACTGCTTATCCAAGGTGGTTTGCTTTCCTGCCCAGGGCTTCCAGGGGCCCTCAGGGCTAGATTCACTTAAACCCCAGGGTGGACACACCCTGCTCACCTTCCAAGTTTGACTTCTGTCTTCATAAGCAGTTTTGAGTAACAATAGATCAGAATCAAATAGATATAGCATGAAATGCAGAAAAGAGTGTAATTCAAATGCCTTCTTGATGTCTGCAGGACGGGTCATTCTACCATGAATGACCCACCTGCTGTTCCTTCAACCCAGGACCTGGCACTCACTCTGTGTGCCTTGCTGCCTCCCCCTCCTTCTTCCTTTGCTCCTCTCCTCTCTGTACCCTTGGCCTTTCCTCAATGCCTTGTTTTCATCTGTTTTTGTCCTTTATTTTTATTCCATGAGCTCCTGATCTTCCCCTTTCTCTGTCATTGCCACCTGCTTTACTTGCTACTGTTGCTCCACCTGCTGTCTTGTTTATTCCTTGCCTCTGCTCCCAAGACTCTGCCAGTCCTTCATCTTCTGCTCCATCTTGCTTCTATTGTCTTCCTGGAACAGGACACAGAATTAAGATGTGGTAGAGACTTCCCTGGTGGTCCAGTGGCTAAGACTCCACACCCCCAATGCAGGGTGCCCGGGTTCAGTCCCTGGTCAGGGAACTAGATCCTACTTGCCACAGCTAAGAGTTTGTGTGCTGCAACCAAGACCTGGTGCAGCCAAATAAATAAAAATAAATATTTTTTAAAAGATGTGGTGAACTTTGCTCTGCGTTCTACACTCTCCAGAGAGATTTCCATAAGGATGGTGGTCACTGCTTACTCACACTCACACAGTCGTGCAGGCAGGGTTTCTCCTGTCCTATGTTCAGGGAGTCCAATGTATGAAACTCAGCACCCGTCTCAACTCTGTGAACAGTCAGTTCTTAAATAACTTGAATAAGACCCTCATAGATGCCATGCCAATCTCCTCAAATCTAGTAACACTGAAGTGTGTATTTTCTTTCTTGATCTGGATTCTTGTAATAGGAATACTTGGAGTTGTTGAATTTGATAGAACAGTGGCCTTAGGAAATGCACACACACATTCCTCCATGGAGTTCATTTTTACTTGAAGTAGAGTTGATTTACAATATTGTGTTAGTTTCAGGTGTACAGTAAAGTGATTCAGTTACATATATATGTATTTTCAGATTATTTTCCAGTGTAGGTTAGTACAAGATATTGAATATATACCCTGGAATTATAGAGCAAATCCTTGATACTTATATATTTTATGCATAACAGTGTGTACCTGTTAGTCCCATATCCTAATTTATCTCTCCCTCTATTCCTTTTCCCCTTTGGTACTATACATTTGTTTTCTATGTCTATGATTCCACATATAGATGATATGATATTTGTCTTTGACTTACGTGGGAAAGGGAAGCAGTGAGTGGTGGTTGCATGGTGCTGGAGCGGTGAGTAGCTGAGAGGAGATACCCCACATCCAAGGTAAGGTGCAGCGGCTGCGCTTTGCTGGAGCAGCAAGAGCTATCCCACGTCCACACTAAGAGAAACCCCAGTAAGACGGTAGGCACTAGGAGAGGGCATCAGAGGGCAGACAGACTGAAACCACAGTCACAGAAAACTACCAGTCTAATCACATGGACCACAGCCTTGTTGAAAGCAATGAAACTAAGCCGTGCTGTGTAGGGCCACCCAAGACAGATGGGTCACAGTGGAGAGTTCTGACAAAATGTGGCCCACTGGAAAAGAGAATGGCAAACCACTTCAGTATTCTTTCCTGGAGAACCCCATAAACAGTATGAAAAGGAAAAAAGATAGGACACTTAAAGATGAATGCCCCAGGTTGGTAGGTGCCCAATATGCTACTGGAGATCAATGGAGAAATAATTCCAGGAAGAATGAAGATGTGGAGCCAAAGCAAAAACAACACCCAGTTGTGGATATGACTGGTGATGGAAGTAAAGTCTGGTGCTGTAAAGAGCAATATTGCATAGGAACCTGGAACGTTAGGTCCATGAATCAAGGCAAATTGGAAGTGGTCAAACAGGAGATGGCAAGAGTGAACGTCGACATTTTAGGAATCTGTGAACTAAAATGGACTGGAATGGGTGAATTTAACTCAGATGACCATTGTACCTACTACTGTGGGCAAGAATCCCTTAAAAGAAATGGAGTAGCCATCATAGTCAACAAGAGAGTCTGGTATGCAGCACTTGCATGTAGTCCAAAAATGACAGAATGATCTCTGTTTATTTCCAAGGCAAACCATTAAATATTACAGTAATCGAAGTCTATGCCCTGACCAGTAACGGTGAAGAAGCTGAAGTTGAACGGTTCTATGAAAACCTACAAGACCTTTTAGAACAAACACCCAAAAAAGATGTCCTTTTCATGATAGGGGACTGGAATGCAAAAGTAGGAAGTCAAGAAACACCTGGAGTAACAGGCAAATTTGGCCTTGGAGTACAGAATAAAGCAGGGCAAAGGCTAGTAGAGTTTTGCCAAAAGAATGCACTGGTCATAGCAAACACCCTCTTCCAACAACATAAGAGAAGACTCTACCCATGGACATCATCAAATGGTCAACACCGAAATCAGATTGATTATATTCTTTGCAGCCAAAGATGGGGAAGCTCTATACAGTCAGCAAAAACAAGACCAGAAGCTGACTGTGGCTCAGATCATGAACTCCTTATTGCCACATTCAGACTTAAATTGAAGAAAGTAGGGAAAACCGCTAGACCATTCAAGCATGACCTAAATCAAATCCCTAAGATTATACAGTGGAAGGAACAAATAGATTTAAGGGACTAGATCTCATAGACAGAGTGCCTGATGAACTATGGATGGAGGTTTGTGACACTGTACAGGAGACAGGGATCAAGATGATCCCCAAGAAATAGAAATGCAAAAAAGCAAAATGGCTGTTTGAGGAGGCCTTACAAATAGCTGTGAAAAGAAGATAAACTAAAAGCAAAGGAGAAAAGGAAAGATATACCCATTTGAATGCAGAGTTCTAAGGAACAGCAAGGAGAGATAAGAAAGCCTTCCTCTGTGATGAATGCAAAGAAATAGAGGTAAACATCAGAATGGGAAAGACTAGAGATTTCTTCAAGAAAATTAGAGATACCAAGGGAACATTTCACGCAAAGATGAGCTCAATAAGGACAGAAATGGTATGAACCTATCAGAAGAAGACGATATTAAGAAGAGATGTCAAGAATACACAGAAGAACTCTACAAAAAAGACCCAGATAATCACAATGGTGTGATCACTCACCTAGAACCAGACATCCTAGAATGTGAAGTGAAGTGGGCCTTAAGAAGCATCACTACCCAAAGCTAGTAGAGGTAATGGAATTCCAGTTGAGCTATTTCAAATTCTAAAAGATGATGCTGTGAAGGTGCTGCACTCAATATGCCAGAAAATTTGGAAAATTCAGCAGTGGCCACAGGACTGGAAAAGGTCAGTTTTCATTCCAATCCCAAAGAAAGGCAATGCCAAAGAATGCTCAAACTACTGCACAATTGCACTCATCTCACACGCTAGTAAAGTCATGCTCAAAATTCTCTAAGCCAGGTTTCAGCAATACGTGAACCATGAACTTCTAGGTGTTCAAGCTGGTTTTAGAAAAGGCAGAATAATCAGAAATCAAATTGCTAACATCCACTGAACTATCGAGAAAGTGAGAGAGTTCCAGAAAAACATCTATTTTTGCTTTATTGACTATGCCAAAGCCTTTGTGTGGATCACAATAAACTGGGAAATTTGGAAAGAGATGGGAATACCAGACCACCTGTCCTACCTCTTGAGAAACCTGTATGCAGATCAGGAAGCAACAGTTAGAACTGGGCATAGAATAACAGACTGGTTCCAAATAGAAAAAGAAGTATGTCAAGGTTGCATATGATCACCCTGCTTATTTAACTTCTATGCAGAGTACATCATGAGAAACGCTGGGCTGGAGGAAGCCCAAGCTGGAATCAAGTTGCCAGATATCAGTAACCTCAGATATGCAGATGACACCTTCCTTATGGCAGAAAGTGAAGAAGAACTAAAGAGCTTCTTAATGAAAGTGAAAGAGGAGAGTGAAAAAGTTGGCTTAAAGCTCAACATTCAGAAAACTAAGATTATGGCATCTGGCCCCATCACTTCATGGCAAATAGATGGGGAAAGAGTGGAAACAGTGTCAGACTTTATTTTTGGGGGCTCCAAAATCACTGCAGATGGTGACTGTAGCCATGAAATTAAAAGACGTTTACTCCTTGGAAGGACAATTATGACCAAGCTAAACAGCATATTAAAAAGCAGAGAATTTTCTTTGCCAACAAAAGTCTGTCTAGTCAAGGCTATTGTGTTTCCAGTAGTCATGTTGGATGTAAGAGTTGGAGTATAAAGAAAGCTGATTGCCAAAGAACTGATGCTTTTGAACTGTGGTTTTAGAGAAGACTCTTGAGAGTCCCTTGGACAGCAAGGAGTTCCAACCAGTCCATCCTGAAGGAAATCAATCCTGAGTGTTCATTGGAAGGACTGATGTTGAAGCTGAAACTCCAATACTTTGGCCACCTGATGCAAAGAGCTGACTCGTTTGAAAAGACCCTGATGCTGGGAAAGATAGAGGGCAGGAGGAGAAGGGGATGACAGAGGATGAGATGGTTGGTTGGCATCACCAACTCAATGCACATGAGTTTGGGTAAACTCTGGGAGTTGGTGATGGACAGGGAGGCCTGGTGTGCTGACGTTCATGGGGTCACAAAGAATCAGACAAGGCTGAGTGACTGAACTGAACTAAACTACTTCACTTAGTATGATAATCTCTAGGTCTGTCCATATTGCTGCAAATGAGAATATTTCACTTTTTATGGCTGAGTATAATCCATTGTCTATATATGTACATGCCACATCTTCTTAAGCCAGTTGTCTGTTGATGGGCATTTCAATCATTTCCGTGTCTTTTATAAATAGTTCTAATAGTTGCCATGGCTATTATAAATAGTGCTGCTGTAAACATTGGGGTGCAGGCATCTTTTTGAATTAGAGCTTTAACCTTTTCCAGATATATGTTCAAGAGTAGGATTTCTGGATCATAAGATAGCTCTATTTTTAGATTTTAAGGGACCTCCATGCTGTTCTCCATAGAGGCTGCACCCATTTACATTCCCACCAACAGTGTAGGAGAGTTCCTTTTTCTTCACACCCTCTCCAGCATTTACTATTTTTAGACTTTTTGATGATAAACCTTCTGTTTGTTATGAAGTGCTATCTCAGTTTGGTTTTGACTTGCATTTCTCTAATAATTAGCAATGTTCAGCATCTTTTCCTGCAACTGTTGCCCATCTGTACTTCTTCTTTGGAGAAATATCTATTTAGGTCTTCTGCCCATTTTTTTTTTTTTTTTGACTGGATGTTTATTTTTCTGATATTGAGTTATATGAGTTTTTTGGTAAATTTTGGAAATTAAGCCCTTGTTGGCATCATTTGTAAATATTTTCACCATTAAAGGGTTGTCTTTTCCTTTTGTTGATTGTTTCCTTTGCTGTGCAAAAGATTGTAAGTTGGAGTAGGTTCCTTTTATTTCTTTTGCCTTAGGAGTTGAATCTAAGAAAATATTGCCACAATTTATGTCTGAGGACTTCCCAGGTGGCGCTATTGGTAAAGAACCTTCCTGTCAATGCAGGAGTTGCAGAGGGTGTGGATCCGGCCCCTAGTTGGGAAGATCACATGGAGAAGGGCATGGCACTCCACTCCAGTACTCTTGGCTGGAAAACCCCATGGACGGAGGAGCCTGGTAGGCTGCAATCCAAGGGGTCGCTAAGAGTCGGACATGATTGAGCGACTTCACTTTCACTTTTCACTTTCATGCACTGGAGAAGAAAATGGCAACCCACTCCAGTGTTCTTGCCTGGAGAATCCCAGGGACGGGGGAGCTTGGGGGGCTGCCGTCTATGGGGTCACACAGAGTCAGGCAGGGCTGAAGCGACTTAGCAACAGCATTAAATCTGTAGATTACTTTGAGTAGTACGGCCATTTTAACCATATTAATTCTTTCAGTCCAAGAGCGCTAAGACTCCTTTCCATTTCTTTGAATCATGTTCAGTTTCCTTTATCACTGTTTTGTGATTTTTAGCATATATGCCATTTACCTCCTTGGTCAGGTTTATTCCTAGGTATTTTATTTTTTGATAAGACTTTAAATGGGACTCTCTCTCTCTCTCTCGTTTTAAAACTGTTTCTCATACTTCACTGTTAGTAAAAGAAATTCAACATATTTCTGTATATGAATCTTGTATCCTGCTATCTTGCTGAATTTATTTATTCTAATAGTTTTTGTGTGGAGTCTTTAGGGTTTTCCATATATAGTATCATGTCATCTGCATATAGTGGCAGCTTTCCCTCTTCCCTTCCAATCTGGATACCTCTTATTTCTTTTTCTTGTCTGGTTGCTGTAGCTAGGATTTCCAATACTATGTTCAATAGAAGTGGTGAGATGGGGCATCAGTCTCTTTTTCCAGAATTTAGCCTAAAGGCTCTCAGCTGTTCACCATTGTGTATTATATTGGCTGTGGGTTTGTCACAGCTTTAATTATGCTGATATATATTCTCTGTATACTCACTTCAGTGAGAGTTTTTATCATGAATGGATGTTGAGTTTTACCAAATACTTTTTTATGCATCTATTGAAATGATCATTATTTTTCTGCATCTATTGAGATGATCATGTGGCTTTTGTTTTTGTGGTTGTTAATGTGGTGTATCACACTGATTGATTTGCATATGTTGAACCAGGCTTGTGACCCTGGGATGAATCCAACTTGATCATGGCGTGTGATCCTTCTTGTGTATTGTTGGGTTCAGCTTGCTAATATTTTGTTGAAGATTTTTGCATCTAATTTCATCAAAGATATTGACGTATAACTTTTTTTTTTGTTTGTAGTGTCTTCGTCTGGTTTTAGTATAGGGTGCTGGTGGCTTTATAGAATGACTTTGGGAGTGTTGCCTCCTCTTCCATCTTTTGGAATAATTTGAGAAGGACAGGTATATTCCTTGTGTGTTTGGTAGAATTCCACAGTGAAGCCATCTGGTCCTAGAATTTTGTTTGCAGAGAGTTTTTTGTTTATCTACTACAGATTCTATTTCCTTTCTAGCAATCAGAGAAAAGAGAGAAGACCCAAATAAACAAAAGAAATGAAAGAGAAGCAATAATAAGTGATACTCCAGAAATACAAACTTCAAAAACAAACTTATGGTCACCAACAGGAAAACGCAGGGGGCATCTGTTCAAATGATCTGTTTCTTCTTGACTTAGTTTTGGCACAGTGTGTTTCTAGAGGCTTGTCCATTTCTTCTAGATTTTCCAATTTGTTGGCATATAACCCTTCATAGTATTTTATTATGACTAAAAATAAAATTTTATATTGGAGTTGAGTTGATTTACAATGTAGTATCAGTTTCAGGTGTACAGCAAAGTGATCGATTATACACACACATATATCTATTCCTGTCCAGATACTTTTCCCGTATAGATTATTACAGAATATTGAGCAGAATTCCCTGTGCTATACCATAAGTCCTTGTTGACTGTATATTTTGTATATAGTAGTATATGTATGTTAATTCCAAACTCCTGATTTATCCCTCCCTGCTACCTTTTCCTTTTGGTAACCATAAGTTTGTTTTTGAAGTTTGTATTTCTGGGGTATCATTTGTTATTGCTTCTCTTTCATTGCTTTTGTTTATTTGGGGCGTTTCTCTTTTCTTCTCAGTGAGCCTGGCTAGAGGTTTGTTGATTTTCTTTATCCTTTCAAAAGAAAACAGGTCTTGGTTTTCTTTATTTCCCATGTTATTTTTCTGATCTCTATTTTACTTCCTGTCTGATCTTCATTATTCCCTCTTTTTGCTGACTTTGGATTTTGTTTTTCTAATACTTTTAGGTGGTAGGTTAGGTTGTTGATTTCAGGTTTTTCTTGTTTCATGGAAGTTTTTTAAATTGATAAATGTAAAAGACTTCAAGAACCATAGAAGCATCTTTATCTTCACTTTAAAGTACAAAAGGAAACAACCAAGGTATTTGACTAATGAGAGCAAGGCTGGACATCTTTGCCCCTGCCATCCCCTCTCACCCTCAAAATATAGCTTTTAATACTGACCATGAAGTGTATGGGAAAGTCCTTTTAAAACTGGCAAGGTATCTATAGGAAGGAAGAAGTCCTCGGGTAATAAGCAGCAATTCTTGGGAACCTCATCACAACTGTAAACTCAAACCTCACAGACTCACCTCTTGTCCAGACTCATTTTCTCTGCATTGGTATTTTGTTAAAAGTAATTTTCCCCCTGCCTAATCTCAGAGTCTTCACTGTCCCTAACAGGGACCTGGAAATAGTAAGTCATCATAGTGTGTAAGTCTGCACTGGACCCTGGTTTGAGGTTTACAGCAAAGGTGAAAAAGAGCAAAATCTATTGAGGGAGAAAGCGTGGATTTGGAATAAGGTGAAAGGCATATTTAGCCACTAGCTATCAAACTTGGAGAAGGCAATGGCACCCCACTCCAGTACTCTTGCCTGGAAAATCCCATGGACGGAGGAGCCTGGTAGGCTGCAGTCCATGGGGTTGCTAAGAGTCAGACACGACTGAGCAACTTCACTTTGACTTTTCACTTTCATGCGTTGGAGAAGGAAATGGCAACCCACTCCAGTGTTCTTGCCTGGAGAATCTCAGGGACAGGGGAGCCTGGTAAGCTGCTGTCTTGGGGTCGCACAGAGTTGGACACGACTGAAGAGACTTCAGTTCAGTTCAGTTGCTCAGTTGTGTCCCACTCTTTGCGACCCCATGAATTGCAACACGCCAGGCCTCCCTGTCCAACACGGACTCCCGAAGTTCACTCAGACTCACGCCCATCGAGTCAGTGATATCATCCAGCCATCCCATTCTCTGTCGTCTCTTTCTCCTCCTGCCCCCAATCCCTCCCAGCATCAGAGTCTTTTCCAGTGAGTCAACTCTTTGCATGAGGTGGCCAAAGTACTGGAGTTTCAGCTTCAGCATCATTCCTTCCAAAGAAATCCCAGGGCTGATCTTCAAAATGGACTGGTTGGATCTCCTTGCAGTCCAAGGGACTCTCAAGAGTCTTCTCCAACACCACAGTTCAAGAGCATCAATTCTTCGGCGCTCAGCCTTCTTCAGTCCAACTCTCATATCCATACATGACCACTGGAAAAACCATAGACTTGACTAGACGGACCTTTGTTGGCAAAGTGATGTCTCTGCTTTTCAATATGCTATCTAGGTTGGTCATAACTTTTCTTCCAAGGAGTAAGCGTCTTTAGCAGCAGTCAAACTAAAGTTAGCAAACAATAAGCACAAAAGGGAAAAGAGAAGAATATAGCCACCACTTTTGGGAATAAAGAGAAGACCTAGAATAATTGTGAAATGATTAAAGCTTCTCCAGATGCTCCTGAAAGTCATTGTTCATAGCATTGTCACGTGAGGTAAGAGTACATCTCAACCTTGTTACCATCTCAAGAAATCTTCAGTTCAGTGATGTTAGACCCACAGTAATAAATATTCTGGAGGAAATTGAAACCATTGGTAAATTGAGGCAATTAATTGATACTTAGGTAATTAATGTACACTTTGACCAGGACAGGACATTATTTATTATTTTATATACCATTAAAGCACCTCTTGTAGGTATATCAAGCATGACCTACTGAGAATATTTCCACACTTGAAATCATAGGAGAAAAATGGCATAGAGTACATTATGTTGTACACATTTTAAAAATTAATTTTAAAATATATGCCCCCAAATACATACACATCCAGTTCCTGCATTTTCCCTGGGACTCACCTCACCCTCTGATTGCTGTTCATATAGGAAAAGAGATGAAAGTGAATGGGGATATGGGCCCGAGGATGAGTACAGTGGTGTCAACAGCAGTAAGCTCAAGCACATGAAAGAGCCTTTGAATACCCTGAAAGCAGGCCAGCATGAGGACTGTAGAATCGCTGCCCTGGGCCAAGGACACTGGGGATGGGACATCTGGGTTGAGGTCCATAGGACTGTGCTCAGATTAATTACTTAGTTTTGACCAATGTACCATTATTACAGAAGATGTTATCTTTAGGGCAAACTAGGTGAAGGAATGAATTTTCTGTCATCATTTTGGCACCATTTTTTTAAAACCCAAAATTATTCCAAAATTAAAACAGTTAATTGAATAAAATGAATAAAGAGAGAAGATACTGTTTTCAGAAGGACCATGGAAAATTTTCAAGTTGGAAAATTTGAGTTCAAACTTCAATTAATTTCTTAAAACATTCATTGTTCAGACCTCATTTTCACCATAATGCTGTTAAGTCCTCTATAATTCCAATCTATGTCTGCATCTTATATTTTTATTATTTTATTACCTATTTTTATATTTTTACAGTGTTTGTGGTGCTTTATTTTACTTTTGGAAGGATATTTTATTTTTAAAGTTGTCAAATTTACTAATATTTTCCTTCATATTGTGTACCCTTTAGGTTTTGAAGTTCTGAAAAATATTCCTCTTTGTGGCCTTATAAAAGTTTGAGTTTTATATTTTATTTTCAGGACTTTAATATGACAAAGAATGATATTTATATTTTCAGAGGAGTCTTGATTCAGTGGGATTAAAGAATATTCTTCCTCTCTCACCCAGTAATTCTTGCTCATTCTTGTCATGTGGGAAAGGATTAGGGCCTGTCAGGGAGAGTCAGATTTAAGTATTTCTGGATTTATCCCTTTGTATGGCCATTGGGCTCTTGCTTTTGGTAAGATGAGGAAATGTGGGAAACTCTGGAATGAGAAGGAATAGGGTCAGGTGTGCTGTTGCTGGGCAAATAAGAAATAAAAGATGATTGAAGAATCTTGAGAAGATAAAAGGAATTTGTTACCAGGGTTGGTTTTGTCAACTTAGGATTTATTTTTATACTTTTACTGATCATACACTACTTGCAGAAAGTAAATGAAACTTAAGTGTACCTATCAATTAATGTTTTATATGCAAAACTGACTCAGTTCTATTAAGAATAGCCAGGTCAAAAACCAGAATATTAAAACCTTATCGTATAATAGACAACACTTCAGGGGTTGTTTCTGGAGGAGGAGTGGTCTCGGGGGGGAAATTTGCCGTGTCGACTCTGGTCCATCCACAGTGGCCATCGCCCCTGGGGGCACACATGGAGAACAGGGACTGGTCCCCTTCCCATATGTTGTAGTTGCAGTCTTTCTGCTCCCACACACACTCTCGGTTATCAGGCTGGGGGCAGTGGCGCCAGCAGAAAAGGCACGGCTGAATCTAGAGAGAGAGGGAGATCCAGGGCTTGTCACAAGCCGTGCCTCTTCCTGTTCACAACCCCACTCCTGAAAACACGAGGGCGACAGGGATCTGAGTACAGGTAGAGCCTAAAGTTGTTGAGGGGGTGGGGGACAGAACGGAATCTGGGAGAGGAGGCCAGGGAAGAGGAGGAAGGTGAGAGAGTAGGGGTCATCCACA
The DNA here is from genome assembly GCA_006410615.1 of Neotragus moschatus. NCBI lineage: Eukaryota > Metazoa > Chordata > Mammalia > Artiodactyla > Bovidae > Neotragus > Neotragus moschatus. The sequence continues at coordinate 2,676,669 of SJYA01002520.1, read as the reverse complement.
GAAGGAGGTAGGTGGCAGGGAACTCTGGGCACAAGGGGATGGGGCCAGTCATGCACCAGTGCTTGGGCAGTAGAGCAAAAAGGCTGGGGAGGCCACTCACCTGACATTTGCATCCCCTTTTGTACAGCGCCTGGAAACCTAACCTCTGCTCGTTGGTGAGACGGTACCAGAAATATACCAGGTGGCATCTTGTGAAGTACAGTGCCCCCTTTCTCAGATAGCCTGCAGTGGTCAGAGAGCACACCCTGAGAGTCAGCACAGCATGTGAGGGTGTCCCCAGGGAGAGCCACGCTCTGGCCCCCAGGTAGTCAGCCCCAGAGGGTCTGGAAATCCCGAGGCTGTCAGGGTACACAGTCAGCCATGAATGATGGTCCAGCATTCTTCCCTGGAAGGGGCCCTTGGTCCTTGGCAGTGCTAGACTTGCAGAAGGCGGAGGGGCTGAGTGTGGATAGGGTACTCACCTGCAATAAGTAATTGTGATTGTTGAGAAGTCCTCACCTCGTAACCACAGCTATTCCAGTCCTTGGGTGTGTATATAGAAGTGATAGGGGGGGTCTTCTTGGGAAACTTGAGTATCTGTGATAGGAGGGATCGAAAGAGCAGGACCTCAGTTTCTCATAGAAGTTGCTGGTATCCAGAGAACAACCACCTCCCTCAGCAAGCACAGATTGGAGAGCTTACTGATTTTGAGGGAAGCGGATAAGAAGCAAGGAGGTGTTGGGTCTCACCTGAGTGACGTTGATTTTGTAACTTCGTTTTAATGCGGTGTCATTTCCGCGTTCCAGTATATTACCTATTATAACTGGGAGGAGAAAGAAATGGGTCATTGACTTAAGAGTCCCCCATCCTCAATCTCCTGGAGACCCGTTCCCCATCGTCAGAGCCCCCCCACCTCTGTATTTCTACACTCCATTGTGAGACCCACCACCCTCCTTGACGGATGCTTCTCTGGTGTCTCCTTTGACTCACCAATGTCTGACTTGCAGTAAACTGTCTGAGGATGTTGAATTTTACACTCACAGGCATCGCAGGGTGTTGACAGAACCAGCAGCACAGGAAAGACCAGCAGGAAGGCAGGGCCCATTATGGTCCCTGAGGAACAGAGGGCATGAGAGAAACCATGAGTTTTTTCTTTGGCCCAGCTCCCCCATCCACCATTAGACAGAAACCAGCTTGGCTTTGGAAGACTGTCTACCTCCCTTCACCTCCAGGGTCATGAGAAGATTGGTCCAGCCCCCGTGATCTTGGGGATTGAAGGCACAAGATCCGGGCCCCGCATCTAAAATGCCTTACCTCGGTTGGGCTGAGCCAAGGTGTGTCACAGCTTCTGTAGAATGGCCAGCACTGCAAGCATAAATAGTCGCCTGCACCTTTCACCCTGGGGTGTATCCATCAGCGAGGTACAATGTGATTACTGGGTGTACTAGTCCCTTGGAACCTTTTCTCTCTCATCTGCATTTCCTTTTCATCCTTCAGCCATATCAACCAGACTGGTAGGTACGGTCTGATTATTGAGTGCCCTTGTCATTTGGAATCCTTCTCTGTATGGCTGTTCAAAAAGCCACCAACTCCACATATGTTCCTGGGCAGTATTATGGGCTGAGCTGTGTACCCTAAGATTCACATGCTGAAGTCCTAACTCCCAGTACTTAGAACATGACTGTGTTTAGAGATAGGGTCCTTACACTGAGAATTAAGGTGAAATGAGGTCCTTTGGTTGGGTCCTAATCCTATATGGTATCCTTGTAAAAAGAAGAGATGACACAAACTCACATAGAGAGACATGTGAGGACACAAGGAGAAGATGGTCACCCACAAACCAAGCAGGGACTCTGAGAAGAAAACAGTCCTGCTGATGCTTTGATCTCAGACCCGTGGGCTCAGAACCACGAGGAGATAAACTCCTGCTGTTCAGGCTGCCCAGTATGCGTTGTTTGGTTATGGCAGCCCTAGAAAATGAAAAAGCTCCTATGTTTTATTTTTAGGACCTTTTTACAATTTAAATTTGCATTATGATTTTGGAAAGACAAAATCAGCCCCAATACCAGATCCACCAAACAAGATTTATTCAGTCACCTAACTACTGTTTTTACATACACCTCTATTCTCTGCCCTCCTCCCTTAGGCTTTAAATCATTGTATTGTGCTTTATCCTCCCACTGCTCTTCTAATTGAAACTTTTATAAACATGGAGGTAAGCACATTTATACCCTCTCTTAGGTAAAATTGTAGCATTGTGTGTACATATATATATATATATATATATATATATAAAACATGTATGTATGTATGTTTAGTCATCTTGTCATTTTTATTTTATGGCATATCCTAAGATGACGCCATAGTGATATATATTCCTCATTCTTTATACAGTTGTATAATACTCCACGTTGATGTGCTCTGAACTATCCAACCAGTTCCTAATGACTGATCATTTCAACAGTTTCCTGTTGTTTTCTCTTGCAGATAGTACTTCAGTGAACAGGCATGTTAATATATTTTATGTCTGACCATGTGTCTTTAGAAGTGATTTCTAAAAGTAGAATTGAGATTAAGAACCATTTGAATTTTTTCCTGTGACTTTTCCATATCTTGTCTTTTTTTTTTTTTTGCTATAGAGTTGACTGACTTTTCGTCTGTTTTTGGAAACTGGGTATTAAACATGTTAACTGTCCACAGAATGATTGCAAATTTTCCTCATGTAATGACTTACTCCTCTTGAGTTAAAAAAATTTATTTAGTATAATCAGTTTAACAATGTTTTGATTAACTGCTTTTGGAATTTGAGTCGTTGTTAGTGATGGTTTCCCCTGGTAAGAGAGATTAGAGGATTGTTATCCACGATTTCTTCTATCTTTTACATAAGTTCACTTTTTATATTTATATCTCTAACCCATTTGGAATTTCTCATAGTGTGATAGATGAACACAATTTTACCTTGGTCCTTATTGGATATATATCCAATTAACCTAGTACATTTATTACAAAGATAAGATCCTCTGTACTTAATTGAGATGTCACCTTTATCACATACTAAATTTCCATAGGCATTTGAGGCATAATTTTCTATTCTATTCAGTTTATCTATGTGTCCATTCCTTCATCAGTACCAGGTTATGGAGACCTTAAAACATAATTGCATATGTTTGAAATGCATTAGTACTCTTCTAAAGAAGATTTTTTCTTTTCTTTTTTTTTCCATCTGCTAGAGGTCACCCCCATTCTTTGGCTCATGATGTCTTCCCATCTTCAAAGCCATCAATGGCTAGTCAAGTCTTTCTCACATCACAATACATGTTACTGACTCTTCTGCCTCCTTCTCCCACATTTCAAAGGTCTTTGTGATTACTTAGGCTCTACTCAGATGAGCCAGGATAACCTCTTTATTTTTATTTTGTTTTTTGGTCATGCCACATGGCATGCAGGAACTTAGTTCCCCAACCAGAGGTCAAACCGTGACCCCTGCAGTGGAAGTATGTAGTGTTAACTGCACTTTGTGAATGAAATGTGTTATTTTTTCTTTAGTGTTTGTTAGAATTAACCAGTGAAAAAAGCTTATCTGGACTGTAAGAAAAATTCAGTATACAAAGTTAAAATCAGTGCTATTGAAGTTTACTATTTTGTTGTGTGTATGCTGGATATTTTTATCTTTCAAGGAATTTGTCTAGTTCACCTAAGCTTTCAAATTTATTAGCATCAGGTTCTTTATAATATTTCCTTGTTCTACTTTTATTAAGGTAGGATCTGTAGTGGTATTCCTTTATTATTCCAAATAATGATAATCAACACATTTTCTCATTTTCCTTGATTGATATACTTACTAGGTTGTCAATTTGACTGCCTTTTTATGAAAACAACCCTTTGGTTTAATTGATAGTCTCTATTTTTCCATTTACTTTTTTCGTATGTATTTCCTTTCTCCTCTTGAGATTTAGTAAAATACGTCCTTCTTTTTCCAACATCTTAAGGTGAAAGATGTGTTGTTGATATAAGACTTTTCTTTTATTTTTTCTGATATAAGCATTTAAAGATATAAGTTATACTTCAAACACCCTTCCAGCTCTGTTTTAAAAATTTTGAAATGTTTTGGTTCAATTTTTATTCAACTGAAAAGATATCTCAATTCCTTCTGTGATTTCTCTTTTGACCCATGGGTTGTTTGAAAGTATCCTGTTTAATTCCTAAATATCTGGAGATTTTTGAATAACTTCTGTTGTAAATGCAACCCTCTGCAGTCAGAAAGCATAGTCTATCTTATTTGAGCCTTTTTAAATAATTAAGATTTATTTTATGTCACAGCATATCATCAGTATTGAAAAATGTTTAATTTGCAATGAAAAAAGAAATAGTATTCTGCTGTTGTTTGGCAGAATAATCTGTCCAGTAGGTCATGTTGGTTGATAGCATTGCTTATGTGTTCTAAATACTCATTTTTTATTTTTACTTATAGGAAGCTAAAAGGGGGAGCTGAAATATCATGTAATATCATAGAATATGATTACGTGAAATCATGGTGGTAGCTTGAAACTGGTGATGGGATGATGAAAGTACTTATAACATGGAAACTGGCAAATGTTAGAAATCAAGTGCTCCCACAAGTGCGGGTTATTGATTTTTTATGACTGTAACGCTGGACAGTTCCTCCATTAGAGACCTCACTGCTGATCTCCTGAACTGACCTAGGGAAAAGTGCTCCTTCTTGCTTGGTCAGTGTGTGTGTAAGAACTGGCAGATGGGGACTGGGAACTGGGCCTTTCACGGGAGGAGAGAGAGCAGCAGCATTAACAGGTATTTACTGAGTGCTCACTATGTTGCCTTCTAGTGGTGTTAGTAATGTGGTTAGGCTGGCTTTCTGCTATTTCAGCTCTCTAGCGTCTTTCAGTTCTCATTACGGCAATATGAGATTGCCCAGTGGTTTAAGTATTACTCCTGACTCACCAATGATCCTTGGTCCTTGAAAAGCTTATCAGTCTAGCAAGTATCCTCTAACTGTGATCTGTCGTTATATCCATGCTTTGTTTTGGAATGAAGATGGGCAGGGTTACACAAGGACACACTGGCTGGACAACACACCCCAACTGGTCACTGTGGCATCTAATATTTATGATAAGAAACTCATTTTGATTCAGTTCTTTACTAAAAGGTAAAATGCTGTGCTAAATGGCTTTAGCTCTTACAAGGGAAAAATCCTTTTTATAATGTTGACTGTGGAGCAAAAGTTAAATCTGTGTTAACACTCAGGAAAGCTGGTTTTGAACAACTGAGCTCAATTTTGAGTTGAGAAACTCAGAATTTGACCATCTTTCTATGTTGCCTAAAGAGTAGTAAATAATCTGAGTAAAGGCAAAAGCACTAATTAAAACATTAAAAGATGGAGTTTTATTATGTTTAAGTTCAGTGACAAAGTTTGGTAGAATGACTGAAACAAAACTATGGTTGGGGGAGATGAGGAAGGAAGTTTTAAATTAATTTTTCATTTTTATTTTCACATTTGCTTCATTGACCATAGAAATAGTGTCAATACGTCACTCCTTGATTCTATTGTTATTTACTGAGTGCCTAATATCAGCCAGGGCCTGAGGAAATGGGACAAAGACAGTCTTTGCCATTTACGATTGCAAATTAATAGGAAGGTGTATTGGTGGTGGCAGGTAGCCAGGAAGTGTATTCCAGTAGTGTGAGAAGTGCATTAGGACACATGAGAATCTTATGTGGTCTTAAGGGTGGGACAGAGCCTCAGAGGAATTTATTCTAAGCTGGAAATTTAGAGAAATATACAAAAAGTAACAATAGGACAGGAATCTTACTAGTTAATCACTATGTTTGGATGGAATCACTTCTAGAATGGGAGATAGAATTGACCAGTCTGGTGACAAGGAACCAGTCTCACTGTAGTCATTTATATATCTA
>SJYA01002520.1:2653821-2670607 GCA_006410615.1 Neotragus moschatus | reverse complement strand
TCACTGTAGTCATTTATATATCGATAAGATTAAAAAGAGCAAGTAAAGGTAATTTAAGATCTTTTTTCTTTATAAAAGTTATATAATGAAATATATTATGAATATATATATATAAATGAAAGACATGAAAAGGAAATTAGAGAAATAAGTGAAAAGATTTTGAGTCAAAAGATAATAGGGAAATATGACTTTAAAGAAAAAAACAAGAGCAATTTTAAATAACAAGAATAGTTAACATCCAAAATTTTGAAATAAAGCAAAAGATAACAGCATGTCCTTTCAAAGTCAAACTAGGTGTTATTGAAAGGTCTCATCCAAGGATTGTTTAATGATCTAAGCAAATGCATCTGTGTTTAAGTTTGTTCCTTATTATTTGGAGGGAGCATTGATACTATGAATTTATACTTTAAGTTTTATATTTCTGTCTGTTTAGAAATCTAACCTCCAAAGGTTTCAGTTTATGGCCCTGAAGAACGTTAACCACTTTTGCAACCATTAACAAATCCATTTCAGCTTTCCACTGAATGACTATTTCAATTTCTGTTTCTTGAATTCTACTTTGAATCAGATATACCATCTGAGTGATTTTTTTAACTTATTAAATATATATTGAATTAAATAGTTGATGTGTCCTTACCTATATGTTTACATGAGTCATATTTCTAACTTTTTGAAATTATCTTTCAATAAAAACCATTCCCTTTCTAAGGAAGTTCAATAGGAAATATTGATGTTTTTAGACAACTCACAACCACTCTGTTAAAGTAATCCAAAAGCCTAATTTGCTGTAGGCAAATCAAAAGTCTGAAGTTCCCAGTGGGCTCCATCCCAAAGATAAGGCCCTAGAGATAAAATAGTCCATCATCCCATCCAGATCCAGTCCTACTCTTGAGTGAAGATCCATTACTTTGTTCTAACACTATTTTTATACATACACAAAAACAAATTTGAAGGGATAATCACCATATCTTAAAGCAGGAAGGTATAAAACTGTAAGGAACTTCCATTTCCCACTTTATAGAATTGTATCATTTAAATATGTGAAAATTAGCATATATTGGCCTTAATAAAACAATAAACATATCCCACAGGGGAAAAATATCAGTTTCCTATTACTTATTAATGATATTAATTACTCCTACAGTAATTATTTGCCATCATCATGGATAATTTGAGATGGATTCTCCTATTTAAATGTTTTCCTTCACTGGATGATTATTTAAAGCTCGATAATAATACTGTTACTAGCAGTGGTTTCCACCCCCTGCCCCACAAGCATCAAACCTGTTCCTTGAACCAATACTGTGTATCATGTATAGGAGATATTTGATGTATATTATCTCACTTAATCCTCAGCATTTTCTGGAGTGGACATAACTATCATATTTTAGGGATAAAGTAAACAGAAAATTTAAAAGTTTATTCAGTTCAGTTCAGTTCAGTCGCTCAGTCATGTCTGACTCTTTGCGACCCCATGAATCGCAGCACTCCAGGCCTCCCTGTCCATCACCAACTCCCGGAGTTCACTCACACTCACATCCATCGAGTTGGTGATGTCATCCAGCCATCTCATCCTTGTCGTCCCCTTCTCCTCCTGCCCCCAATCCCTCCCAGCATCAGAGTCTTTTCCAATGAGTCAGCTCTTCCCATGAGGTGCCCAAAGTACTGGAGTTTCAGCTTTAGCATCATTCCTTCCAAAGAAATCCCAGGGCTGATCTCCTTCAGAATGGACTGGTTGGATCTCCTTGCAGTCCAAGGGACTCTCAAGAGTCTCCTCCAACACCACAGTTGAAAAGCATCAATTCTTCGGCACTCAACCTTCTTCACAGTCCAGCTCTCACATCCATACATGACTACTGGAAAAACCATAGCCTTGACTAGACGGACCTTAGTTGGCAAAGTAATATCTCTGAGTTTGAATATGCTATCTAGGTTGGTCATAACTTTTCTTCCAAAGGTTATTAGTCATGCCAAATTGGGATTTGCGTCTCAGATTTAATGGTACCCAATTCCATGCCTCTTCCACTGTCCCACGCCACCTTTGCTCAACCTTGTAGTGTTCATATTAAAATGGAAAAAAATAACACGGGCAGACTTCCAGGATGCCATGCCACAATTATCTCATTATTCCTCTGGGATAAGCCTAATCTGGTCACCAAAAACCTGGCAGGTGTAAATTACGTAAGGATGATGGGTGAGGCCCCTGGTGTTCACAAGTCTCTCCATCTCACTCTGTCTTTGTCTCCCTGTGGAAGTCGTAAAGCTGGTCGGCATCATCACTCTTCAAAGAATCAGAAAACAAGAAGGAGCACAAAATCATTTTCAAGTCACCTGCTGCCAGAAAAATAAGATTTGAATGGATTTTCTAATGTTTCAAAGTACTGCCTTTTGCAGACAGCTAAGGAATTCATAAAACCAGCCATGAGAGTTATATTGCCTGTAAGTGTAAACAGTTATGATAGAAGAGCGACTGCATACACTCAGAGAGCCTTTTAAGAGGAGCCTGATAAGTTTATATATCTCAGAGAGAGGGAAAAGGGCTCCTTTGATCATTCTCATGCAAATCCCCAATAGCTGACAGAAAGCTGCTTCAGGTTGTACCATATTTTCTTTTTAAAATGCGTAGGAAACAAGTTGCTTCGAAGTAATGCTATCCTTTTGAAGAGGGTTTTTTTTTTTTTTTTTTTTTTCTTAAATTGGAAACAATTATGGGAGTGAGACTCTTTTAAAATAGAAAATTCTCTGTAACTCTTCCTCTGGAAAATTCCTTCAGAGGTAAAGGCAGCCCGACAGTGCAGTTGGCTTCTGGATTTGCTGATCACAGTGGCTCAGGGTCCCCTCTCCCTTCTCTCCATCTTGTGCATAATCAGAAAAAAGAGGCCCAAAACATTAGCACCAGCTGCCTCATTTCCTGTTCCTTGGATTTCAATAGCAGCGCACCAAATGGTCTCCAGACTTGCCTGAGGGAGGTAGAACGTTGCAATTAAGAACCTTTTTTGTTGTCTGTTTAATTTTCTGTGACCTGTTTCCCCAAATGCAATTCCTTCCTGGCTCCCTTGACTTCTCTAGCCACTGTGATGAGTCACCAGTTGTCAGGTCAGGTGGGGTCCCTGCCTGGTTGCTCCCCTCTGACCCTCTGTCCAGTTATTTGGAGCAGTGATACAATCCTGCACAGTGTAACCCCTCAGTCAGATGGGGAGGCAGGAGCATCTTTGCCCAAGTCCTTCTCCCAGCCCAGAGCACCTTCCTGCCCTTTATCCACCGGTATCTTCGAGGTACAGCTTCAGCACCACCTCTTTCCCCGACAGACTCCTCTTCACCAGCAGGCATCGCTGAACTTCTCAGAACTTTTGACACAATCACCAGACCCGCAGAAGAGCCCAGGACTTAATTATTCTCTAATTGTTTTTGGATAATGTATCTTACAGTTATTTGTTTTTCATTAATTGCACACTGTCCTTGGGGTCTTCTAGGGGACGGACTGAAGATGAAGAACACACCATCCATGCCTTAAAGGACCTACCAGTGTAGGAGATGAAGGAGACACAGGCCCTATCCTTGGGTTGGAAGATCCCCTGGGAGTAGCAAATGGCTACCCATTCCAGTTTTCTGGCCTGGAAAATTCCATGGACAGAGGAGCCTGGTGGGCTACAGTCCATGGGGCTGCAGCTGGATATGACTGAAGCGACTGAGCATGAGGACAATTCTCATATTTGGATTATGCCTCATTGAGCCTCTTCTTCCTCCAAATTTGATGGAAACAGCAGTTAGTCCTGAAGTAACTTAAATCCATCCCCTTGGGGTCACCCTTGCCTCTGCCTTCTCCCCCTACTCAGGTCCAGTTATTAATGACCAAGTCAGCACCCCCAGAACCCAGTGAGCACTGGTGGGCTTTCACCCACATTTTCACTTTAGTCTGGTGATATGGGAAGAAAGGAGTCTGCAAGAACTAATGAAAAGTCTAGGAACAGTTTATGTGGGACCTATTTGAATTATAACTATTACTATTATTATTTCAAAAGGCAGAACATCCGACTCCAACTGCTTTCAATAAACAGTGAACTTTATTGACTAATAGGGAAGAGGAAGGACTAGCTTCAGGAGAGACTTTATCCAAGGCTTCAGTGATCTAACCAGTATTCAGTTTCTATCGCCATTTCTCTCTCTTCTCTGGTGGTTTCTCCAATTTATTAATCTCTCCCCTCTGGTTCCAAGATGGTACCAGCAAATTTTGTGGCTACATATATTTGCTTATGTCCAGTAGGGATTGGAAAGAGTCTATTTCTTAGATGTCTGCAGAAATTTCATCAATTATTGACTCAGGTTGGATTATGCATCCACCCTGAATCAACCACTGTGGCCAGAAGAAGGGTCACTTAGAGTGGCCTATGGCAATACAGATTAACTCCAGCCTTAGAAGTGAGGTTAAGTGAAAGTGAAAGCCGTTCAGTCGTGTCCGACTTTTGCGACCGCATGGAATTCTCCAGGTCAGAATACTGGAGTGGTTAGCCTTTCCCTTCTCCAGGGAGTCTTTCCAACCCAGGGATCAAACCCAGGTCTCCAGCATAGCAAGTGGATTCTTTACCAGCTGAACCACAAGGGAAGTACAAGAATCGTGGAATGAGTAGCCTCGCCCTTCTCCAGGAGATTTTCCTGATCCAGGAATTGAACCGGTATCTCCCGCATTGCAGGCAGGTTCTTTACCAACTGAGCTACAAGGGAAGGCAATAAAGAAGGAAGAGCTCCCCCAAGTGGAAGCTGATGCAGAAACATTGCACTCACCCACTTGATCGTGCTCTTGTCCTAGAGACTAGTAAATTAGTTGACTGTCTAAATGTTATAATTTCTCCTTGATTTAGTTTTAGTAAGCTGGAAGCTGGACAAGATGCCTGGGAGCCAGCGAGTTGTTCTTCTTTTTTCAAAATTTGTTTATTTTTAATTGGAGGATAATCGCTTTATAGTCTTGTGTTGGTTTCTGCCATACGTCAACATGAATCAGCCATGGGTATACATATGGCCCCTTCCTCTTGAAACTCCCTCCCACCTCCCACCCCATCCCACTCCTGTAGGTTGTCACAGAGCCCTGGTTTGAGCTCCCTGAGTCATACAGCAAATTCCCACTGGCTTCTTTTTTTTAAAAGCTGGCTTTATTAAAGTATAATTGACATGCAAGACTTGCACATATTTAATGTATAAAATTTGACGTGTTTAGACATATACGTACACCTGTGAAATTATGATTCCACTTATATGAGATACCTCATGTAAGTTGTCAAATCAAGTTCTTATGTGCTATCCAGGGTGGAACACCTTCTATGTGGGCATAAATCCTGTTGTCCTCAAAAATGACCATTAGATGGCAGAAAAAGTCCATGTACCTGGTAAAGAGGCACCTGTTTCTAAAATTGTGAAGCTCTCAGTATCTATATGGAGAATAGCTCATCTGTCTGGTGAGTACAGACAGCACTGTGGTATCAACCCACCCCCATGCCAGTCCTCCAAATCTGTGCCTCTTTTAAAAAGCTGAGGGTTACTCTCATTCTTCTTTTCATTAAAACATATTAGGAGGAAATAATCCATGTGGAAAACTATTTTTTAAAGGCTTGAATGACCATTAGGTGGTATTTCATATTTCCTAGTGGGAATTTTCCTGTGTTACAGTAGAAATTATTTGACAATCCAAAGTGATGAATCTCTGATGGCCAGAGTGGCATCTGAAATATTTTTGGAAGGGGGGGCAGAGTTCACCTGTCTCTGAAATCGAGTCGGTAGAGGCAGCCAGATACTTCTAATAATAATAATAACAGCTTATATTTATTCAGTGCTTATCATGGGCCAGGTGTTATACTAAGTACCTTCTATTGTATATTTATACACTATGATCATATGAAGAATTACATGTGAGATCTCTTACTGAAAAGTACGTGGAAGTCCAGAGGGTTTAAGCAGTTTGCTCAAGGTCATATAATTTGAAAAATGTAAGTGACTTTTAAAAGTGTATTTCTGCTACACAGAATTCACAGCATTGGTGCTTTTGTCAACATCATTAGGATTTCAGGAATTCAGATGAAAAGTGATTCTCTCTTTGGCCCCATGATGCGTGTTTGATACAAAAGATCTTAATGATCTGCTCATCATTGGACCACTGGAAAGAGTGAATCTGGGAGACAGTTTTAGCTGGGTTATCCTGAGCAAGGATGAGCATAAATTCTTACAGGAGAACTGGGGCAATGTCAAGGCTGATGTCAGCAGAATATTTTAAAGCGGGACTTTCCTGGAAGCTCCAGGTTCCACAGCCTTCTTCGGTGCGGTGGAACAGTTAAATCACACATCCCAGCGGCTTGGAGGTGCCCACTGCAGACAGAACACATCCAATAGGATGTATTTCTCTGGTGTGTAACCTGAGATTCAAGAACTTTGTGTGGATGTCAGCATCCCTGGAACAGAGAGAGTTTTGTCAGTGAGGTGGTGTGTTGTGTCACAATGCTGGGTATAGAAGACAGCCTCCCTACTGACTGGCCTGTCTCCTCACACTTACTGCAGTTGTTAGGATTGTGGATTGAAAGGAGAGAATTCCCCTTGAGGCAGCTTATTCAAAAAGCGGCTATCAAAGTTCAAGTGTACCTCTCGGGACATCCCTGGGGGTGGAAATGCCAACATGCTTCAGTATTCTTGCTAGAAGAATTCCATGGACAGAGAGCCAGACAGGCTACAGTCCATGAATGGCAAAGAGTCAGACATGACTGATCACACACTAGCTAGCATGGCACATAGGATGGGAGGGTCCTGGACTCCAAGAATGATGAAATTTAAACCTGGAAAGTTTTAAATTCTCTGTCCATCTCCCACCCCTACTTACACTTCTCTCTGTACACATTCATTATTCTTAGTTCTTAGCCCTGAACTTTTCCTGCCTCATCGTAAATACCCTGGCTACCCACAACTCTACAATTCCCGTGTTTTGTGTTCCGCCATACCAGAAAATTTGACTCGTTGGTCCCCAAACCAAGTTCCTGGCAGGAATGTATGGTGCGCTTATTTGGGGACATGATATGCAAACACTTTAACTTTTTTTCTTTGTCTCAGGCCGTGGCATGCTTTAGAGATTTGTTTTGTTTTGTTTTGTTTTACATCATAATGGGGCTTTTCTTGCTCACTTTTAGATAAGGCTGCGGCAATTCTTCCAATGTAACCTGTTAATTTCAAGGGACTTTGTAAGCTGGCTGTAATTCACATTCTCAGAATTGGGGAAATCTGTGTCTTTTGAGATAGAAGAGTTCCTTTTCTTTTTCTATTTCCTTTTAACTTTTATTCTTTTCCCCCCTTAAATACGAGGATGCTATTTTTCCAGGTGCCATGAGGCTCTCTGACACCTCATAGGCTGCTTTAGTTGTTTTCAATGAATATTATTGCCAGCCGCTCAGCTGTGAGAATGTTATTATTATTTTTTTTTCGGGGATGTTGGAGAGTCCCATGTAAACGGAGCCCCTGGACGGTTGCATTCTGAATCACCGACGCCCCTCCTGGTTACCAGGGGATCCGTCCTGCAGAGGGCGCAGCTCCTCGTTTCTTTAAGCACGTGAGCTGGTGAAGACTCGAGTGAAATCGAAGCGGGCCCCATGCCCGTTTGGGCCGCAGTTTTCTCTTTGTATTGCCTTTTCTCCCCTGCGTGTCCATCCCAGTGAGATGGGAGGTCGGTTTGTGGAACTTGTTCAATTGCCAGATCCTCACGGAAGTCCTCCTGGGGTCGCACAAAGTCGGACACGACTGATGCGACTTAGCAGCAGCAGCAGCAGCACAGAAGTCCTCAAGCAGTCTCGGCTGCCTCAGTCCACATCCCAGCCACCTTCCCCGCCAGGCTTATATAAACAGATTAGAAAAGAGGGGTGCCGGCTCACCCACTGTGATTCTCCACCTGCACTCCAGCGTTTCAGAGACTCGCCACGACCATCCTTCGGAAGGCTGGTCTCTCTTTCCCTTCTCTTTCTCTTTCCTTTCGGAAGGATGGTCTCCTCCCCAGAAGACAGCCTCTTTCCCTAACTAGCGTCTGTTTATATAGGAAACTGGCTTGAAGAACAGGAAAAAGAGTTGACACAGGCAGCCAGACGGAAGGGGGATAAGGTGCAGTGGAACCCCAGTAGTTTCGGAGGATGAAGGTCATGAGAGTGCCCGATGGATCAAGAAGAGTCTGCTGAAGAATAAGCCTGTCTTGATTATCCTCGCCAGTTTTATCTGATAATCAATAGTTATTATACATTCCCTTTCTCATGCCATAAACAAAAATCCATTCCAGGTGGGCTGTAGATCTAAATATGAGACGTCAAACAAGAATGGTTCTAGAGTATAACTTAGGTGAATATCCTCATGACTCTGGCTGGCAACAATCTCTCAGAGAGGACACACCCACACAGCCACGTGCCCTGGTGCGACGCCAGATGTTTTACAAAGTTTATTTTCCACGCACGCAATCCCTTGAGGTAAAAACAACTCCCTACTTCTGAGTCTCGGGAAATTAAAATTCCACATCTGACTGCTGCCAGCTTTGGAACGCTGATGAGTATGTGATGAGAAGTCTGATTGGAGTTCTCATCTGAGCTCTCACCCCGCCCCACAAGTTGGATGCAGTGCTATTTGTAGTTAAAATCAGAGCTCCTTTCAAACAGAAGTGTTAGTCTCAAATTATGAGGAAAAAAAAAGAAAAACAACTAATGTTCATTAAGCACCTATCATGCAAGGACTAAGTGAGCTCATTCACGCACACGACCTTGCTCACTCCTTACAATGGTCCCACGAAGCAAATATAATTATGCCCATTTTTATAGTTGATGAAACTGATTGATAGAGAAGTGAAACATCCTCCCCGAGGTCACGAAGCTAGCAACCAGAGAGGCCAGGATCTGATCCGGATAGTTATCTTCACGCACTATTCATGCAGCAAAAGGGTAGAAGTTATTTGGATTAGAAATGTTCCATAACATAAGCTCCCCACTGCTGGCCTCCATTGTAGGATGATCTGTTTCCCTTCCATGGAACCATAGGGTTTCCACATACTTCCTTTTCAATAGTCAGGCAAGTATTTGTTTTCCAGTTACACTGAAATGAGTTTGGGGCTGGATTCATTGGGCTTTTGGAGATCTTTGCTGAATGATTTCAAATGGCATGTCTAGCTACCGGGCTCTAGACGGTCAATGCTTGGTATTTCAGAGTAGTGATCAGTGCTTCCTTTGTTCTGGTGAGGGCGCCACGCGGCACGTGGGAACTTAGTTCCCCCACCAGGGACTGAACTTGAGTCCTCTGCTTTGGAAATGTGGTGTTTTAA
Source organism: Neotragus moschatus (assembly GCA_006410615.1). Lineage (NCBI taxonomy): Eukaryota > Metazoa > Chordata > Mammalia > Artiodactyla > Bovidae > Neotragus > Neotragus moschatus. The sequence goes on along the minus strand of SJYA01002520.1, from coordinate 2,661,288 downwards.
CCACTGGACCGCCAGGGGAGTCCTGATTAATGCTTCCTTTGGAAACAGATTTGAATTATCAGTTTTATCAGATGCATAGACTTGGAACATGTATGTAGGTCAAGAAGCAAGAGTTAGAACTGGACATGGAACAATGGACTGGTTCCAAATTGGGAAAGGAGTACATCAAGGCTGTATATTGTCACCCTGCTTATTTAACTTATATGCAGAGTATATCATACGAAATGCCAGGCTGGATGAAGCACAAACTGGAGTCAAGATTGCCAGGAGAAATATCAATAATCTCAGATATGCAGATGACATCACCCTTATGACAGAAAGCAAACAGAAATTAAAGAGCCTCTTGATGAAGGTGAAAAAAGAGAGTGGAAAAACTGGCTTGAAACTCAACATTCAAAAAATGAAGATCATGGCATCTGGTCCCATCACTTCATGACAAATAGATGGGGAAACAATGGAAACAGTGACAGAGTTTATTTTCTTGGGCTCCAAAATCACTGCAGATCGTGACTACAGTCCTGATATTAAAAGATGCTTGCTCCTTGGAAGAAAAGCTATGACAAACCTAGACAGCATATTAAAAAGCAGAGACATTACTTTGTCAACAAAGATCCATCTAGTCAAGGCTATGGTTTTTCCAGTAGTCATGTATGGGTGTGAGAGTTGGACCATAAAGAAGGCTGAGCAGTGAAGAATTGATGCTTTTGAACTGTGTTGAACTGTGGTGTTGGAGAAGACTCTTGAGAGTCCCTTGGACTGCAAGGAGATCAAACCAGTACATCCTAAAGGAAATCAGTCCTGAACATTCATTGGGAGAACTGATGCTGAAGTTGAAACTCCAATACTTTGGCCACCTGATGTGAAGAACTGACTCCCTGGAAAAGACCCTGATTCTGGGAAAGACTGAAGGAGGAAGGAGAAGGGGATGACAGAGGATGAGATATGGCATCACCGACTTGATGGACAAGCTGAGCAAGCTCCAGGAGTTGGTGAAGGACAGGGAAATCTGCATGTTGTAGTCCATGGGGTTGCAAAGAGTTGGACAAGGCTCTAGGCACAACAATAGACTTTGGAATACATATGGGAGGGTAAGTGGGGCAGAGTTTTATATTTGCGGACAGAGCATAATAGTTTCAGGAAATACTTCTTTTTTGTCCACAAAGAAAATAGAATCAATAAATGTGCAGAAGCAAGAGAATATCATTGGTAAAGATCATTTATCCTCCTCTTTGATTCAATCCTTATGTTTTTGTCTCCCCCATCCCCCTCCAAGTTTGTACACAAACTTTTCTGTGGCCTGCCTTTCATTCAGTCTCTTTCCCTCTTCCTCCTTCTCTGTTATCTCTCACTGTAAGGATACTTAGTGTCTCTCACTCAAGACAAGAAGTAGATAGCAGATTTGACACTAGCCTGAAGATGGAGGGGACCATGTGGAAGTCATGAGAAGGAAATGAATCCTGCCACTTCTTCCCCCCACCATCATCAAAAAACTGTATAAAAGATGTTTCTCTAACATCTGGGAGTCCACTTGGTGAGCAGTGATTAACATCTCTGTGGGACAGTCTCAAACACAATAATATAAACCAGCCTCAGAGAGAGATGCTGAAACAGCAGATGGAACCAGAAACCCACAGCCTTGGGTTTCTGATAAACCCACCCAGGACTTTATTAGGAAACAGCCACACATTATTGACACAACAGGAAAAGCCCATCCATGACTTTTTTAAAAGGAAATAATTGTATCACCTTATCTCGTATTTTAAGTTAATCTACGTGTTTGGCTGAAAGTCACGAGTGAGGACAGCTACTTCAAGAAGTGGTTTAACCTGGATGGAGAGTCAGAGAATGATAAAATTATGCAGTTGCTAAAATATTTATTTAGAAGGATAGAGTCTAGATTTGAGATGTTTAGGAACTTGGAATTGCAGGTTTGGGGTGGGGGGTGATAACCTGTAGAATTGGTAAGGTTCTTTCAACTTCAACTTACCTCAGGGAGAAACCTACTAGTAAAGGATGTTCAGATCTCACCTGTGGAGAAGGACAGACAAGTCAGCATGCCCCAAGGGAATCGAGACACTGGATTCAGGAACTTCAAGCAGCAGGATCTGGGAGAAAATACAATGTCTGTAGACTCTGTTGCAGGTGGAAGACAATGAACTCCTAACATTAGACAGTTTCAGTCTGATGGGTGGGTACCAGAGTTAAGTTTAAAGAGTGGTGCCTAAAATACCACTTGCTGGTCCAGGGTCTCTGTTTCTCTAACTCTTAGTTGTTTAAGGACTAACATAAAAAGCAAGTTATATTAGTTCAGTGATGAATTCTTTTTTTTTTTTGACTAAAATGAATTTTCTTAAATAGCAACAACAATAGCAATGAAACAGGAAGATTTGAGGGAATGAATCAGGTTTGAAATTAGGCATCACTGGAGCTTAAAACCTTGAATTATTTTTTCTTCCAGTTTTATTGCAATGTAATTGACATACAGCACTGTATGCAATTAAGGTATATAATGTAACTATTTGATTTACTTATATCATGAAATGATTACTATAGTAAGTTCAGTGACCATCCATCACCTCATATAGATGTAAAACTGTTGTTCAGTTGCTGAGTCTTTGTGACCCCATGGACTGCAGCACACCAGGCTTCCCTGTCCTTCACCATCTCCTGGAGCTTGCTCAAACTCATATCCATTGAGTTGGTGATGCCATCCAACCATCTCATCCTCTGCTGTCCCCTTCTCCTGCCTTCAATCTTTCCTAGCATCAAGGTCTTTTCAAATGAGTCGGTTCTTCTCATCAGTTGGCCAAAGTATTGGAGTTTCAACTTCAGCATCAGTCCTTCCAATGAATGTTCAGGATTGATTTCCTTTAGGATGGACTGGTTGGATCTCCTTGCAGTTCAAGGGACTCTCAAGAATCTTCTCCAACACCACAGTTCAAAAGCATCAATTCTTTAGCATTCAGCCTTCTTTCTGGTCCAACTCTCACATCCATACCTGACTACTGGAAAAACTACAGCTTTGACTAGAGGGACCTTTGTCGGCAAAGTAATGTCTCTGCTTTTTAATTTCATGGCTGCGGTCACCATCTGCAGTGATTTTGGAGCCCAAGAAAATAGTCTGTCACTGTCTCCATTGTTTCCCCATCTATTTGCCATGAAGTGATGGGACCAGATGCCATGATCTTCATTTTTTTTTTAATGTTGAGATATAAAATCAGGCAAAGAAAAATTTTTTTTCCTTGTGAGGAGAACTTTTCAGATTTACTCTCTTAACTTTCATATGTAAGGTACGGTAGTGTTAATTATGCTTATCATGGTGTACATTACATCCCTGGTAATTATGTGTTTGGCTGTGTCTGCTTTTAGTTGCAGCCCGTGGGATCTTTCACTGTGGGGCACAGGCTTTTCTCTAGTTGAGGTGGCACATGGGGCCACAGCTCCCGGACCCGGCATCCAACCCTGTCCCTTACATTGAACAGTGGATTCTTAACTACTGGGCCACCAGGGAAGTCCCCCTGGTATTTATTTATCTTATGGTTTTAAGTTTGCACCTTTGCAATGCCTTCATTTACTTCTCCCTTCCCCAACCCCTGCCTCTAGTAACCACAAATCTGATCTCTCCCATATGAATATTGGCCTCCAACAGTATCCTGGTGAACAATATGGTGATTCCAAGTGACTATAAATTTCAAAACGTTCACTGTGATAAGCCTAGTTACCATCTGTCACCATGCAAAGCTATCACGGGATTGTTAACTGGGTCCCCACACTGTACATCTCACACTGACATTTATTTTGTAACTGGCAGTTTATGCCTCTTGAGCTCCATCACCTGTTTCTCGCCTCCCCTCGCTACCCTCTCCTCTGGCAGCCACCCGTCCTCTGTATTATGACTCTGCTTTTGTTTTGTTGTGTTTGTTCATGTGTTTTGTTTTTCAGATTCCACATGTAAGTGAAATTACATAGTATTTGTCTTCTCTGTTTGACTTATTTCACTAAGCACAATAACCTTTAGGTTCATCCATGTTATCACAAATGGCAATATTTCCTTTGTGTGTGTGTATCTATCTCTCTCTATATATATAACATTTTTATCCATTCATTTATCAGTGGGCATTTGGGTTGCTTCCATATCTTGGCTGTTGTAAATATTGTTCCAGTGAGCAAAGGGGTGTGTATATATTTTTGAATTAGTGTTTTGATTTTCTTCAGATAAATGGCCAGGAGTGGATGCTGGATCCCATGGTTGATCTATTATTGATATTTTGAGGACTCTCCATCCTGTTTTTCATAGTGATTGCACTGATTTACCTTCCCACCAATGGTGCATGAGGCTTCCTCCTTTTCCACATTCTCATCAGCACTCGATATTTGCTGTCTTTTTGATGATAGCCATTTCACAGGTGTGGGGTGATATCTCTTTATGGTTTTGATTGACAGTTCCCCAATGCTTAGTGATGTTCAGCATCTTTTCACCTGCCTGTTGGCCAATCTGTGTGTCTTCTTTGGGGAAGTGTCTATTTCGGGGCCTTCCCATTTTTCAGTTGGAAGTGTCTTTTTGATGGTGAGCTGTGTGAGTTCTTTGTATATTTTGGATATTAGTATTCTTCCTGTTTGTGGGTTATCTCCCTGGGGGTGGAGATCTTGATAACATCACATCACTCTCCTCCCGCCCACCTTGTTGGGGCTCCTTTTTTATATCTTTAGTGGCAGAAGATCTTTTCTGCTAGTCTTCTCATCACTAGTTGTCCAGTAAATCGCTGGTCTTGGTGTGCCTGTGGGAGGAGGTGAGCTTGAGGTCTTTTGGCCCCACCTCTGGCCTGCCCCTCCTGGGGTCTGACACCTTGATTTGCCACTTCTTAGCTGGGTGGCCCAAGTCAGGTTACTTTATTATTTTGGTTTTCAGCCTTCTCAGTTCTAAAATTGAGAAACTGACACGTAACTTTTAGAATTGTTGTTAAAAGAAATCCCTTCTTCACTGCCTGAAAATTTGTATGCAGTCAATAACAATTTTGTGTAAGTGAAAATTATTTCAGTCTCTTGGCTACACATATTCCAGGGAGCTATATTTACCGTGACTCTTTTGTCCCTAGCTGGCGCTAACCTTTCTAACAAATGCAGAACTTACAGGCATAGTGTTCATGAAGAAACAACAAATTTCTTGTTAACTTACTTTGCAGAGGCAAAGCATTTTAGTCATAGCAAATTCACAGCTACAGCTGCAAAACTTGCATTAAGTTTTATGTATCTTCCTCTCCTCTTCCCATCACAAAATAAAAATGTTAGAGAAGTGTATACTGAGTAATAGGATTTTGAGAAACCAAGACCAAGTCTTTAAAACCCTCGAATAAGAGGAAACTTGGCCATCCTTGGGGAGGAAATGAAGCCCTCCTTTACCTCAATGAACAAATGAAACCACTAGTATTCTGCCTGAATAACAAAAATAATTGAAGTTGCATATTCATATGTCACAAGAGGATAGATGCATCTTTGAGGACAAAATTTAAGGTGTACTTTGAAAATAATTCAGAAATGTGTAGCAACATCAAAAGTCAATTTCCGGGACTTCCCTGGTGGTCCAGTCGCTAAGACTCCGTGCTCCCAATGCCGGGGGCCCATGTTCGATCCCTAGTCAGGGAACTAGATCCCTCATGCCACAACTGAAAAAGATCCTGCAGGCTGTAATGAAGACTGAAGATCCCCCATGCTGCAGCTAAGACCTGGTGCAGCCAAATAACTAAATAAGCCAAACTCGATTTCCTACAGGACAGCTTGAGTGAGAACTCTCTGTAGTAGTGTTTAAAAAGTGAAAGGCTAGGGAAATTTAGACCACTTGCTTCCTCCTAACTTCTTTTTCCCAGAGCTCAGCCCTGCAGGGCAGGGTAAGTGGTAAGTTTTAGCTCTGTGTTCAACTGAGCTAGTTCTGGATCAGGTCATTTATAGTTGATTTTTTTTTTCCCGGTCACCTGTGAGGCTTGCAGAATCTTAGTTCCCTGATCAGGGATCGAACCTGGACCCTTAGCAGTGAAAGCATGGAATCCTAACCAATGGACCACCAGGGAATCCCCCATTGTAATTTCTGACAAAGCAAAGCTGATGGCTCTATTTTAACCACTTTAAATCTGTATCCTATTACTGTCGATACTAATATTTGCAGCCAGATCCCTAAATATTTTTTATTTATGCTATGATGAATCAGAATAGTAACAAAGAGCTGTGGCCGTAATGAATGGAAAATGACTGCCCATAGCTTACATGCAAAAGGAAGTTGTTTCAGGATGACTGGTTAGCTCATCAGATTGAAGGGAAAATTGAAAATCAATCAGGCACAGTATCAAGGCAGCTCTAAGAATTCAGTAGCAGGTGTGATTGGTCCTTCTTTGGAGATAAATGAGAATATATACATAGCAATGGCTTAGATCCACCTTCCTTCCCATGATGAGTCGTTTCTCTTGAGATTTGAGTTCTGGGAAACGGAGTCGAGTTGTCCTGAGTGAATGTCCAGTGGCACTGTGATTGACACAACCAAAGGCTTTGATCAGTTTTGCAAAGAAAAATCAGAGCGCTCTTATTTAAAGAACACTGGAAGTATTCTGGGCAGGCAAAACCTGTCTAGTCTATGAGTCGGATCATGCTGGCAGGTAATGATTTTACCTGGAGTAGAGCTTTCCCAGTAAATCAGTTGCTAATGATGAGTGAAGTATAACAGCAGCTCATTATGTGACTGACACCTCAGTCCCATTAGAGCTTAGCCATGGCAGGCCAATGGCATCATAGATGAGGTGACAAAAAAGGAAGAAACGGGAAAGATCAAGGGAGAAGAGGAAGAAGGAGGGATGTGAGGAAGGAAGAAGAAAAAGTGGCTCTAGTCAAGACACTTCAATGCAGTGGGGAGAGGAGACAGGAGATGGTTGCTCACAGGACAGGAGGTTCAGAGAACATTCCTTAAATGTCTACCGTCTGTAAGTGCCTCACCACTGCCTTACAGGATGGGTGTCTTCTCCCCCATTTTACTGAGAAGGAAGCAGAGTGTTCAGGGCATCCAGAGACCTGGTGGAGGCTGGTGGGAGATGTGGCCCTCAGCATCTGGAGTCCTCACTGCCCCCCAACACCCAGAGCCTCCTGGGAACGAGAAGAGCTGGATCCTGGGGCCCCTTTGTGCCCTAGAGGTGCTCACTGAGCGAACACTCTTCTGGTTTGAAAAAAAGGAATCTGCTGATACGCTCGGGTGTTTTTGACTTTGCCGCTGAGCACCCCAGAACAGAGCTCCTTGAAAACAGACTCTCCATGTTAACTAGATTTATAGAGGCGATCATTCTGCTCTGTATACAAATATTGAATCGTTCTTTTGTACACCTGAAGCTGATATGGTGTTGTATGTCAATTATACTTCAGTAACAAAAAAGAAAATGGGAGCGCTCTCTTTTAGTGTTTTTCGTTTTTTTTTTTTTTTTTTTTTTTTTA
>SJYA01002520.1:2425051-2653711 GCA_006410615.1 Neotragus moschatus | reverse complement strand
TTTTTTTTTTTTTTTTTTTTTTGTTTTTTTGTTTTTTTTTTTTTTTTTTTTTTTTTAATATTCTGGAGCTTCTAGTAGGTATGTGATACAAAATTTTTATACTTGGACTAAACGATCCCTCTCAGTGTCATTTTGATTATAAAAAATGATTCAGAAATGGCAACAGCTCCCTTTGGCAGTATTTCAGATGGAGAGAAAAGTCTAGAAGAGTAATTAACAGTGTGCATCCTGGAGTCTAAGGGGGCACCCTTGAGTCTGGCTCCCTACTCCACAGACTTGTAATTCTTGCTGAGGCCAGAGCTCTTCTCTGGAAGGCACTTCTCCAAATTCTGCATCTGGCCTGACTCTAATTCTTGCTGAGCACAAGGCCCCAGTTCCTAGCCTGCCCACAGTACAGAGTGGTATTTCCTATTTGCTTTCTTCTCTGGTTGCTTAGATGGTAAAGAATCTGCCTGCAATGCAGGAGGCACGAATTCAATCCCTGGCTTGGGAAGATCCCCTGGTGAAGGGAATGGCTACCCACTCCAGTATTCTTGCATGGAGAATTCCATAGACAGAGGAGCCTGGAGAGCTATAGTCCATGGGGTTGCAAAGAGTCGAACACAACTGAGTGACTAACACTTTCACTTTTACTCCTCAATTCAGGGAGACTTCCCTGGTGGTCCAGTGGTTAAGGCTTCCAATGCAGGAGTTGAGCTTTTGATCCCTGGCTGGGGAGCTAAGACCTCTGGTTCAGGAGCTAAGATCTTTATGTTAGCTAAAACATAAAACAGAAGCAATACTGTAACCGATTCAATAGACTTTAATAACGGTCCACATTAAAAAAAAATCTTGAAAACAATTCAATGCATGGAACCAAAAAAATGTAGCAGACACATGCCATTTGTCGTGGCATGTCTGGGGGTATATGACGTCTATAGCAATTAGGCTTCTTGTTGTCTTCAATCTCCAGTAATATCTTACACCTTGACATGATGTTTGATGTGACATTTCCCTGTAGAGACATAAGTGAAGACATTGGAACTGACTTCGCATTTGAGAAGTTGTTACCCCAGCACTTGCACTTTAGGATGATATAGGAAAATAAGTCATCTCTGCATGATGTGTTCTCAAAGCCCATTATCACAAAATGCCCCTGATAATTCAAGTTCACATTAAATTTTTGCCATTCAGAGAAAGGACAATTTGGGCAAATAAGTGCTCATTAAAATTTATTTAGAGGGAATATTTTCCATTAGGGTGTTTCATTATTTAAGAAGAAAATAGAAGCCCATGCAGTAATGCATAATGCTCACACCAACATGGCATTTCAGATAAATTACATTTGGATAAGGATGAACGTGTTTGGGTTTGGAAGGATGCTGATTGATTCTAGCAGGTACTGTTGTTGCATAATTATAAGCCAGGTTGAAAGGAGTGTCTGAAAAACAAGGATGAGCCCAAAGAAATCCACCAACAAGCCAATAAAAAATTATTCCACGCTGGTCTAATTTTGTTCCTTTTGAAACTGAGGTTTGCTGCTGCTGCTAAGTCACTTCAGTCATGTCTGACTCTGTGCGACCCCGTAGACGGCAGCCCAGCAGGCTGCCCCATCCCTGGGATTCTCCAGGCAAGAACACTGGAGTGGGTTGCCATTTCCTTCTCCAATGCATGAAAGTGAAAGAAGAAAGTGAAGTCTCTCAGTCGTGTCCGACTCTTAGCGACCCCATGGACTGAAGCCTACCAGGCTCCTCTGCCCATGGGATTTTCCAGGCAAGAGTACTGGAGTGGGGTGCCATTGCCTTCTCCGGAAACTGAGGTTTGTGACCTCCATATTGGTGGAGCAGGCCCACCTGTGGGTGGTTAAAGGGCTAGATGGACGGGCACCCTGAGGAATACAGACCCTAACTCAAACACCACATTTCATAATTTTTAAGGCAAAGGAAGGATGATTTGGGCCAGATTTGGGGTTTAGCTCACCAGTGAGCAGCCATGACCTCTAAATGACCACACATCTCTTAAAGAGCTGCATTTTCCATTCAGAACTCTGGCTTTAAAATACTCTCTCACACAGCCCGGGGCAAATTCTCAAGATGCCCTCTTTCTACATCAAGGAGGTAATTTGCCCGGAAGCCTTGGATGGTTTCACTCTCTCTCTGAACAGGTTCTGGTTGGCAGTTTCGATGTATATGAGCGGGTGTTCCCTACACCAGCCAGCAATTCTTGGGACACCAGCTGTGTGCTGTACAATTTAACTCAATCCAGCCTCCTGGAGGTAATATCAGATTGCACTAGTTAAGTGTTTAGTCCTGCAACGCTGTGTGATGAGGCCTCCAGAGAAGGCTGTTGTCTTGTTCTCTGTGCATCCCCAGGGCCCCAAAGCCTGCCTTACCCACGGGGTACTCTCGCAGCTGAGCTTCCTGCACACTTGCCCCCGCCCAAGCTCTTGACTGTTCTAACCTTTAAACCAGAACATCACCTGTTAGCTCATCACAGGGGCTGGGAGGGGCTTTGTGCCCCTTTGCTGGTTCCCTTGATAACTGATGAGCCCCCACCCTCCCCCTAATTCCCGCTCTAACCAGGAGCCTCCCTCTCCTCCAGGAGTGCAGACCGCTGCCATGTTGTGCCAGCAGACTACAGCACACGATGGGGTGTGGCTCCAGGACCTTGCTTCAGACATGTCCGATCCCTTACCCATTGAACCACTGACGTCTGTTTCGCTGACTCCAGGCTCTTTCTTTGATCTTGAAGCTGGCTAAGTACAGACATTGCAGACCCGGGGTTGCAGCCTGACAAAGACTGACTCCTCTCCCTCCCTTTGCCTCCCTCCCCTCTGGCTTGGGATGCAGGCTGCAAGCCCAGGTGGTTAGCTGTGCTTCAGACCTACTGGCCAGAAATCAGACGTTCCCACGAGCCCCTCTTGGGTTCAGTCAATTTGTTAAGAGTGGCTCATAGATTTCGAGAGTGGCTCATAGATTTCAAGACAAACGTTTTACTTACTAGATGAGCAGTTTATTGGAAAAGAATATATAAAACTCAGGAGCAGCCACATGGAAGAGATGCAAGGCGTGGGGAAGGGGTGTGGAGCCTCCAGGCCCCCTTCCTTCTCCCTGAATTTCCATGTGTTTACCAATCTAGAAGCCCTCCAAAACCTGTCCTTTTGGGTTTTTATGGGAACTGCCTTACCGTAGGCACAGTTGATTAAATCATTGGTCCTTGGGTCACTGGTTCGGTCTCAACCTGTTTCCTTCCCTGAGGTTGTTGGTGTAGGCGGGAGGATACTGAAAGTTCTGACTGACCCCTCTAATCACGTGGTTGATTTACCTGGCAACTAGCCCCCATCCCTTTGTTCCCTACAGGCTTTACAAAGTCACCTCATTGATACAGTGAAAGATACCTTTATCCCTTCCCCACCTTTTTTTTTTTTTTTTTGAAAATAAAGGCATTATCACAGGACATTCCGAGGCTGCAGGCCAAATGCTTATTTCTTATTATAAATCCCGCTCTCCCTCTCCCCACCCTTCCTCAGTGAGCCCCTTTGGCCTCCTCCTCTTCCTCACGTGGTGTCGTCTGTACCTGGCTGCCTGGTTACTGTTGTTGTTGTTGTGCTCACTACTCCTGGAATGCAGCCTGTTTCACAAATCTCTCTGGTGGTTGGTTGGTAGGTCCACCTACTATGCTTACTGATTTCAGTTCCAGCTCCTTTCTCACTAAGCTCCCAGGGCACTTTAAAGGGCATCCTGCTGAGCCAAGAGAAAGAGTGAGCCCAGCACAGACAGGGAGAACACTGTTCAATCACCCACTGCGGGACCTGCCCAGGGTTTACGAAGTCCATTCACTTCTTCAAGCCTCAATCTCTTCATCGATGAAATAGCATACAAGGTACTTCATAGGGAATGTTTGGAGCTAACGCATAGGAAAAAGCCAGCAAACTTCTACTGATTCAACAAACATTAATTAAGCAACATTTCACATGCTATATATCCTATACAGTATTTCCTGGCCCTTGTTTTCATCATACTGTCTGCTCTCTGGAATGTGGCTGGCACTCAGTTAATGTTAAGAGAGAGTGACACAACCAGAAAGCAAATATTTCCTTTATTCTGTTCATTAAATTAAATGCTTAACTTCTTTGCTCAACTGTGTATATATATGGTCAACATCCATTTAAAATTCTAAGTGGGTTGCCTGCCACAGATTAGAACTTTGTATGACAAGGGCCAAATCAGATTCTTATTTCACACACAAAAAAGCATTTGGTATTGGTAGAAGCTTCTGATGGGTTTAGCATGTATTAGGAGCAAGTCTCAGATACCTCACTTATCAAGTGATGTCCCATGATTAAGATATGAAATATGTGCTTACCAACCAAAATAGACAGTTGCTAATTTGCTAAAAATTGGTATCATTCTCCTTTGTGTCCTCTCCCAAATTAACTAACTGCTGACAAACTTGAACTTCAAGAAGAATCATCACCCAAACTTGTAAGACCTACAAGGTAAAATGAACTTTAGTTCTAGACAGACCACCAGTACATTCCTCTTTTTTGTTCTACATGTTTAAACATCATTTACTTGGGTTTACCTGAGTAACTCTGGTTCTTCAGGGAAATAAAATTGATAGCAAGCTTTAGCTATGCACGTGTTTTTTTTTTTTTTTTTTCTTTTGGCTGCACTGCCCAGCTTGTGGGATCTTAGTTCCCCGACCAGGGATGGAAACCATGCCCTTGGCAGTAGAAGCACTAAGTCCTAACCAGTCAGCCACCAGGGAATTCCCATAGATATACACTTTTTAGAAATTTCAAAATAAACAAGAGGAAATCAAGGTATTAATTTTTTCTCAAGATAATTCTGCAAAACCTGGAGGTCTAGGTTCTGTGCTTCCAGTTGACAACATGTCTTATTTACCTGTTGCCACTTACTAAGGGCTGGGTTTTATGTACTCATGTTCCTTCACTGGAGTCAGGCTTGGGGGAAACATTGGAGATATTCCAAGACCTGCCCTGCAGGGAAGGCCAGTGGCAGGTTGTCAGCCATGGAGATGATAAATGATTGGATCTTAGAGGATCTTCAGACACACCTGTATCTTCAAGTACCTAAACCCTCCCAACCAATATATTATTACATTTAGTTTTATTCTGAAAACCTCTACTTCAGGATTTAGGAAAAATATTGAGTTTTTTCTTATGCCAGATGCTTATTAAACTCAGGTGTTTTTATTTTATTCTTGTATGATTATTTTTAATTCAACCACAGAAATAGACATTCGTCCTTGTTTATGTTCAGCTCATTTCCTCTCATCTTATTGTGAACACACACATGCAGGGAATTAATCAACACAACACGTAAGTATATTCATTGTTTGTAATAAAGTTTTATTTCCCTTCAACTCTGAGATTTTCTAAGGATTTTCTTAGGAAGATTTTCTTTAAAAGATTATCTTCTTATTACTCTGTAGTTGGAAAAGAAAATTCAGATTCGGGTATAGGTCCATACAGAACTATAGAGAAAACATAACTGCTGTAACTCACAGTGGTCAAGTTAAAGAGTGTTGTTCCTCCACCACCAATCTTGTTTGTTTCAAATTCACTTAAAAAATAAGCAGAAAATTTAACTGTTCATAGGAGCCAGAAATAAAGAATATTATCAGTCCTCTGCAAAAAAATATTATTTTTAAAATACCTGGACATTCAGCTGAGATTCCATAAACTCAGTGTCATATGGGTAAAAACATGAGAATTAGGGCAAATCTGTTAGCAGACCTAACAAAACCTAAAAGCGATCTGTTGGTATTTTAACTGCCACCAGGACAAAAGTCAATATTTTTTTTTTTTTTTACAGTATAATTTGTCTTTGATATCTCCATCTTTTTTTTTTTTGAGTTTTATTTTTTATTTTTTTAGTTTGTTTTGCTTTACAATACTGTACTCATTTTGCCATACATTGACATAAATCAGCCATAAGTGTACCTGAGTTAAAAGTCAATACTCTTTAGAGGCTGATAATGTAATATAAAGTCTCAGTCACAATGTCCAGCATGCAATAAAGAAGTTACCATATGTGACAAGAAGCAAGAAAAGTGTCTAGTGATAGATATAACAGTCAATACAAACAGACTTGGAGATGATACAGTTATTAGTAGGCAAGGGTTTCAGAAAACTGGATAATATGAGAAATAAGAGACAAAAACATAAAATGAATATAAAATTAAATACTTCAATAGATAATTGTGACCTATAAAAAGAATCAAATGAATGTTCTAAAAATAACAAAATGTAGTATTTGAAATAAGGAGTTCATTGATGGGTTTAGCTGCAGAATTAACACAACAAAAGACAGAACTAGTAAATTTGAAGAAATACCAAAGCAAAGGTCAATGTCTGTGAGGAATGAAGAAGAAAGACAACCACCGAAAACCAAAAGAACAACAACAAAAAACAAAACCCAGAAATGAGCAAAAAGAAATCTGGGACATTGTTAACAAGTTTAATGTATGTGTCATTGGCAAGGGCTTCCCAGGTGGTACTAGTGGTGAAGAACCCACCTGCCAATGCAGGAGACATAGAGACAAGGGCTCAATCCCTGGTCAGGAAGAGCCCCTGGAGAAGGGAATGGCAAGCCACTCCGGTATCCTTGCCTGGAGAATCCCATGGACAGAGGAGCCTAGCAGGTTACAGTCCACAGGGTCACAAAGAGTCAGACACAACTGAGTGTGCATGTGTGTGCATGTATACACACACATACACAGGCGAACCAGACAGACCAAAAGATGGTTCCTTTTTGGGGAGCAGAGGGCTGTGGTTCCAAGCTGTAGATACATTCCTAAACCATATATTTATGTTTACATATTTAGCAAATTATGTAATCTCTAAGATTAAATGTGATAATCCATTAAATTCCCTCTAAAATTTCTTAACCAGTGGCTACATGCAGAGAGGAAGGAATCTTCTCGGACCCTAATTAGGCACATGTCTATTCCCTATAAATTGCCCCCAAGCTATGTCTCATATGGGCTGGAGCATAGCAACTGATCTTTCTGGAGAAAGCATATTGGTAAGATTTACTTTGCAGTCCAAACTTTAGAATAATTAAGTAAAAAAATCAAAAGAGGGAAGTACTTACCCTGGGAGAAAAGGGATCCCTTTCAGCACATTACCAGGACTTGTTGGCTACTCATGTCGTAGCTATTACCCTCATTTTGCTTTTTAAAAATCTCAGGCTTTTCTCAGGTACCCACCTTCTTTGTTATGGTGAGGTGTAACCACATTAATTTCTCCTGCAGGGATGGGTTTAGGAAGAGACTTAGGAAAAATTATGACCCAGAAGGGGCGTGTGTATGTGTGTGTGTGTGTAAGAAGACTGCTAGGTGGATTACTAAGATTTGTTTTATGACAAAATACCTTCTCTCACTGGATTTTGTCAGCTGACACGCAAGAGAGAAAGAACCTAGCTCCTCCTCTCCTCTGTCAAGACACTAAAAGACAAAGTAATCATATAAAAAAAGCAGTTTAGTTCAGTCGCTCAGTTGTGTCTGACTCTTTGCGACACCATGGAATGCAGCACGTCAGGCTTCCCTGTCCCTCACCATCTCCCGGAGTTTGCTCAGATTCATGTCCACTGAGTCAGTGATGCCATCCAACCATCTCATCCTCTGTTGTCCCCTTCTCCTCCTGCCTTCAATCTTTCCCAGCATTAGGGTCTTTTCAAATCAGTCAGCTCTTCACATCAGGTGGCCAAAGTGGCAAATAAGCATCAGGTGGCAGATAAGCAGTATAACTAATGAAATGATAGTACAGGTAACTTTAATGTATGTACCAACATTTCAATTTAATTAGTAAGTATCTTATTTCCTCTAATAGTCAAATGAAAATATATCCATTGTGTAAAAGATATATAGAATACAAAAGTACATGGACTTAAATGTGGACCTTTCTCTTAACCACAATCTCCCTTTCCTGGCCCAACCTGACTTGCCTCCTGAGACGTAACCACTCAACATTGTTGGGGATGTATTGTTTTCATTACTTTACTTTGTACTTAAATACTAAATGTGTATTTACATTTTGACATAGTTTTATTTTACAAAATGGAATCATAGCACATGTACATGTCTTCAAGGTGATCTTCCCCCGTTTTAACATCATCTTTAGATTTTATTTCCAAACCATGTAAGGAGTGTACTTGTGTACATATAAAATCAATTCAGTAAGACAGACTCCCAGAAGAGGGCTTCTCTACTTGGGCCAGAGGTTGTGCCTGTTTAACTTTTGACTGATATAACAGGATTGCCATCTAAACTCTCACCTAAAGTGTATGGGAAAAAGCATTTTATATTTTCTGAAAAACTTTTTGGAGGGTAAAAGACAATCAAACTAATAAGTTGTACTGTGCTAGGTAACAGATTTCACCTTTTTACATCCTTTGTCACAGCCATTCCACTAACAGAAATTAACCCTACAGATGTAATTGAGTGAGCGAAGTTGCTCAGTCATGTCCGACTCTGTGATCCCATGGACAACAGCCTACCAGGCCTCTCCATCCATGGGATTTTCCAGGCAAGAATACTGGAGTGGGTTTGCCATTTCCTTCTCCAGAGATCTTCCTGACCCAGGGATTGAACCCGGGTCTCCCACATTGTAGGCAGACGCTTTACTGTCTGAGCCACCAGGGAAGTCACTGATGTAATTACACAGGTGAATAAAGACACATCTTCCCGACCCAGGAATCGAACCAGGGTCTGCATTTGATTCTGGTGGATTCTTTTTACCAGCTGTGCTACTAGGTAAGCTCCCATAAGCAGGACAGATACAGCAATACTTGTAATCTTGAAGAATTAGAGACTATTCAATGTCTGGCAAAAGGCAGTTTGTTAAGTGAATTATGGTATGAGAGGCTGTGTCTTGAGAAAGACTTAATATGTCAAATAAGCACCCATCTCAGAATATACATCCAAAGCTCATAAACTCTAAGAGTCTTAGTTCTAGCTGTCTTGGGACAGCTCCATAGCTCCATAAACATTTACCCCACTGGCAGAAGGTTAAGATGTAGCAAATGAAGCAACAACAAAATACAGGATTTCAAACATATTCTCAATTGTTTTATTGTAATTTATTTGAAAGTAAAAAAAAAAAAAAACTGACCTCAGGGCTTAAAAAATGAGTACCAAAATAAACCAACAGAAATTAGGAAGAAACGTTAACTGAAATGGAAGCTGTGAAAATTCAAAGTAGAAATGAAAGCAGAAATGTTGGACAGGATACATGAAATTGTAGCAGTTACCTCTAGCCCCACCCCATATCCATTCCTGTTCTCTTATCCAAGAATAGAACTTTGATTTTACTCTTTTTTTCAGGTGGACATCTATTTAGGCTGCATTCCTAGAACTTCCTTGCCTCAGACTGTGGCTCTATGATTAACTTCTGGTAGATGATAAATAAACAAAAGTATGGTCAGAACTTCTGGGATGGCTAATAAAGGGGGTTGAATTATTGGTGAAGCAATTCTTTTATCTTTTCCTTCTGCCTGCTGCTGGCCAGAAACACGAATCTGATCATTAAAGCACCACAGTTGTGAATGATAAGATCACAAGGTTGGAAGCTAGGCAGTGCAATCACAGCTTGAAGACTATGTCTGGGACATTGATAATGTCACGGTGCTCAGACACAGTTCCAGGCTGCACACCTCTGCACCTCTCTTACCTGAGAGAGAAATGAAATGTTGTCTTGTTTAAGACGCTGTTCCTTAATTTTTTGGTGATACATGACATGTTCTATGTTACATGATACAAAATACACGTTTTTGTTCTTTAAAAAGAATAATTAAAGTAAATTCCTGGTAAACTTCATTTAAAGAGAGACAGAAAGAGAAGAATAAATGTACAATGTTATTAATAAGATACATTACAGAAAAGCTTAAAAATTTATATTAAAGCATCTTGTACAAACTCATGATAATAAATCTGGAAACTGAGAGAAATGGACAACTTACTGTCAAAACATACAATATCCCATTTGACCCAAAATGATAAAGAAAATTCTAACAGACTAATAAGCATAGCTGAATTCAATGGAGGCTCAGATGGCTTTACCACTGAGTTTAATCTAAATTCATAGATCATCTAATTCCTATGCTATTTAAATAATTCCAATCCACAGGAAAAAAATGAAAGACTCCTAATTCATTGTAAAGATAGCACACCAGAGAAAATAAGATGAATTCAATTACAAATATAGAAGCAAATATTTCAAGTAAACTGTTGGAAGTCTGAACCCAGCTATCCATTTATAAAATTATGATATAAACAAATGGGATCAATTTCAGTACTGCAAGGACTTCAGAAACAAGAAGTTTTATCAACATATTTGATTATACTAACAAACTAAAGGATATCAATAGATGTTGAGAAGCTACTCAACAAAATACATATCAATTGTGAATAACTACAAAGAGTAGGATTAGAGAAAGGTATTTAAACAAATGCTATTTGCTAAAGATAGACAACAGTATTTCAAAGGTTGTCATTTAGCATTAAAAACTGGTATCAGTATTAACCATTTTGCACTAACGTAATTCTCACTTTGGTCCTTTGAGAAGGAGACTTAATATCCCCATTTTAAAGATGAGAGAAAGTGAAGCCCAAAGTGGCTATGGTAAGGTAATTTACTCCACCTAGTTAGCCCGGAGCTAGGCTTCATACTCAGGCAATCTGGTCCCAGGAGCTCTGTCTTTCCCCTGCATCCAAGTCGGTGGTTTATTTGAGCTCCCCCGACCTCGGCTAGCGGCTTCCCCGCCGAGCCCCAGGCACCTGTAGCGACCCCAAGACCTCAAGGTCCACAGGGCTGTCGTGGTCACGGGATCTGCCACGTGCTTCCGAATCAGCCGGTCACGCGGGTGAAGTGGCCACGCCCCCAGCAGGGCGCCCGGCGCCGGCACAGGTCACGAGGCACACGAGGTCGCACACGTGAGGCTCCGCTCATTGCCGTCGCGCCCACTTGGTCCCGAGCGTTGCCACGCCGCGGAGGGCACGCCGTGAGCTTGAAGCAGCGCCCATTCTCTGCCCGCGCGGGGCACCACAGCTGTACCAGTGCCCAGGCCTCGGCCTTCTGGCGCCCTGCAGCCTCTCGAAGGCCGCGTCTTTCAGGTGTAGCGCCCCTCAGCTCGCGCAGGAAGCCCCCTGCGGGGACGACGGCGTGTGGGCGCCCTCCATGGAAGGTTCTGGGCCCGCTGGCCTGAGGCCGCTGTGTCGTCCTTCCTGTGGTAAGTGTGGCCGCTCCGCCCAGCAGTTTGTTGTGTGTCTGTTCACCCTCCCAGTCGCCTCCTCATTCCTTTCCTGCTTTTCCAACACAGGAAAGGAACCAGGGAATTAATTAGGTCAGGTGAGCCAGCCTTGGAATGGCGTTTTCGTGCTGTAATCTGGTTCCATCCTTTTCCTCTGTGTCTATGTTTTATATCGAGAGTTGTATTTTGTGGATGACAGACAGTTCTTTTATTTTAAAATTCAGTTTGACAGTCTCAAACTGTCAAATGTTTGAGACTTTTTTTTTAACTTGTAATGTTTTGTAATGATTATACAATTTATATTTAATGTGATTATTGACACGGTGGGATTTACATCTGTTACCGTTTTGCTACTTGTTTTCTATTTGTCCCATCTGTTCTTCGATTCTTCTCCCACTTTTCTGGGTTCTTTGGGGTTAATATAGTATTTTTTTTTAATATTGTTCTGATAAGCTCAGTGTGTATCTATATGAACAAATTCTTGTCTTTATTGTAAGGTAAGGGAGTTAGAGAAGGCGAGGTTCAGAAAGAGACCGGCACTTTACAGGAACAGATCACCTTTAATGAGGCGAGAAAGGGCAGCAGTCAGATTAGCGAGTTGCTGCACTAACCGAAGAAAGGAGCAAGTATATATAGGCATGTATGTGGAAAGTTACTGTCTCAAGGGGGCCTGTTCTTCTCCGAGGCTGTTTAGAGTAATTTCTTAAACGGCTGGGGCAAGGAATTTTGGAGATCGGCCAGAGGCTGGGCCAGCTGGTGGCTGGGCATAATCAACCTTAATGTCCAATTTTTTTGGGGGGGGGGAGGGGTGAGACAGTTCTTTGTTTTGCATAGAATGGTGGGGAGGACCTGGAGGGGAGTTTTAGCTCCAGGCTATTTTGAGCCGTGTAACTTTCCTTCACTTATAAAAAAGTGATTTTTCCAAATGTGCCAACTATTTTCCTGGATCAAGTGAATCCCAAGAATTTCCGGAAGGTAATGCTGCTGCTGCTGCCTAGTCGCTTCAGTCGTGTCCGACTCTGTGCGACCCCATAGATGGCAGCCCACCAGGCTCCCCCATCCCTGGGATTCTCTAGGCAAGAACACTGGAGTGGATTTCCGGAAGGTAATAGTGAAGTAAATTTCTTGGATTGCTGTCTTGTCTTTCTGTACGAGGCTCTCCTGGAGCAAATGGTTAAGGTTATGTTTGACACAGGTCATCTCATCTCTCCAGCCCAAATGTTTAAGTTTAATTTATCCACAGAGCAAGAGAATGGATAAAGTATGGCATTATCACACGCTTGAATATTTTACAGCAGTGAGAATTAATGTACTAAAATGAATTAGCATGAAAATGCTGACTCTCAAAAACAGGGAAAAGAAAGCAAGTTGTTAATGAGTACATGCAGTGTGAAGTCATTAATGTCAGTTTCAGAGTACATGAGTGGTAAAACTATAGATAAAAACAGGAATGATGAAAACAAAATTCATAAGTGTTCCTTGGCCAGTTTCCCACAAGAGAGGAGAAGGCTGTGATCAGGGAGCATCAGAGTTTCAATAGCATTGCCCATTTGTTAAGGTAAATGAACTATTCACGGGTTCTTCAGCTTATACATGCAAATGTGATATACATTGTATATTTTTTATTTTTAGAAGTACTAAATTTAAGAAGGCAAAATAGGAAGTACTGAAAGCTTGGTGTCACATACATGCATCCCTTTTTTCATCAAGTATTACTAGATGTTCAGTTCAGTTCAGTCGCTCAGTTGTGTCCAACTCTTTGCGACCCCGTGAACCGCAGCACGCCAGGCTTCCCTATCTATCACCAACTCCTGGAGTCCACCCAAACCCGTGTCCATTGAGTTGGTGATGCCATCCAACTGTCTCATCCTCTGTCATCCCTTTCTCCTCCTGCCCTCCATCTTTCCCAGCATCAGGGTCTTTTCAAACGAGTCAGCTCTTCGCATCAGGTGGCCAAAGTATTGGAGTTTCAGCTTCAACATCAGTCCTTCCAATGAACACCCAGGACTGATCTCCTTTAGGATGGACTGGTTGGATCTTCTTGCTGTCCAAGGGATTCTCAAGAGTCTTCTCTAACACCACAGTTCAAAAGCATCAATTCTTTGGCTCTCAGCTTACTTTATAGTCCAGCTCGCATCCATACATGACCACTGGGAAAACCATAGCCTTGACTAGATGGACCTTTGTTGACAAAGTGATGTCTCTGCTTTTTAATATACTNAATGGATAAAGTATGGCATTATCACACGCTTGAATATTTTACAGCAGTGAGAATTAATGTACTAAAATGAATTAGCATGAAAATGCTGACTCTCAAAAACAGGGAAAAGAAAGCAAGTTGTTAATGAGTACATGCAGTGTGAAGTCATTAATGTCAGTTTCAGAGTACATGAGTGGTAAAACTATAGATAAAAACAGGAATGATGAAAACAAAATTCATAAGTGTTCCTTGGCCAGTTTCCCACAAGAGAGGAGAAGGCTGTGATCAGGGAGCATCAGAGTTTCAATAGCATTGCCCATTTGTTAAGGTAAATGAACTATTCACGGGTTCTTCAGCTTATACATGCAAATGTGATATACATTGTATATTTTTT
The DNA here is from genome assembly GCA_006410615.1 of Neotragus moschatus. Classification (NCBI taxonomy): domain Eukaryota; kingdom Metazoa; phylum Chordata; class Mammalia; order Artiodactyla; family Bovidae; genus Neotragus; species Neotragus moschatus. The sequence goes on along the minus strand of SJYA01002520.1, from coordinate 2,639,862 downwards.
ATTTTTAGAAGTACTAAATTTAAGAAGGCAAAATAGGAAGTACTGAAAGCTTGGTGTCACATACATGCATCCCTTTTTTCATCAAGTATTACTAGATGTTCAGTTCAGTTCAGTCGCTCAGTTGTGTCCAACTCTTTGCGACCCCGTGAACCGCAGCACGCCAGGCTTCCCTATCTATCACCAACTCCTGGAGTCCACCCAAACCCGTGTCCATTGAGTTGGTGATGCCATCCAACTGTCTCATCCTCTGTCATCCCTTTCTCCTCCTGCCCTCCATCTTTCCCAGCATCAGGGTCTTTTCAAACGAGTCAGCTCTTCGCATCAGGTGGCCAAAGTATTGGAGTTTCAGCTTCAACATCAGTCCTTCCAATGAACACCCAGGACTGATCTCCTTTAGGATGGACTGGTTGGATCTTCTTGCTGTCCAAGGGATTCTCAAGAGTCTTCTCTAACACCACAGTTCAAAAGCATCAATTCTTTGGCTCTCAGCTTACTTTATAGTCCAGCTCGCATCCATACATGACCACTGGGAAAACCATAGCCTTGACTAGATGGACCTTTGTTGACAAAGTGATGTCTCTGCTTTTTAATATACTGTCTAGGTTGGTCATAACTTTCCTTCCAAGGAATAAGCATCTTTTAATTTCATGGCTGCAGTCACCTTCTGCAGTGATTTTGGAGCCCAGAAAAATAAAGTTAGCCACTGTCTCCCCATCTATTTGCCATTCAGTCACTAGTAAATTGAAATTTTTTCAGGTTGCTTCCACACTCCAGCCCTTCCATTTTTCTCTGCAAGATAAAGAGAAACTGTTTTTATGACCGTTAAAGTTCCTTGCAGATAAATAAAATGCTTTGATTTTATAACTATGTTTTAACCTCTTCCCTCCCTCCTAAAAAAAGCCACCTGGAATCAGAGTGTATTAGTACTCTATTTTGATATATTTTTTTTTCTTTTTTGAGCAGCAGCTTAAAATGAACTGCAGCAATATGAATAGCAAAATGAACAGCAGGAATATGAACAAGAAATATTTGCAGTAAATATTGGAGAAAAGAAACATGTTGGTGACATGATTTGTAGAGTTAAGAAGCCTATAAAGCTCTATAAATTGTGAAAATTAAAAGAATTGGATAAAGTAGTGAAGGAAAATGTGAGGTGCTAACTGTACTTTCCATGATAAGTGCTAAAAAGAAAAAAAGAGGAGAGGAAGGTGTTGTGTAAGAGATTGTGAAGAGGTGACTTAGTTTAGAGGGATCAAAGAAGGTGTCTGTGAAGAGGTGACGTTTTAGCAAGATCTTGAATGATTAGACCTTTGTTGATCTGTAATGGAGGATAAGTATCAGATGTTATACCTTGAGGTACCTCCAGTCAGCGATACATGGGCTCAGAGGAGGAGGTGATAGCTTTAAAGGACCTGAAGGCCACAGAACTTTTTCCAGAGGAAGTTTGGAAAATCCTGGCTGGACTCTGAGCACAGAGATTACACTGCCTTCTCTTAGACAGGGAGCATCTTGCCCAGTTTCCAACCATTCTGCTGATTTTGGTGGGCTGGATGATGGTGAGCCACATTAGGAGCTGGGGATGGCTCTTTATAGATCTCAGATTTGTTTTATTTGGGGGGAAGAGCAAACCCCCTCTATCCAAGCCTGCTGGTTTTGGATATGTTGGAAACATTTTTTTTCTTGCAGGGGAAGAGGAAAAATCCCAACAGCCAAAGACGACCAAGGCAAACTTTCTGTCCAACAAAGCACAGATTTATTAACTCACTGCAGTGGGAGGGGGTTTATGCTAGTGCAGAGGTTGTCAGCCTCTGGGTTCTAATGTCTGATGATCTGAGGTGGAGCTGATGTCATAATAATAAAGTATACAGTAAGTATAATGTGCTTGCATCATCCCACACCACCCCCTCAGTCTGTGGAAAAATTAACTTCTTTGAAACTAGTCCCAGATGACAAAGAGGTTGGGACCCCTGTGAACTATGAAGTATGGTTGACCAAAAAGTTCATTCAGGAAAACCCAAACGAACTTGTCAGCCAACCCATTTCTCCAAATGAGAAAGAGCAGGGAGGGTCTTTTTAAAATGAGGCTTTTACTTGAGTTCAGTGATTCTTAGGAAGGGTTAGAGGCAGCAGGAGCCATTTCTGAATTGTTTGTGATCACGGAGAGGTGGACATTGCAGAGCTGGGCAGGGGACATCTTTTGTGAGCCACCAGTAGCCCTCAAAGAAGAGTGTCATTATGGTATTCTGCAGCCACAGTATGACCTTTGTGGAAATATTCCTTAATGTTAACTTTGCAGTTGGCTTTATTGTGTCTGTTATCACAATCTGGCTAATGGCAGGCCTGATATTTAATACCTCAGAGGAAAAGTGTAAAATGTCCCTGACATTTTTAGGAAATCAGGGGTGTGATCAATAGTGTTTTTAAGCCCCATTGTTCTTGAAGTGCGGAGAAGGCAATAGCACCCANTCTTCCCTCCCTCCTAAAAAAAGCCACCTGGAATCAGAGTGTATTAGTACTCTATTTTGATATATTTTTTTTTCTTTTTTGAGCAGCAGCTTAAAATGAACTGCAGCAATATGAATAGCAAAATGAACAGCAGGAATATGAACAAGAAATATTTGCAGTAAATATTGGAGAAAAGAAACATGTTGGTGACATGATTTGTAGAGTTAAGAAGCCTATAAAGCTCTATAAATTGTGAAAATTAAAAGAATTGGATAAAGTAGTGAAGGAAAATGTGAGGTGCTAACTGTACTTTCCATGATAAGTGCTAAAAAGAAAAAAAGAGGAGAGGAAGGTGTTGTGTAAGAGATTGTGAAGAGGTGACTTAGTTTAGAGGGATCAAAGAAGGTGTCTGTGAAGAGGTGACGTTTTAGCAAGATCTTGAATGATTAGACCTTTGTTGATCTGTAATGGAGGATAAGTATCAGATGTTATACCTTGAGGTACCTCCAGTCAGCGATACATGGGCTCAGAGGAGGAGGTGATAGCTTTAAAGGACCTGAAGGCCACAGAACTTTTTCCAGAGGAAGTTTGGAAAATCCTGGCTGGACTCTGAGCACAGAGATTACACTGCCTTCTCTTAGACAGGGAGCATCTTGCCCAGTTTCCAACCATTCTGCTGATTTTGGTGGGCTGGATGATGGTGAGCCACATTAGGAGCTGGGGATGGCTCTTTATAGATCTCAGATTTGTTTTATTTGGGGGGAAGAGCAAACCCCCTCTATCCAAGCCTGCTGGTTTTGGATATGTTGGAAACATTTTTTTTCTTGCAGGGGAAGAGGAAAAATCCCAACAGCCAAAGACGACCAAGGCAAACTTTCTGTCCAACAAAGCACAGATTTATTAACTCACTGCAGTGGGAGGGGGTTTATGCTAGTGCAGAGGTTGTCAGCCTCTGGGTTCTAATGTCTGATGATCTGAGGTGGAGCTGATGTCATAATAATAAAGTATACAGTAAGTATAATGTGCTTGCATCATCCCACACCACCCCCTCAGTCTGTGGAAAAATTAACTTCTTTGAAACTAGTCCCAGATGACAAAGAGGTTGGGACCCCTGTGAACTATGAAGTATGGTTGACCAAAAAGTTCATTCAGGAAAACCCAAACGAACTTGTCAGCCAACCCATTTCTCCAAATGAGAAAGAGCAGGGAGGGTCTTTTTAAAATGAGGCTTTTACTTGAGTTCAGTGATTCTTAGGAAGGGTTAGAGGCAGCAGGAGCCATTTCTGAATTGTTTGTGATCACGGAGAGGTGGACATTGCAGAGCTGGGCAGGGGACATCTTTTGTGAGCCACCAGTAGCCCTCAAAGAAGAGTGTCATTATGGTATTCTGCAGCCACAGTATGACCTTTGTGGAAATATTCCTTAATGTTAACTTTGCAGTTGGCTTTATTGTGTCTGTTATCACAATCTGGCTAATGGCAGGCCTGATATTTAATACCTCAGAGGAAAAGTGTAAAATGTCCCTGACATTTTTAGGAAATCAGGGGTGTGATCAATAGTGTTTTTAAGCCCCATTGTTCTTGAAGTGCGGAGAAGGCAATAGCACCCAACTCCAGTGCTCTTGCCTGGAAAATGCTATGGATGGAGGGGCCTGGAAGGCTGAAGTCCATGGGGTCTCTGAGGGTTGGACACGACTGAGCGACTTCACTTTCACTTTTCACTTTCATGCATTGGAGAAGGAAATGGCAACCCACTCCAGTGTTCTTGCCTGGAGAATCCCAGGGACAGGGGAGCCTTTTGGGCTGCTGTCTGTGGGGTCGCACAGAGTCGGACATGACTGAAGTGACTTAGCAGCAGTACCTGAAGTGCAGAATGAACCCACAGGATAGCTGCAGGCTGGCTTAAGTTGGACCAGCTATCTTCTGTCCAAGGCAGAGTGGTCCTAGTTAGGAATAGAGTCTGAATTGAAATGGCTTATTTTGCTGAACTGAAAATTAAATCTAAATACTTATTTTTTTAATTGAACCAAAAGAAAATTTCTCTGAAAACTATTACTCAAGGGAAAACAACCTAACAAACCAGTTCAAATGAAAACATGACCAAGCTAACTTCTTTGGAATTTTGAAGTGTACAGTTTAGTAATTTTGACTATATTCACATAATTATGTAACAGATCTCCAGAATGTTTATCATTTTGCAACATGGAAACTCTATATCCATTAAACACTGCTTCCCTCTTACCCTCCCCTAAGCCCTTGGTAGCCACTTTTCTGTTTTCTATTTTTATAATTTTGACTATTTTATGTACTTCATGTGAGTATCTAAAATAGATACTTACATGATTATTTGATTTTTTTCAATTAGCAAAGATGTCCTCAACTTTGATGCATGTCGTAGCCTGACAGGATTTCCTTCCTTTTTAAGGCTGCATAAAATTCAGTCGTATGTATATGCTACATGTTTTTATCCACTCATTTGTTGGTGGGAATCTGGGTTGCTTCCACCTCCTGGCTGTTGTTAATAATGCTGGAATGAACATGGATGTGCAAATATCACTTGGGGGGTGTGTGCATGCTAAGTCACTTTAGTCATGTCTGACTCTTTGTGACCCTGTGGACTAGAGCCTGCTAGGCTCCTCTGTCCATGGAGTTTTCCAGGAATAAATGCTCTAGTGGGTTGCCATGCCCTCCTCCAGGGAATCTTCCCAACCCAGGGATTGAGCCCACATCTAACGTCTCCTGCCATGGCAGATGGGCTCTTTACCACTAGTGCCACCTGGGAAGCCTGTCTTCTGCTGTGTCTCATGGTGTATATACCCAGAAGTGAGATTGCTGGGTCATCTACTTTTTAATTTTCTGAGGCACCTCCCTATTTCCATAATGTCTACCCCATTTGCATCCACAACAACAGTGCACAAGGATTCTAACTTCACGTCCTCAACAACATTTATCTTCTTTTCATACTGGCACTACAGATGGATGTGAGGTGCTATCTCATTGTGGTTTAGAGTTCTATTTCCCTAATAATTAGGGATGTTGAACATCTTTTCATGTGCTAATTGGTCATGTGTATATGTTCTTTCAAGAAATATCTATTCAAGTTCTTTGCTCATTTTTTGAATCAGGTTTTTAGTGTTTTTGTCATTGTTCAGTTGTATGACCTTAAATATTGGAGATGTTAACCCTTTTTCAGGTATATTATTTGCAGTTACTTTCTCCTAGTCCATAGGTTTCCTTTTCACTGTTTATTTTTTCCCTCTCCATCTGTTATTTCTTTTGACATGAAGAAAATTTTAAGTTTGGTATAGTCCTATTTGTCTATTTTCTATCTCGTTGCTTGTGCTTTTGGTATCATATCCAAGAAGTCAATACCAGATCCAGTGTCCGGAAGCCTTTTGACTATGTTTTTCTTTTAGAAGTTTAGTAGTTTTAGGTCTTAAGTTTTAGATCTTTAATTTTAGATTTTGAGTTAATTTTGTGTATTATGTCATAGACAACACAGATTACTTCTTTTCATATTGCATATCTTAATAGACTTATAATTACTTTTTATGCTTAAAAATTTCTTTACACATTTTAGGGGGTTTACTAACCTTTGCAATACAGCAAGCTTCTATGTTTATCTCTGTATTTACTCACACAGGGACCCTGAGGAGAGGTAATGGTATGTGTCAGGAATTCCCACCTGGATTTTGATGTGGTTGTCTTCATGCTTGCTTGGGGCACAGGAACCTTTTAATTGATTTCCTATTTCTGGATGTCTCACAGAGGTGTTTTGTTGGCTATCTGTTGTGAAATCCGTGTCTCTGTAGGGGATGGAGGGTCTGGGGCTTCCTGTTCTAACTTGCAGATGTCACGCCTCCCAGCTGACTTCTCCAAACATTCCCTACCTAGTTTAGTTAAGGATCTTTAACACAGCTTGCAGAGAATCTGTGTGGTTGGAAATGTCTGGAAGAGACTACATGAAAGTCTATCAACTCACATTCCAGTTTATTAAGCAGGAGCAGAGTGCCTGATTTCTCCTTGCCTCAGCCTTCTCTTTACAAACATTTTCAGATTTCATGACGAGTGCTAGGATGACAAAGAAAAATGGCACTGTGCATGTCCTCATTTTATAGAACTAGAAACCAAGTTTTAAAAAAGTTAAGATTCTTCAAGGTTTAAAGAAATTAACCAAGAAATACATCTGGTAATTGACAAAGCTGCGATTTCAGTTCATGCCTGTCTGAACCCAGTTCCTTCAAGAAAACTGTTGTTGGAAAGGTCTCAAGACTTGGGCAGCTTCAGGCTGCTGATGGCCCATTTTGCCCTTTCTCACCCTCCTTCACTTAGAATCCCAGCATAGGTTTTTATGAAGCAATAAAGTAACATAGTCATCCTTAGCCTTCTCTGGATTCAAGGGAAAATTAGGCTTCAGTGAAAGACCAGAAATTGACTGAGCTGAAATATGATTATCAGTAAGTATTCTTGGTTCTGGACTTCTTTTTTTCTGTTTATGAAGTGAAGGTTAGTTAAACTCACCTCCAAGTGAGAACTTCCACCCTCAAGATTGATAAAACTCGAGGTGGTACAGACAGTTCAAAGAGCGATCTGGTTGAGCTTCCCTGTGGTTTTCAATTAGCAGGTTGCGAGAAATGTAGCTGTCAGTGTAGGAAAAAAAAAAATCTTTGAATGTCCACTGAAGCCATTAGGTGGCTGGCCTGGGAGACTGGTGGGATACTAGGTAGTTATTATTGAAAGAAACACCATCTCTTACTCTCTTCTCCCAATAAGAGGTTTGAGCAGATAATTGAAATGGAAGCTAAATTCCAAGTGCTGCCTTTGAAGGCATCCAGCCAAGAAAAGGGTGACTTTTTATTTCCATACCAACTAAAGCAAAGAGTGAGATAGTAATATGGCCGGAAGGTTTGTCTCCCCTTTTTTCCAGTGTTTGTCCTGGTTCTGAGGTAAAGTCTAATGAGGGAATGAAATGCAGGCCAGTGCAAAATATTTAATATTTCTGTTTGGTGCTTTCCCTCTTTTGTTCTCTCCATCCTGAAGCTCTCACAGGGAGAGCACTTAATGAACTGTGGCAGCAGAGGTCTGCTCTGCTCTGCAGTTTTCCAGCACACATAGAGAAAACAGAGCTGAGGAGTGAATAATCCTTTTCTCTGTCCAACCCAGAACTGGGAGCACTAATAACTGCTTTGAAGGGAAGATGATCCTCTGCAGACAGTGATGATATTCTGTGGGCAAAGATTATTTTTTATTTTCTTAATTAGATGGACCAGATCAGATCTGGGGCATGTGAGTGTTAAGCAGAGAACCTCAACTGTGGGCATTCTCGTCTCATCGGGCTTCCAGTAGTCCCACTTCTAAATTAATGAGGATACACACCCAGCTGTTAAGGCACACTGTGCTAGAGAAAAATAACTCATCAAAATATCTCCAAGTTCTGTTAAAAAAATAAAAGACGACTACTTAATTTTCTCAGTATCTTAAGGAGATTTAAATTTGTAATAAAGATTCATTTTCTTTGTGCTGTTGTGTTTGTGGAATCTATAAACCTGAAATTTTGGCTTCTATGTAAAACCCCTTACTTAAAATGTGAAACATTGTGTATATACCATCTTTTCAAAATAAAAATAGCTCTTGTTCACCCAAGATTGCACCCTCATAAACGTAATGATTTCCTGTAATTTAATTTACTAAGTACTGCTTTTGTCTGCCTCCTTCTTTCAATATGCTTTTATCATTCTGGGGTAGAGGTATGGAAGTCCAGTGTTTTGAAGACACTAGTTTGCTACAAGCATCATATAACCTTGAGTTCATCAAGAATTTAGAACAAATTTGAGAAGTGCTTCACTTATTTGTTCTTATAATGGTTACTCTGAAATAAAAGGCCCACTTTTTTTTTTTTTTTAAAGGAGGCCTCTTAAAATCTTTATTGAATTTGTTACAATATTGCTTCTGTTGTTCATGTCTTGTGTTTTTGGCCATGAGCCATGTGGGATCTTAGCTGGCCTGCCAGGGATGGAACCTTTACCCCCTGTATTGGAAGGTGAAGTCTTAACCACTAGACCCTCGGGGAAGTCCCAAAGGCCCTTCTTAAGACACACCAGCAACTTTTAGTATAGCTCTGCAACCGAAACACAAGAGTTCATAGTGAATTCAAGATCCACCAACTTCCAATGTTATTATTTAAGCTTATGAAACATATTTTATTTAAAAATAGACAAAATGCCCCCTGCACACATCTGGCTGTCTGGGGAGCAGAACACTGGGACATGCAGGAGTGACCTGAGAAAGTCCAGGGGAAAGAGAACACCAGGGATACTGGAGAACTGTCTGGGACTTTGGACGTTTTTCCCGTAGTCATCTCAGACACAAATTGATTGGTAGAGGTTAGAAGTATTAGCTTGAGATGCTTGAGCACAAATCTTACCCCTATCCTTAGCTGACCACTAAATTGTCCAGATACAGGAGAAACCCCCAATAAACTGGGATAAAAAAGAAGAATAAAAAGAACATACTACTTGAGAGAGATTTTCTTTTTTTTTGCAGTTTAAGTCCAGGCGGGTAAATAATAATGGTAGTGTTCAGTCATGTCCAACTCTTTGTGACCCCCATGAACTATAGCCCACCAGGTTTCTCTGTCCATGGAATTCTCCAGGCAAGAATACTAGAGTGGATTGCCATTCCCTATTCCAGGGGATCTTCCAATAATAATAATAATAATAATAATAACTACTGCTATCCAATAATAATATAAGTAATAGAATTATTATTATTGTTACTATTTATAGAGAATAAAAAGAATCCACAGATCCTACAATGTATTATCTCAAAAGGAATCCACAGTTTCTACAGTGTATTATCTAAAATGTCCAGTTTTCAATTAAAAAATATGAAAAATAAAGAAATGAATGTATGAGTCATACATAGAGGGAAAAAGCAATAAAAACTGACTCTATACGCCCAAGCTATTGGATTTAGCAGTCAGAGACTTAAAGCGATATTCATGAGTATGTGCAGAGATTTAAGGAAATTATATTCAGAAAATTAAAGGAAAATACAATGTCAGTCATGCACCAGTGAGGAATCTCAAGTGAAAATTTGAAATTATAAAAAAGAACTAAATGGTATTTCTGTACTTAAAAATGATAATACTGGAATTAAATATTACCAGATAGGATTACTGGCATATTTTAGATGTTAGAGGAAATTGTGAACTTTAAGAAAGATCAATAGAAATTATCTACCCCAAAAAGGAGAGAGAAGAAAAAAAGATTGAAGATAAATGAACACAGAAGGTCAGACTGAAAAATAACAGAGTAAGGAGCTTGGCAGTTCTTACGCCCAAAAATCAGTGGTGAATGTGGACAGAATTAAAAAACCAAAAAACTATTTTGGAACTATGGAAATTAAGGGCATACAAAAATTTCACAAGCGTTTATTAAAGAAAAATAAGTGAACTTTGGATAAGAACAACCTGAGCTTGTGACATTTTAGCCTTGGGGGTGCTCTCATCCCACCCCATCTCCCCAACTCTCAGCTCCATTGGCATAGTAGTTCTGCCAGGGCAGGATAAGGTGTGAAAACCAGAAGCTCTGCTGTCAGAGAGGACTGACTGAAGTTGGAATGTAGCACAGAAATAATGAATGTCCCTGGCAGTTGTTGGAAACAGTAGCAGGTGGAGAAGGAAGAATGGTATAACAGCTCTTCTGAAGTTGTAACTGTGAGTGGAGGAAGCAGTGGAGAGGCAGACTGGCCAGAAATGTATCAGGGAGTTTGGGAATGACAGGGCCACAGTGGACAACAGTAAGCTCCCACATATCCCTGGAAGTCCTTACAGTTGTGCACACGCATCGGGTGGCATGAGCTTAGGAGACACAGCAAGGTCCCTAGCATTTTACGTGCCTCTGGTCAAACATTATGCCTTGCACCCAACGACATTATATGAGACACACAAATCAATAGGAACATGTGACCCATAACATAGGGGAAAAAATGAATCACTAGAAACTGTCTCTGAGGCATCCCAGATGTTGGACTTGGAAGACAGTGACTTTAAAGGAGCTGTTAAAAATAAATTCCAAGAACCAATGGAAAGCATGCTTTTAGTAATTAAAGAAAAGCCTACAAGGATACTTACAAACATATAAGGGCATCTAATAAATGGTTTAAATAAAAAGACAAATTATATTAAAAAATGGAAATTCTGGAGTTGTCAAATACAATAAAATGAAAAATTCAGTAAAGGTGTTTAACAGTGATGTTAGATGGCAGAAAAATAAAGCTTGAAGCTAAATCAATCGAATTTATACAATTGGAATAAAGAAAAGAAACAAGGAATGAAAAATGAACAACCCCTCAGAGACCTGTGAGGTGCCAAGAAAGAACCGATGTGTGCATAATGGGAATTCTAAAAAGAGAAGAGAAGGGAAAGAAAGAAATGAGTAGAACACATATTTGAGTAAATAATGGCTGATGTCTTCCCAAATTTTGTAGCTACTTGGAAGCATTTGACAGCCTTTAAAATCTTAAACATAGACTTATGATCCAGTTCAGTTATTACACTAGCAATCTACTCAAGAGAAAGAAGTCACTATCCACACAAAGACTTACACATTATTCTTAAAAGCTAAAAACTATCCAAATATTCCCTTTGTTGTTGAGTGGATAAGCCAGATATGGTATATTTATGTAGGCAATCAAAAGAAACAAACTACTGAAAAATGCAAAATAAGGATGGATTTCAAAAACATAATCCTGAATGAAAATAGTCAGACATTTAGGATTGCGTATTGTCTAACTCCATTTACTTGAAATTTCCAGAAAAGGCAAAACTCCTGGTTCCAAATAGGAAAAGGAGTATGTCAAGGCTGTATTTTGTCACCCTGCTTATTTAACTTCTGTGCAGAATACATCATGAGAAATGCTGGGCTGGATGAAGCATAAGCTGGAATCAAGATTGCTGGGAGAAATATCAATAACTTCAGATATGCAGATGACACCACCCTTGTGGCAGAAAGTGAAGAGGAACTAAAGAGCCTCTTGATGAAAGTGAAAGAGGAGAGTGAAAAAGTTGGCTTAAAGCTCAACATTCAGAAAATGAACATCATGACATTCAGTCCCATCACTTCATGGCAAATAGACGGGGAAACAGTGGAAACAGTGTCAGACTTTATTTTTTGGGGCTCCAGAATCACTGCAGATGGTGACTGCAGCCATGAAATTAAAAGACACTTACTCCTTGGAAGAAAAGTTATGACCAACCTAGATAGCATATTCAAAAGCAGAGACATTACATTACTTTGCCAACAAAAGTCTGTCTAATCAAGGCTATGGTTTTTCCAGTGGTCATGTATGGATGTGAGAGTTGGACTGTGAAGAAAGCTGAGTGCCGAAGAATTGATGCTTTTGAACTGTGGTGTTGGAGAAGNGACCAACCTAGATAGCATATTCAAAAGCAGAGACATTACATTACTTTGCCAACAAAAGTCTGTCTAATCAAGGCTATGGTTTTTCCAGTGGTCATGTATGGATGTGAGAGTTGGACTGTGAAGAAAGCTGAGTGCCGAAGAATTGATGCTTTTGAACTGTGGTGTTGGAGAAGACTCTTGAGAGTCCCTTGGACTGCAGGGAGATCCAGCCAGTCCATTCTGAAGGAAATCAGCCCTGGGCCCTGGGTGTTCTTTGGAAGGACTGATGCTAAAGCTGAAACTCCAGTACTTTGGCCACCTCATGCGAAGAGTTGACACATTGGAAAAGACTCTGATGCTGGGAGAGATTGGGGGCAGGAGGAGAAGGGGATGACAGAGGATGAGATGGCTGGATGGCATCACTGACTCAATGGGCATGAGTCTGAGTGAGCTCTGGAAGTTGGTGATGGACAGGGAGGCCTGGCATGCTGCGATTCATGGGGTCGCAAAGAGTCAGACATGACTGAGTGACTGAACTGAACTGAACTGAACTGATGGAGATATGAAGCAGAACCGTTTTTGCTTGAGGCTGGTTATATATGCAGGCATTGACCAAAAATGGGCACAAGGGAACCTCTTAAGAGTGGTAAAAGTATTCTATAACTATACAAATTTACAGAAACTCACCAGACTACTGAAAATGGGTGAATTTTATGGTATGGAAATTTTATATCAAGAAAGTTAGCCGTGGTCTCAAAAATGGTATTTCAGAGAGGAATACACACGGGCATTCATAGCCACATGGAGGGTAGTTCTGATAGGTCTGCATTTAGGGAGGAACTGTCTTCTGTCGAGGCTTTACTTCTTGACTGTTGCTGTTACTAAACACTGTGAGTTGTTTTTTTTTTTTTTTAATTGGAAGAAACCCCATCTCAAAATATCTGATTATTTTGCCCACACTTTCTTGGTTGTGGAATTGAGGGTTCTGTCCAAATATATCAGACTTTCAGAAGTCACACGGATACCTCTTGTCTGGATAAATCCTTCTCATTGTGCTGATGAACCCTGGACAGAGTGATACACAGCGGGAGAAAGCAGGACAGGAAGAGAAGAAAACACTGCTCATGCTGCAGTGTTTTCCTGTGAGACTGTAGCTTGATGCATTCTTCTTCCAGCTCAAGAAAAGTCCTGATCCACAGAGCAGAATAGAGATACCATTGCATTTGTAACTTAAAAGGAAGCAAAGGCATTTCACCAGTCTCTGAAACCATAGCTGTCCTCCCTCTGCCTTGCCATACTTTTTCAGACTGGGGCTGGAGAATTTCTTCTCAGAGGAGAAAGCAGCAGATGGGACTTTGGGGGTCAGCATGTAACTGCTGAGAGCCTTCACTGGCTTTGTCAGGACTAGTCTTACTAAGAATAAACGCAGTTCCCTAGGAAGAAGATTGCATAGTGCCAGTCCCAGGATAAATACATGCGATGATCTCTTTCAGGAAGATAAATGAGCTCCTTATTCAGTCTTGGAACAGATGAGAGGCAGAGCAGTGCCTCTGAGACCCGACCAAGTGTGGCATGTGGAATTCCCATGGAGAGGAGGAGTCGAGAGCAGAGGCAGAGTCCCCTTCAGCAGGGCTGGGGTGGCACTGGGAGGTCACACATTGAGAAGCATGAAGAAATGAAGGGTTTTGTCAATTTTAGTAAAATAAAAGTACAATTTGTTTGAAGAGTAACTCAGGAAGAAATGATTTTCTTTTCCATTAATATTCCTTTCATTTCAACCAGAGATAATGAGATTTTTGTGTAAGCCAAGGAGCTGAAGAAGAATGTGTTTATTGTTCTTGAAAGCTTTAGAAAGAAGCAGCCTGTTTTCACTCAGCCAATGGGCCTAATCAAGGTCTCAATCGATGTTTCTGAGAGGCTTACACCGAGTTGTTCAGCTGCGGTGTCAGGTAGGGTATTTCTGATAAAAGCTTGCAGTCAGCAAGAAACTGCCTCTAACATCAAATTCCTTGCCTTCTTTATTACATATAACTATTTGTATTGTTACTGTAAAGCAAGGGGAAGTCACCTGTCATGTCATTTCCTAAGTGGCTGTTACAGGGCTGTGTGCATCCTGGAAATGCACAAAAGGACCTTCTGGGTTTGGGAAGGAGAGATTTAGGACGTCTAGACTTCTTGAAATATAATAATGAGAAAGTAAACTTAAGCTTTACTCTTACTATAATTTTGTCATATTTTAAAGATGTACTATTACTGGGTATTCCAGAGAGAAAAAAATTGCTGCCTGTTAAACCATGACACAGTTTGTTGTTCAGTTGCTCATTTGTGTCTCTGACTCTTTGTGACCCCATGGACTGCAGCACACCGGGCTTCTCTATCCTTCATTATTTCCCACAGTTTGCTCAAACTCATGTCCATTGATTCGGTGATGCCATCCAAAAATCTCATTCTCTGTTGCCCGTTCTCCTCCTGCCCTCAGTCTTTTCCAGCATCAGGATTTTTTCTAATAAGTCGACTCTTCACATTAAGTGACCGAAGTATGGAGCTTCAGCTTTAGCATCAGTCCTTCCAATGAATATTCAGAATAGGTTTCCTTTAGGATTGGCTGGTTTGATCTCCTTGCAGTCCAGGGGAATCTCAAGAGTCTTCTCCAGCACCACAATCAAAAGCATCACTTCTTTGGCACTCAGCCTTCTTTATGGTCCAGCTCTCATATCTGTACATGACTATGGGAGAAACCGTAACCTTAACTAGATGTACCTTTGTTGGCATAGTGAAATCTCTGCTTTTTAATGTGCCGTCTATGTTTGTCATAGTTTCCCTGCCAAGGAGCAAGTGTCTTTTAATTTCATGGCTGCAGTCACCATCTGCAGTGATTTTGGAGCCCAAGAAAATAAAATCTGTTTCCACATTGCCCCCCCGCCCCCGCCCCGTTCGCCATGAAGTGGTGTGACCAAATGCCAAGATCTTAAGTTTTTTGAATGTTGGATTTTAAGCCAGGCTTTTCACTCTCTTCTTTCACCTTCATCAAGAGGCTCTTGACACAATGCCTTCTTGTAAATCTTATACTTACTGAAAGAGCTCCTTTCTATTTACTTATGCAGACATAGATTTTAAAATCATATATTGGTCTTGTGCATACATCAAAAAGGGAATAGAGGTAAAGTTCACGTATGCTCAGGTAATGAGTAGGCAGGCCATAGCTTTTGTGGCTAACATAAATCAATCATGAGATAATCTTGATTTCAGAACCACTTGAGCGTGAAAAATTTTATCTTCAATCATTGAAATAGGGTGAAATGTAGAGTAATCTTACACAGGCATACCTTGGAGGTATTGTGGGTTTGGTCCCAGACCACCACAGTTAAGCAGATAACATGATCAAGTGAATCCCATGAACTTTTTAGTCTCCAATTACATGTGAAAGTTACATTTACACTATCAAGTGAAGTTGTTCACTCCTCTGTCCATGGAATTTTCCAGGCAAGGATATTGGAGTGGGTTGCCATTTCCTTTTCCAGGAGATCTTCCTGACCCAGGGATCGAACCTGCGTCTTCCACACTGCAGGCAGACTCTTTACTCTGTAAGCGTGAAATAGCATTGTGGCTAAAAATGTTGATATTTTGGATATTATGATTTCTTTCCATGAACCATAGATGTCCTTCATGGCATCTTAAATGGTGAATCCTTTCCAGAGGGTTTTCAGTTGACTTTGCCCAGATCTGTCAGAAGGATCACTGTCTATGCCAGCAATAGCCTCATAGAATATATTTCTTTTCTTTTAAGTCTCACAAAGTTTTTTTAAATTTATTTGGAGGATAATTCCTTTACAATATTGTGATGGTTTTTGCCATACATCAGCATGAATCAACCATAGGCATACACATATCCCCACCCACCCCCCAAGCTCCTCTCCTTGACTTCTCTCCCCACCCCATCCCTCCACGTCATCACAGAGCACCAGCTTTGGCTGCCATCATACATCAAACTCCCACTGGCTATCTGTTTTACATGTAGCAATGTAAATGTTTCACTGCTATTCTCTTTAAGTCATCCTACTCTCTCCTTCTCCCACTGAGTCCAAAAGTCTGTTCTTTCCATCTGTGTCTCCTTTGCAGCCCTGCACATAGGATTGTTGGTACCACCATCTTTCTAGATTCTGTATATATGTGTTAATATATGACATTTGTCTTTCTCTTTCTTAAAGAATAAGGCTTGAAAGTTGAAGTTACTCCTTAATGCAGGGATCTGTTTCTAAAGAAATCCTGAAAGAAAAAGGAGATGCTACAACACATTGATTTTGTCCTGGAGTGTCTGTGACGCCTGTTTTCACCTCATTTCCTGGTGGTGCTGATAGTACTGGTGGATAAAATGACCTCAGGTTGCCCAGACCCTGGCCACCCTGCATCCTGACACCAGGACAGACTGGAGCTGGCCCTTAAGACACCACAGGATGCAGATACTCCCATTATTCAGCTCCCTCTTCACTTTCCTTCTCTGAGCAGTTTAGAGTTCCACAGGGGAGTCCACATTTATTGTCCCGAGCCTCGTAAAATTAGCACCCTGGACAGGGAGTCTGCTCAATTAAACCCTGCTGATTTTCTCAGGGATTAAGAAGCAAGCTCCTTGGCATTGCTGACTAGTCACAAGCGAGCTCTAGTGAGGAGGATGGGAACAGTTCTAATCTAGGCTCCTTTTCTCCCTCTGTCTCCTCTTCTCTCTCTCTCATGTTATAAAATGCAATTTTGAGTTCATTATATAGCAAAAGGACTCGACCAGTGAAAGGGCCGTTTTTGTACTTTTAGTTTATAACTGATCACAGAAGAGCTTCACCCTGGAGAGTGTGATAAGCAGAGCAGGCATCTGCTGTGATCTTTATTTGAGGTGCTTGTTTTAAGTATATGGTAGTCCCAGTATCAGCTAGATTTGCAGAAGAAAACACTTTAAAAAAATGGAAAATTATTGTTCAGATGAAATAGCAGAACTGTTGCTGAGAAAGAAAAAGAAGTCGGTATGGTAAGATAAGCTCCACTGCAAAGTATTTTCTCATCTTTATGGCTTATGGGCTTCCCTGATAGCTCAGTTGGTAAAGAATCCGCCTGCAATGCAGGAGACCCTGATTCGATTCCTGGGTCAGGATGATCCCATGGAGAACGGATAGGCTAGCCACTCCAGTATTCTTAGGCTTCTCTTGTGGCTCAGCTGGTAAAGAATCCACCTGCAATGCAGGAGGCCTGTGTTTGATGCCTGGTTTTTGGAAGATACTCTAGAGAAGGGAAAGGCTATCATTCCAGTATTCTGGTCTGGAGAATTCCATGGACTGTATAGTCCATACAGTCGCAAGGAGTCAGACACCACTGAGCGACTTTCACTTACGGGTTATGCCCTTTTCAGTTCAGTTCAGTCGGTCAGTGGTGTCCGACTCTTTGCGACCCCATGAATCGAAGCACGCCAGGCCTCCCTGTCCATCACCAACTCCTGGAGTTCACTCAGACTCATGTCCATCGAGTCAGTGATGCCATCCAGCCATCTCATCCTCTGTCGTCCCCTTCTCCTCCTGCCCCCAATCCCTCCCAGCATCAGGGTCTTTTCCAATTAGATTCTGTGAAAAAAAATATGCCTTGTCAGTTTCCTATGGCAGTGAGAACCAAATAGTTTTAGAATGTTCAATAAAAATGAAAAAGACATAAATATTTCTTATAGCTTCCTAAGTAGATGGTCAGTAATACCAAATTGATCATCAGTAGATGACTAAGAAATGATAAATAATTAATGAACCTTAAAATATGAAATAAATATGGAGTCAGCAGTTCATTCATGCATAAAGCCTATCTTTAAAACTAATAAACATATCTGCATATAATTATCATATTTGTACATTTTTTATTATTGTTGATTAACTGTCCTGATATCCTTAGAGTAATTTATCAATAACACACAAAAAAAGTGTATACTTACCTTAATTATAAAGAACACTTGTAGGTCTAGCTGTTTTTAAAACATCCTGTTGGTCCCAAATCTACATGACCTCAGATCTGACTTAATGATATTATCCTGAAATAACTTCCCACTTACACTCATGGGCTCGTGGAACAAATACACATTCTTCTGTCCCTCCCTCCCTTTCCTTCTTTCATCAGTGAGTTGAGGACTCCAGGGAAGGTGAGTCTGACTCTCCCTGCATTAGAAGGTAACCTACTGGGACCCAGGGATGAATGCAGGTAACATAAGATGTAATCTTGTAAGAAGCACTACAACTCTCCTCCCTCAGCCTGGATCAGGACTAGAGTGGTAGGATAACCTGAGCAATGCTGGTCAAAGTCTCTTACCTGAGATGCTACCTCTGGCAAGCAGTGACTGTGGCAGGACCTCTCTTCCCTCAGGCCCAGCTACAAGGGATGTAGCCCTTGGGGTCACCTGTGTCAATTTTCAAACTCACAGTGATTACAGTGCTGACTTCCTCATATTTAAAATTACACAACACATATCTGTACACCAACATTCACAGCAACATTAAAAAAAGCGAGGTGTCCATTGCAGGATGAATGGATAAACAAAACATGGCACACACAGACTGGAATGCTACTCTGTTTTGATGCACGCTATAATAGAGATGAACCTTGAAAGCATGCTCTGTGAACTAAGATCCAAAAGGACAAATGTATGATTCTACATTCAGTGGTCAGGCTCACAGAGAGTAGAGTGGTGGCTGCCAGAGGCTGAGGGAAGGGGGATGAGGAGTTATTGTTTACTGATTAGAGCTTCAGTTTGGAAAGACGGACAGGTTCTGGAGATGGATACTAATGAAGTTTGTGCAACAGAGTGAAAGTACTTAATGCCACTGAAGTGTATACTTAAAAATTATTAAAATGGAAAACTTTATGTAGATTTTATCACAAAAAATAAAAATATAAAACAAGAAGGCTGTTTTCATCCAAGTCTAAAAATTACACCAAATAACAAAATCCCCCACAAAAGAAAATAATTACAAGGAAATGCTTGATTTTACTAGTGCAGTTTCCCCGGCTATGCGAAAGTAGAGTGTTCCTAGGAAATCTTTCATAAGCCTGGTTGGTGTAAGGTGAAGAAGCAGCCACCTTGGGATGCGTCTTGCTAACGGGTACACAAAATAAATCGAGATAAATCACAGGTACTGACGCAGTTAAAACTGTGGAGGCGCCAAGCTGAGATGTTGTGTGTAGTTCCCAGGAAAGACGCTTGGTGGCGCCACTCTCACCGCTGGGGCTGTAAGCTGCTATGTGGGCTCAAAAGTGAAAGTGAAAGTCGCTCAGTGAAGTCCGACTCTGTGACCCCATGGACTCTACAGTCCAGGCCAGAATCCTGGAGTGGGTAGCTTTTCCCTGAGTTGGCTTTCCCTTCTTCAGAGGATCAAACCCAGGGATCAAACCCAGGTCTTCTGCATTGCAGTTGGATTCTTAACCAGCTGAGCCACCAAGGAATCCCAGAAGTGCTAGAATGGGTAGCCTATCCCTTCTCCAGCAGATCTTCCTGACCCAGGAATCAAACCGGGGTCTCCTGCATTACAGGTGCATTCTTTACCAACTGAGCTATCAGGGAAGCCCTGATATATGGGCTCAACTCACTTGCAAAACCTATGTTGAAGGCTTTTCACCTTTTTTCACAAAAGTGGAAATCCTCTTGTGATTTCTTTTAATTAACGGAAACAGGTGCTAATGTATGTCTTTTCTAAAGTGAAGTGGCATAGGACAAACTTTGAAAAAGCAGAGGATACATGTACTGTGGACAAGTGCATAGAATCGTGGGCTAGTAAGTGGCCCCATGATTTTGAGGGATTTGAAGTACTTTTTGGGTATGGCACTCAGCATTGCAGGGGTTAAGGAAAAATGCGCATATGCTGTAAATACCAAAATATGCAGCTGTGTATTTCCAGTGCTTTCTTTCCCTTCCTCACCAGCAGGCATGGGTTTGTCCAGCAGCCCCTGCAGGTCTCCATGAGGTTCACCATCTTCCAGGCGTGTGTGCTGTGGCAGTTGCCGAGTTCTTTCCTTGATCCATCTATATAATCTTGGAAAGGCCAGGAACTAACAGGAGTTGGTTAGTTGGTTAGGAGTTGGTTTAAAAAAATAAAAAAGATGTTCAAGTTTAAACATTTATCCCAGACACCTTTTCACTCTTACCATTTTTAAGGAATTGGATATGTACAGTGTGAGTAAAAGTCACTCAGTCGTGTCCGACTCTTTGCAACCCCATGGACTACAGTCCATGGAATTCTCCAGGCCAGAGTACTGGAGTGGGCAACCTGGGTCTCCCGCACTGCAGGTGGATTCTTTACCAGCTGAGCCACAAGGGAAGCCCATGTACAGTGTAAAGAACATGAAATTTGGAGCCACAGAGTTGCCTGTGTTTCAGCACTGTAACCTTGAACTTCTCAGTTGTCACTTTCCTCCTTTGTAAACTGGGGAAAGTGACACTGACCTTTCAGAACTTCCTTTCAGCAGTAAAGGAGATGAGGAAGGTGCCAAATGCAGCAAAAGGTCTGCAGGTGCTAGTTTGCCTTCCTCCCTCTCTCCCTCCTCTTCACGGATGATGGAGGTGTCAGAGGCTCGGGGATTAGATTGGAAGGCATAGTGTCGCACTGGTGAAGGTGGTGGCGTAGACACGTGAACAGAAACCAATGCTGGCTGCCAGGAATGGAGTCCCAGCTCAGCAGTCTGCCAGCTGCAGAACCTCAGGCATGTTTCTCTAATCTCATTTTTTTCACAAGAATATATGCAGCATATAAAATTATAAAAGCTCTCCACATTCTTTTGGTTAACAGTGTGAAATTGAATTTATCAGAATTTCTACGTTTGTGAGGCAACTCTGCTCTAGTAGTGCTGCTGAAAACAGAAGGTACATCTGTATGTGAAGTTGCATGTTTTACGAACACCAACCATCAAAATAAGAAAAAATTCGATCAAACATACTAGAGGAAGGACTAAATTAACATTCTATTCTTTCTAGAGAACATGAAATGACAAAATTGTTGCCATATGAGAAAGCAATCAAAGAGTATGCAGGTTACAAAAAAAAAAAAGATATTTTCTGGATGTGTGTTAGGCACCTAATGAAAATGTCATGTGTTTGGATTTTGTGGCATTTGGTGGTATTTTCCAGACTTTTATAGACAATTTTTATAATTTCTCTTGTCATTCTAAATAAGTATACACATTTGCATATAATTCTGTATTTGTCACTTTACATTTTTTTTTTTTCTTAAATTGGGCACCACAGCTGGTTCCTGACGTTCTCTCTTACCACATCCTCTTCTTGGCAGGTTGAAGTGGGGAGGCCCAGGAAAGAGGAGGTGATTCAGGGGTTTGGGGGTCAAGAATTCTACTTACAGAATCATATTGTCTTTCTTGAGCTAGACCCAGAACCTCAAGTGATGACAATAAATAGAAGAAAAAATTAATTTTATAACTACTGAAGTTTTATTTTTTAATATTCAGTTTTGAGTGTTTTTTTTTTTTTTAATGCCAGGCACTGTGACCATTCCACATGCATTATCTCACTTAATAAGCCCAACTTGATGAGGTCCATACTGTCATTATGTAAGTTTAGGAAGTGAAGAAATGAGGTTTGGGGAGATAAGCCCTTGAACAGAGCTTTTGGGCTGGAGATCACGTTATCAGGTGTGTGAAAAGCCTGACAGATGATGAGGATCAGTTGGGTGGTAGGCATCTCGCCTGTTTGAAGGCATGTGTGAGTGACTGCATGTTCTTTTCTGCTTATGCTTCTGCTGTCAGTAGATGAAGAAATGTCTGGTGAAGGGGGTCTCTACTGAGACTCTGTGAGCCCAATTTTTTCTAGTTTTCTAGTAGGGACTCGAACTTTTATAAACTTGCATTTATCACAATTAACGAGGGCTTGTTGGGGGAAAGGGTCAGAGTTTTTTTAATTGTTTGTGATTTCAGTGTGAAAAAATGCTTTCCAAAACTCCCATATTTTTGCCATGATTAAAATGATCTTTCCACCTCATTTCATTTTTTTTTTAAGCTCTAAATGCCAGGGCTCAAGTCCCTTGACATTTCTGTTTAATTAAAATGATTTACAAACTAAATAAACAAATAAGTGAATTAATCATGCTAACTGCAATAATATTACCATTACGTGACCCAGACTAAGGTCAGTATATGTAAATGATGTGAAATAAAGAGAGGGGGTTAATTTTTTCTTTGAACAGTGAAAAAATAATGCTACTGTCAGGCAGTTTATTTTCCAAATTAATTTCTAGATTATTTAACCTTTGCATACTTTATATAAATGAAAAACATTTTATGAATTACTTCAGTAGGAGCTTCTATATAAGCTAAATGGTTTCTATTAAAAGTAAAAGCATGTATGTACAAAAGGAATGGGTTTGATTGAAGTTTGGAAAGGAATTTAAGACATGACTTAGAGTGTTATTGAAACCAAATCTTTTTAATAATTTAAAGTTTCAGAAATGGCATATAATATTTCTTTTAAATGCTTCATAATTCCTTTTTCAGAACTTAGTATTATAAAAAATTTCAAATCACACGAACAAGGGAAATTGTATTTTTAAAAATCCACATGTAATCAACATCCACATTCAGCAAAGATCAATACTGTGTCCATCCTTTTTTGATCTGTCTCCATATGTGGTTTTGCTAGAGTGTTTTAAAGCAAGTTCCAGTTATCATTTCATTTCACCCATCAAATTGGAGCTGATAATAGAAGGCACCTGTAACACATGGTCCTTGAGATGACAGGGTTTAAAATCTGGTTGAGAAGATAGCATCGTGAACACACAGACCATGAAACCAGAATATAGTGCATGTAAGTTTACAGTCATTTCCTAAAATCTTGGTCTTTGCTCTTTTTTTTTTTAAATATAAAATAGACAGTATAAACAATCACTGTGGATTGGCACATTTGAAGATGAGTGCAGGATATGTATGTGAGGAGGGAGAGTGCGACAGCCCTGAATAGATGAGAGGGTTTAAGAAGGCGGCAGTGGATACAGCAGAGGTTTTGAAGAAGATAATGCAGTAGCATCATGAAATGGTGTGTAAGGAAGCACATATGTAGGATGGACTGGAGCATAGAGTGACTGTGGGGAGCCTTGTTTGGGTGCTCTTGCAGTAAGTAGTTAAGTCATGAGTTTATGGAAGATTAACTTAGAGTAGCCAGTAGGAATTAAGGGAAAGAGTAAAAGTCCTCAGATATCAGTACATACACAATTTTTTGAAATAGAAAATTACTACATTTAATAAATTCTAATAGTGGTTAATTTTGAAAATGCAGAAAAGTATAAAAAAGAAAAGAAAAACCAGCCACATTTTCACTGCTCAGAGGTGATGACTGTCAACAACATTTTGCCTCTACTTAAAAAAAAAAAAATTAGGTATTTAAAGAGCAGTATTAGGTTCACTAAAAGTTGAGCAGAAAATACTGAGTTCGAGTATCACCCCTGTTCCAACACACATACAACCGCCACCCTCTCCTCCATGGAGCGGTCAGTTTTTTGCAGTGGATTAATCTACATCTATCAGTCTACGTCATTATTGCCCAGATTCTGCAGTTTACCTTAGGGTTCATTCTTAGTGATGTACATTTTCTGAGTTTGGACAAATGCCTAATAACATGTACCTACTGTTGACATATCATACAGAATAGTTTCACTGCCTTAATGATGCTTTGTGCTTCCCATTCTCATTCCTCTTCCCCTGAGTTCAGTTCAGTCGCTCAGTTGTGTCTGATTCTTTGGGACCCGGTGGACTGCAGCCTGCCAGGCTTCCCTGTCCATCACCAACTCCCAGAGCTTGCTCAAACTCATATCCATTGAGTCGGTGATACCAACCAACCATCTGATCCTCTGTCGTCCCCTTCTCCTGCCTTCAGTCTTTCCCAGCATCAGGGTCTTTTCCAGTGAGTCACTTCTTCGCATCAGGTGACCAAAGGAGCTTCAGCTTCAGCATCAGTCCTTTTAATGAATATTCAGGACTGATTTCCCTTAGGATTGACTGGTTTGATCTTCTTGCAGTCCAAGGGACTCTGAAGAGTTTTCTGCAACACTATGGTTCAAAAAGTGTCAATTCTTTGGTGCTCAGCTTTCTTTATGGTCCCCCTCCACTGAAATCCCTGACAAAGTTACATGGTTGGAATCACAAAGTAAGTAACTTTTTCAGATTGCCTTATTTCACTCAGTTATATGCACATAAGTTTCCTTCATGTTTTTGCATGTCTTGGTAGCCTATTTCTTTTTAGTGCTGAATAATATTCAATTGTCTGGACATGCAAAAGTTTATTTACTCTTTCACTTACTGATGGACATCTTGGTTCTTTCCAAGTTCTGACAGTTGTGAATAGAGCTGCCATAAACATTGGCGTGCAGATTTCTGTGTGCACAAATGTTTTCAACTTTTTTTCGTGGGGGGGGGGGTAAATAGGAAGGAGTGTGATTGCTGGATCATATGATAGAAGTATGTTTAATTTTATAAAAAAGTGTCAAACTGTCTTCCAAAGTGACTCTACCATTTTGTACCCCACCTGCAGTGACTGAGAATTTCTCTTCCATACCCTCACCAGCATTGGTGTTATGAGTGTTGTGGGTTTTGGCTGTGGTCGTAGGTCTGTTTAATTTCCATTTCCCAGATGCCTTGTGATATGGAGACTCTTTATCACATGCTTATTTGCCATCTGTATGTCTTCTTTTTTAAAAATTTATTTATTTATTTGTTGGCTGCTCTGGGTCTAGTTGTGGCACATAGGATCTTTGATCTTTGTTGTGGTATGTGGGATCTTTAGTTAGGCATGCACACTCTTAGTTGTAGTATGTAAGATCTAGTTTCCCAACCATGGATCAAACCTGGGCTCCCTGTGCAGAGTCTTAATCACTGGACCACAGGGAAGTCCCTCTGTAAATGTTCTTTGATGAAGTTTCTGTGATATCTACAGCATCTTTCCCTCCAGCTTCATTGAGGTATGATTGAAAATAAAAATTGTGTATGAGTAACAGGCAAATTTGGCCTTGGAATACGGAATGAAGCAGGGCAAAGGCTAATAGAGTTTTGTCAAGNTGGGTGTTCATTGGAAGGACTGATGCTGAGGCTGAAACTCCAATACTGTGGCCACCTCATGCGGAGAGCTGACTCATTGGAAAAGACCGTGATGCTGGGAGGGATTGGGGGCAGGAGGAGAAGGGGACGACAGAGGATGAGATGGCTGGATGGCATCACTGACTCTATGCACATGAGTTTGGGTGAACTCTGGGAGCTGGTGATGGACAGGGAGGCCTGTGTGCTGCGGTTTATAGGGTCGCAAAGAGTCAAACATGACTGAGCACCTGAACTGAACTGAAGGTATACAGTGTGAAAATTTGTGTACGTGAAATCACCATGCACTGAAGTTGATGAACATATCCATCACCTTACGTAGTTTACTATTTTGTGTGTGGTAGAACACGTAAGGTCTACTGTCTCAGCAAATTTCAAGTATACCATTATTAATGATAATCAACATGCTGTATATCTCTAGAATTGATCTATATCTGGAAGTTTGTATCCTTCAACCAACATCTCTTTATTTTTCCCACTCCTTGGCCCCTGCAAACACCTACATACTCTCTTTCTCTGTGTGTTTGACTTATAGAGAGCAGAGGGTGTAGCTGAGCAGGCAGCGAACGTAGCCATGGCAGACGGGAGAACATCCTTTTGGACATTTAGTTAAGAGTAAGAGCCGTTCATTGTATATCATCACACTTCATAGTTCTGTAGCAGAATGCCGGTCAGGTGGTAACTGCCCTTTAGCTGTAGGTTGAATACCCAAATGAATGAAGAAAATGCTTGATCTTTGATAACTGTAATTTGCACTGAAAAATGACTCAATTTACTGATAGAAATAGAAAATCAGGAAGCAGAGTGTGAACATCCTGAAATTCTGTGCCCAGAGAAGATTTTCAGTTATAACAGAAGAGAATCCAAAATACCTTATTAACTAATTTTCTACCTTTTACATAGGCATGAAAGCTTTGGAAGTATCAAAGCTTTAGTATCGCTTAGCAGTGCTTGAGCCTCAAGCAGACACAAATGGCTCTTCCACTTAACCAGGAAAATGAAAAAGGACATATTTCAGACTTCTGTCCGAGAAATGTTCCTTTGGCAAGACAAAGCTTCAGGAGTAACAGGGTTTAATCAGGGAGTGATTTCTGTTTTTCTTTGTCCTCGAGCAGAGCTTCTCCGTGGTGGTTCCTGGTGCATGTGGGAGCAGGAGCAGATGTGTAAACTTCCTCTGAGTGGTTAAATCTGAGCTTGGTTTATTACAGTTGTTTTTGCATGACATCCAGATAATGTACATATTTTTTCCCTCTTATGTAACATTTGGATCTTAGTGAGAATTCAAAATTAAATTCTTTGAGAATTGTAGAGGAATATATTTTCACTATTAGTATATTACTTAGATATTAAATGCCAATATAAAACTGTCATAGTCCTATAATTGAGACTCTTGCTGTTAACATTTTGGTGAATTTCCTTACTAGAGCTAATTTAATGTCTTATAAAATCTATATTCTTGGTAAGAAACAAAAATGATATAAAATGTAGAAATTAGTTGTTTCCTCAAACCCCAGGACTTACCCTCCACAACTAACTACTCTTGATGGTTTTTAGCTTAATTTTCCAAATGTTTTAGCATGCTTATATTTAAAGTTCAGAAAGCATTCCCCCTCAACCCACCTTCTAGTTCCCCAGAAAAAAGAAGAGTTGGGTTCTATTTAAGGCAGAGAGACTGTGCTGAGGGTCGTAATAGAGATCACGTTCGGCTTGAATATGAAACTTTTATTTCCAGCTCAGTTGAAGACCTATTTCTGCAGTTTGCTTATGTTCTTGGTGCCATACCTTCTCAATGAATAGGGGCTCCCCTCATGGCTCAGACAGTGAAGAATCTGCCTGTAATGCAGGAAACTAAGGTTCAATCCCTGACTGGGGAAGACCTCCTGGAGAAGGGAATGGCTACCCACTCCAGTATTCTTGCCTGGAGAATCTCATGGACACAGGAACCTGGTGGGCTACACAGCATGTGTAGCATTATGCTGGTACCTAGAGGGCTGTGAAGAAGGTGCTGAGCAAAGTTCGTGTGTTCTGTGCAAAAAAAAGGGTGAAAGTTTGGGGACTGGTTGTTCTAATAACTGATTTTATATAACCCATGCCCCCAGTGCTTAGTGGTCTGAAAGAAGAAAAATAATGAGCTTACAAAAGTGTAGCTTCCACAGAGTGCAGCAGGAAACCTGGTCTGCTCCTTGCATCGTCAGTGGTGCAGGCTGTCTGGGGATGGAGGCAGGCTCACAGGGAAGCTCACCTGCAGCACTGGCAGTTTGGTCCTGGCTGTTGGCTGGGAGCTCACCTGCTGTTGAGAGCCTCAGATTTTGCTCCCTCTCAGCGTGGGCTTCCCCACAAACTTACTTGCAACACTGTGGTTGCTTCCCAGGAGTGGGCATTCCAA
The DNA here is from genome assembly GCA_006410615.1 of Neotragus moschatus. Lineage (NCBI taxonomy): Eukaryota > Metazoa > Chordata > Mammalia > Artiodactyla > Bovidae > Neotragus > Neotragus moschatus. Next base: position 2,612,524 of record SJYA01002520.1, on the reverse strand, counting down.
GTGATAGGGTGGCGGCCAGTAGCTGCTTTTTTGGACCAGAAACTGGACAGCATCACTCTTAGCATATTCCATTGGTCAGGCAGGTGCAGAACCAGATCTGTATTCGGGGGACTTAGATCCACTTCTTAACAGGAAGCATGCTAATGGAATTTTAAGGTGTGTGTTTGTGTGAGAGAGAGTTAGTCGTGTACCTCTCTCAGCCTTCCAGTGGTAAGATCGCTCACCTTTCTATGGGGAGCTTCTTCACCCCACCATTCATTTCGTAGAATGCTGGAGGGACTTCATTCAGTTTTAGTCATTGACCACAGGGTGGGTAAATGATCTCAGTCTGACCAGCAGTCATTCCATATACATCTGGCTCAAATGACTGATTAGACCTGGAGTGAGCACATGCCTCGTTAGGCCAATTGTATTCCTTCACCAAGACTGTGACAACACAACCCAAAACAGAGTATTCCTCCCCATTTCTTCTGATGTTGCTGTAACAGTAGTAAAGGCCTGTGATCTTGACTTCACTCCTTGCCACAGAAAGAGTTTGTCTGCAGTAGGTTTGGATCCCATGTGCCATATAAGTACTTGGGTATAGCTTCCCTGGGTGTCAGTTTCCTGCCTTAGTAATGATACTGACCTTGCAAGGTTTTTTTAAGGACTAAATGGGACATGGTAGGTAATTTCTAAATGGAAAATATGATTATTATAGCATTATTCATATAATATCTGATACTATATGAAGCATAGTGACTCATAATGGATGAAAATCTTGAAGTTTTATAAAACAAGTTTTCAAATATTTGAAGTTTTCTAGATCTTACCTTTTGGAGGGCATGCAGAGTTGATCAGAGGAATGTTAATTAGTTAGCAAAAGTGAACACACACAAAATATATGTTGGATTGCATCTGGGGACTCATTTTATGCCCTAAATACCCATAGTTATTAGAATAACTACACAATGCAGATGTAATATTTAATTGTTTTTTCCTTGTCTAAAATATGATGAATCAAGTTTTATGCACACATGTGACTACATTGGTGGTATTCACTTCCTGCAGGCAGCAAATCAGCAGATGTGTCCGGAAGGTGTGCATTGTTGCAGGGATAGAGAATGTGTAGTGGCAAATTAAGGGAGCAGTGCTGGGTTCAGAAATGGCATTATCACAAAGGTTTGAAATACAGACATTTCACAAAAATGGGAATGTACCTACAACTGCAGATGTATCCACAATTAAATTATAATTTGTATAAAGAAAGCTGAGAGCTNGGCAGCAAATCAGCAGATGTGTCCGGAAGGTGTGCATTGTTGCAGGGATAGAGAATGTGTAGTGGCAAATTAAGGGAGCAGTGCTGGGTTCAGAAATGGCATTATCACAAAGGTTTGAAATACAGACATTTCACAAAAATGGGAATGTACCTACAACTGCAGATGTATCCACAATTAAATTATAATTTGTATAAAGAAAGCTGAGAGCTGAAGAATTGATGCTTTTGAACTCTGGTGTTGGAGAAGACTCTTGAGAGTCCCTTGGACAGCAAGGAGATAGTCCTCGATACTCATTGTAAGGACTGATGCTGAAGCTGAAACTCCAATACTTTGGCCACCTGTTGTGAAGAACTGACTCATTTGAAAAGACCCTGATGGTAGGAAAGATTGAAGGCAGGATGAGAAGGGGATGACAGAGGGTGAGATGGTTGGACGGCATTACCGAGTCATTGGACATGAGTTTGAGTAAACTCCAGGAGACGGTGATGGACAGGAAAGCCTGGTGTGCTGCAGTCTATGGGGTCACAAAGAGTTGGACACGACTGAGCAACTGAACTGAACTGAATCTGTTTTCTTATTTTCTACATTTTATAAATAAAATCTTATTTCACCAATGGTTATCGAATCTGTGATAAACTCTGTTTTCAGCTTTGAACTTATATAGCTCATTTTTGTATTATTATCTTCCACAAAAACGCCTGCATATACTTTTTATCAAACAGAATCATGTGAAATTGTCCCTAGACTAAGTAGGTGGTGCTAGTAGTAAAGAATCTGCCTGCTAGTGCAGGAGATGTAAGAGACATGGGCTAGATCCTTGGGCCAGGAAGATCCCCTGGAGGGGAGGGTATGGCACCCCACTCCAGAATTCTTACCTGGAGAATCCCATGGATAGAGGAGCCTGGTGGGCTGCAGTCCATAGGGATGCAAAGAGATGGACACAACTGAAGCGACTTAGCATGCACACACTCACTCAATGGCCATGTTACATACAATTCAGCATAAAGCATTGGTTAAGTGATGGTTAATGCAATTATGGGGGCTTTCCTTATGGTTCAGCTGGTAAAGAATCCGCCTGCAATGTGGAAGACCTGGGTTTGTTCCCTGGGTTGGGAAGATTCCCCTGGAGAAGGGAAAGGCTACCCACTCCAGTATTCTGGCCTAGAGAAGTCCATGGACTACAGTCCATGGAGTAACAGAATTGACCTCAACTGAGCAACTTTCACTTTCAATGCATTTTTAAAATTGGGTTATTCATTTACTGAAAAGCATAAACACATATGCTAACAATATGCAGTAGTAATAGGAAATGAAATATGTCTGCAGGAGGAGTCGAGTAGAAGCCTAGAGAAGGGAAAACGTATGGTAGGTACTCTTGGAAGTTTATGTAGCAGTGAGAAGTAATCTGGGTCACTGACTGTGTTCATTAAACTTCGTGTCAGTGATTCTCATGCAGGAAAGCTAGAGCTCCAGACACGTAGGAGAAGTTGGAATGTCGGTGGGTAGACAGATGGAAGCCCCTGCAGAGACCCACTCGGTCGCTGTGCGGTTCACACACACAGACATGGCCTGTGTGACACATAGGCACACGTTGCCATGGTGTGTCTTTGAACTTTAGCTTGCAAGTCCACTGATGCGAGATGAGAATCTGTGGTCCATGATACCCTGCCTTGCAGTTTTAAAAGCCTTTATCGCCACCTATATTTTGTTATTCTCAATGTTCCCATTGAGTAAAGACTTATGGCTGGAGCATTTTGTCTGTAAGAAACCATAAGTTATAAATGTCTTTTCTTTTTCTCTCTTTAAGCCTGGAGGAATAGGGGAAAGATCAATAAAAATTACAACTCAGGGTAACTGAGGAAATGACTCTGCAGATGTTCGAGTTTCTTGGTGCTTCTGACTTATATCCCAAGATGCTGGGGTGAAAAATTGTGGGCAGTGTAACAATATGGTTAAGTGGGTTCACAGCCCCTTGAGAGCTAATTAATATCTGGGGTGGGGACAGTTGGCAGTGGAGCGCTAAAGCTTGTTCTCTCCTTCAATTTGTTCTTCCACATCTGGATGAAGACATAGGTGATACTTTTATGATATTTTTAGGTGAAGGTGACCTTGGAAAGTTTGAATAATTCCCCAGGGTGCATTCAAGAATATGATAATAGAGACAAATAATAATATCCTTCACATAAAGCTTTATGCTCACTGAGTACACAAAGAAAGTCACTGAAAGTAGATAGATTCTCATCTTGTCAGAAAAAAATGAATTTAAATAACTTTATATATATATGTATGTATATGTGTATATATATATAAGAAAAAAACGCCAAGGGCTCCACATTTACATAAACACAATAGAGACATCAGTTTGCTGACAGAGGTCCATATAGTCAAAGCTATGGTTTTTTCAGTAGTCATGTATGGATGTAAGAGTTGGACATAACAAAGGCTAAACTGATGCTTTTACTTGTGGTGCTGCAGAAGACTCTCCAGAGTCCCTTAGACTGCAGGGAGATCAAACTAGTCAATCCTAAAAGAAATCAACCTTGAATATTCATTGGAAGGACTGATGCTGAAGCTGAAGCTCCAATACTCTGGCCACCTGATGCCAAAAGTTCACTCACTGGAGAAGACCTTGATGCTGGGAAAGACAAGGCAAAGGAGAAGGGAGTGGCAGAGGATGAGATGGTTAGATAGCATCACTGACTCAGTTGACATGAATCTGAGCAAACTCTGGAAGGACAGGGGAGCCTGGCAAACTCTGGCAGATAGTGGACGACAGGGGAGCCTGGCATGCTGCAGTCCATGGGGTCGCAACGAGTCAGATACGACTTAGCAACTGAACAACAACAACCTGTGTGCATGTGTATCTGGGGCTGATTCTGGAAGGAGATGCCGGTGGTAACTGGTTGTTACAGAGAGGGGCTCAGGAAATGGAAATCTTGGACAGCAAGTGATACTTACTTTGTAACAAATATATTTTTCCATTCTTTGAATTTCCTTTTAAGCCATGTTTATTTTCTTTAATGTCCATGTGATTTTTTTTTTTTTCTAAAAATGTACTTAATCAGAAAGAACAAGTGAAGATGCACAGGGTTAAGGGGTTGTGGATTGAAAGGAACCAAATTGGAAAAACCTGAGGGATTGTGATCATTGTAAATTCAAATATGAATCAACTTTCAGAGGCAGTTAGTTGACAGAAAGTAAATCCCTTAGGTCTCAGTTGTTTACCTTCCTTATTAGGCCACGATGGTCTCTGGTGGAATGCAGAGTTCAGTTCAGTTCAGTCGTGTCCGACTCTTTGCGACCCCATGAATCGCAGCACGCCAGGCCTCCCTGTACATCACCAACTCCCAGAGTTCACTCAGTCTCACGTCCATCAAGCCAGTGATGCCATCCAGCCATCTCATCCTGGGTCGTCCCCTTCTCCTGCCCCCAATCCCTCCCAGCATCAGGGTCTTTTCCAGTGAGTCAACTCTTCGCATGAGGTGGCCAAAGTACTGGAGTTTCAGCTTTAGCATCATTCCTTCCAAAGAACACCCAGGGCTGATATCCTTCAGGATGGACTGGTTGGATCTCCTTGAGGTCCAAGGTACTCTCAAGAGTCTTCTCCAACACCACAGTTCAAAAGCATCAATTCTTCGGGGCTCAGCCTTCTTCACAGTCCAGCTCTTACATCCATACATGACTACTGGAAAAACCATAGCCTTGACTAGAGGGACCTTCGTCGGCAAAGTAATGTCTCTGCTTTTGAATATGCTATCTAGGTTGGTCATAACTTTTCTTCCAAGGAGTAAGCGTCTTTTAATTTCATGGCTGCAATCACCATCTGCAGTGATTTTGGAGCCCCCAAAAATAAAGTCTGACACTGTGTCCACTGTTTCCCCGTCTATTTCCCATGAAGTGATGGGACTGGATGCCATGATCTTTGTGTTGAGCTTTAAGCCAGCTTTTTCACTCTCCACTTCCACTTTCATCAAGAGGCTTTTTAGTTCCTCTTCACTTTCTGCCATAAGGGTGGTGTCATCTGCATATCTGACGTTATTGATATTTCTCCCAGAAATCTTGATTCCAGCTTGTGTTTCTTTCAGCCCAGCGTTTCTCATGATGTACTCTGCATATAAGTTAAATAAGCAGGGTAACAATATACAGCCTTGCAGTACTCCTTTCCCTATTTGGAACAAGTCTGTTGTTCCCATGTCCAGTTCTAACTGTTGCTTCCTGACCTGCATACAGATTTCTCAAGAGACAGGTCAGGTGGTCTGGTATTCCCATCTCTNCGGCAAAGTAATGTCTCTGCTTTTGAATATGCTATCTAGGTTGGTCATAACTTTTCTTCCAAGGAGTAAGCGTCTTTTAATTTCATGGCTGCAATCACCATCTGCAGTGATTTTGGAGCCCCCAAAAATAAAGTCTGACACTGTGTCCACTGTTTCCCCGTCTATTTCCCATGAAGTGATGGGACTGGATGCCATGATCTTTGTGTTGAGCTTTAAGCCAGCTTTTTCACTCTCCACTTCCACTTTCATCAAGAGGCTTTTTAGTTCCTCTTCACTTTCTGCCATAAGGGTGGTGTCATCTGCATATCTGACGTTATTGATATTTCTCCCAGAAATCTTGATTCCAGCTTGTGTTTCTTTCAGCCCAGCGTTTCTCATGATGTACTCTGCATATAAGTTAAATAAGCAGGGTAACAATATACAGCCTTGCAGTACTCCTTTCCCTATTTGGAACAAGTCTGTTGTTCCCATGTCCAGTTCTAACTGTTGCTTCCTGACCTGCATACAGATTTCTCAAGAGACAGGTCAGGTGGTCTGGTATTCCCATCTCTTTCAGGAATGCAGAGTATACCTTCTCAAAGATTAAGAGACACATGAAGGACTGAGGTTCAAGTGCCATTGCTTAAGGGGTTTATGTTTGGAAAACTGGATCTGGCCAGGAAGATATAGCACCCTATTCTGTTTACCTGGTTCAGTGAGCAGGTGTAATGTCCTGGTGTTAGCCTAAGTTAGTTAGTGTTTTTTTTTTTTTTTTTAATAAATCCTTAGATGGCTTTTCCATATACTGGGTGGGCTGTCCAGAGTCACTCTATAGGTTTCTTGTTTTCCTCCAAACCCAAAAGATGTTCATACCAGATCCTTAGACTTAGGCCAAGACAAAAATAAAACCAAACACACCCAAAATGATGAGCTAGTTTTACATTCAAAGAAAAAGTTCATTGTCAATAAAAATTTCTCAACAGTAGCCTAAATTGTGAAATGTGGTGGTGAAATTAACTTTCTTGACATTTATCTTAGGATATTTAAAATATTATGAGAGTATATGATGACCAAAGATGCTTTCCATTTTGAGACTATTTGCAGTGCTTATTTTTTGATGAAAAATATGTCGTTGCTTATTTTGATACACAACACTGTCCTTAGCAAAATTTCCTTTTATATTTGACATTCTTACTGGCGTCTGTGTTTGTTTTTGCCTGATAGTAACAGCAGCATAACTTTGAAGAAAGGTAGCAGAGCAGCAATGTCTGCTGATGCAAAACAATTTAAACCGACTGACTTTATTTAAACCAAGGGATGTAATACAATTAGAATATTTGATACTGTGTTGTAGGCTGACATGTAGCTTCCATTTCCTGTGTTTATTCATACTCCATGAATCGTCAGTTGCACCAGAGCATTTTGGAATAGTATTTGGCCTCCTTCAAGATAGTGATAGACCCTTCTCTCATCAGAAACTATATGCATATTTTTAAATTTTATTTTTTATTGAGGTAGAGTTGACTTACAATGTTTAGTTTCTGGTATACAGTAGAGTGATTCAGTTACATATACGTGTGCGCGTGCGCGTGTGTGTGTGTATATATATATATATATACACACTTTTTTTCATTATGGTTTATTACAGGATGTTAATTATAAACCCCTTTACTATATAGTGGGACCTTGTTGTTTATCCATCCTATATATGATAGTTTGCATTCTGCTAATCCCAAAGTCTCAATCCACCCCCTCCCTTACCTCTCCTCCCTCTTGCCAACCAGAAGTCTGAAAAAACTGTATTTTAAGCTATACGATATGAATGTGTAGGACATATAAATATATAGAATACAAAATTGTAACTGGGAGACTTACGACCATATCAACCATATCAGCCTCTGTGTGCTGCATTTTTTTTCCTATAGGGAGAAAACCAGACACAAACTGGGTGCTGGGGAAGCTCACACCAGCCTGATATTAAACGCACAGGCTAGTTCTGCTTAAGCAGAACTAGCAGTGTTCCCAAGCAAATCTGTCTTAACCACAATTTAGAGACTCTTAAAAACCAGTCATTCTTGCAGGTGCGAATCACTTTTGCTTAATCTCCAGCTTCCACAGAGTGGGTTTTTAGAATAGTTGCTGTTGCTCACAGTGCTGCCGGAGGAGATGGGAGGTACACGGTGTATTGAACACCTGCCGCGGAGCATCCACATCATGCCCACACCTGCCAGGACAGCTGGCGCCCCACGCGAGGACAGATACACAGCCTGCTGTGACAAGCTCCCTCTGTTCATTGGAGTCTGAGAGAAATTTGGTGTATTGGGGAAAAACCTCCACAAGATTTTAAGCACAACTGCCATGCAGATAGATGGGACATAGCTGGGCAGATATTAAAAGTGGTCATCTTAGGACAGTGACATATATTATTTCTATTTTCTGGATTTTTCATATTTTCAATAATACAACAAACGTCAGTATCTTTTATAAATCAGAAAAGGTTATTTGAGCTTTTCTTTGTTGTTGCTTTATCCAATCATCTCAAAAGGATCATAGAATAACAATTCCGTAGGAAATTTTAGGATTGTAGTATTCTGTGATCCTGGTTTATTTCCTTGATTTTTGTTTTGGAAATAGAGGAAACTAAGCAAGAGCACCTCTCAAAGAGATTTTCTTTCCCAGCAGGGACTCTTATCTCAAGGAGAAGATAGACTCTATTTAAACATCTTTCTGGCAGTCTTAGATTTTCCCAGTTACGTAGTGCTGTTGCTGGTTGGTTCCAAGGTAAGGCATTTCTCAGAGCTCTGGTGGAAGACAGGTGGTTACTTGGCCTGATGGAGAAAGCTGGAACTTTGTAAGTGATAAAAGCAGGTAATAAACCACTCAACTTGTAAAAACTGACTCTACCGGGTCAAGGAGCCACTGGTTACTTTGATGTATTCCTTAGCTGCTTAATTTACTTATGGAGTGGTTCTGGCTCTGTGGGTCTTGCAGCTGGAAAATAGACTTCTTGATAGGTAAATCCTTTTGAACGATTAGTTGTAAGGGCAGTTGCTGTGTTCACAGCAAAGCAGTTCAGATTTATGGGAAAATGCACAAGAGCCTGGCAGTATGCATTGCTTCTCAAGAGGAGACCTGAGGCTCTGGACTGGGGGGATGACCTACTTTTCCTTGTTTACCCGTTAATACTGTGTTCACTTAGGTCTGGGTACTTGCGCTGCTTCTCAATTAAGTAACAACTAGTAATTGTGCATGGCTCAAACTTTTATTTCCTGACTTTTCCTGACTTGATTTTCTGTCCTCTACCAGGGGTGACATCAATAAAAATTTGTGAAAAATTTTTTTCAGGAAAGATGTGTGTGAGCTGGTTCCTTCAATAAATGTTTAGTCAAATATGATTGGAGATACTTGGCTCTCATCATGGTTTTATTTATTTATTTATTTATTTTGCCTTATGGAAAGGCTCTTGAGTGTATCATTGTCCTGAGGAGTGATGTTTTTCTTTTGTGAAGTATGAAGAGAGAGACCTTTCGTACTTTTAAAAGGGGAAGAGCCTCACCATGCCTTCTCTGAGAGTGGTTTGGGGTCACTGTCTCCAATCTTACTATCCCTCTTGCTTTTTGAATGCTGCTCAGAAGTCAAAAAGACAGCTCACCTCAACTTTCTTAAAACATATTTTTCTGGTACTTCCCTGGTGGTCTAGTGGTAAAGAATCCACCTTCCAATGTGGGGGACTTGGGTTTGATTCCTTTTCGCGGAACGAACATCTCACGTGCCATTGTGTCAAAAAAGGAAAAAAAGAAAAGTTTTTTTTGCCTTCTCATCCAGGGGGAAGGCTGGGGAATGCTTGCAATGGACTCTGCCCTGGAATCGCTCTCCAGCCCGCTTCTCACCGCGGCACCCAGCCCGCTGCTGACTGCTCTAGGTCGTTTCTCATCTCATTCTTGTGTCACTGTACCCTCTTCTCTCATGAGTATTCTTGATTCTAGTCGGCTCTCCATCTCTTCCATTCTTCAGTCTGCTGCAAGGTGATTCTTTTTTTTTTTTTTTTGATGCAGATGTAATCTTCTTACTGCTTTTTTATTCAAAAGCCTCTAATGCCCCACCTTTCTTTCTAGGATATTGTTCTCAAGGGTGTTCTGACCTGCTCTGGATAGAAACTTCAAGCCTCATTTCTCAGCACTCCTTTACACTGTAGCCCCATCTGAGCTCTTAAAAATCTTCTCGGTGGGTCATGCTCTCTTTCTCCCACATTCTTTCCTGGGTCCCAAAGGCCCTGCTGCCTTCCTACTTTCCTCTGCTCCTTTACAATGCGGTGCCAGGCGAGCCTTCCTGGCTCCCATCATAAGTGTGTCTCTCTCATCCGCTCCCACCAGTTAACTATGCATAGATATATTCTTGCTCTTTCTCTGTAATTCGAATTGTTGGTTTACTTATTGCTTTCTATACTAGATTATAAATTCTAATTTACAACTTGTAGGGGGAAAGCTTCTTTAAAGGAAACAGTTTGGTGGGGGAGGGGGGCAGGAGATTTTAATAGGAATGTTGCGGGAAGGCGGACCCCTTCCAGGGCCTGAAAATGAGCTCTTGTCTAACACTCGGAAATAAATTGTCCAAGGAGATGCATGTGCTGACAAAGCAAGAGATTTTATTGGGAAAGGGCACCCGGGTGGAGAGCAGTAGGGTAAGGGAACCCAGGAGAACTGCTCTGCCCCGTGGCTCGCAGCCTCGGGTTTTATGGTGATGGAATTAGTTTCCGGGTGGTCTTTGACCAATCATTCTAATTCAGAGTCTTTCCTGGTGGTGCACGCATTGCTCAGCCAAGATGGATGCTAGCGAGAGGGATTCTGGGAAGTGGACAGACATGTGGTGTCTCCTTTAGACCTTTCCTGAACTCTTCCGGTTGGTGGTGGCTTATTAGTTCTGTATTCCTTATCAGGATCTCCTGTCATAAAACAACTCATGCAAATAGTTACTATGGTTCCTGGCCAGGGTGGGTGGTTTCAATCAGTGTGCTTCCCCTAACAGCTCCCCTCGAGAGACTTCATACTCAAGATACTTCTTGGGAATTGGGGTGGAGGGCTCTTTCTTCTGTAACTTCTTCCTGCTGTGCATGGCCCTAGGCCTGCCTAGCAGAGCAGAAGTCTCTCTATACCTGATCTAAGTTGGGGTGTTCCACATCTGAGAACAGCTTCCACCCTTGTAGTAACAGCAATTTAGCTGGAAACTGTTGGCCCCTCTCAGAGATGAAATAGTCAAGGGCCAAACAGGAGACCTAGCAGGGTGGTCATCTCTGGTCCCTGGAAACAGAAGGCAACATTTAGAGTGAGGGTTGCAGGGTTTGTGACCCTTTTTGATTGGTTGGTGGTAAGGCAACAGCAGCATTACTGGTTGAGGCATAGACTTGGATAACTGTGATATTGAATGATTTGCCTTAGAGACGAACAGAGATCATTCTCCGTTTTTGAGATTGCATCCAAGTACTGCATTTTGGACTCTTTTGTTGACCATGATGGCTACTCCATTTCTTCTAAGGGATTCCTGCCTGCAGTAGTAGATATAATGGTCATCTGAGTTAAATTCACCCATTCCAGTCCATTTTAGTTCACTGATTCCTAGAATGTCGATGTTCACCCTTGCCATCTCTTGTTTGACCACTTCCAATTTGCCTTGATTCATGGACCTGACATTCTAGGTTCCTATGCAGTATTGCTCTTTATAGCATTGGATCTTGCTTCTATCACCAGTGACATCCACAACTGGGTATTGTTTTTGTTTTGGCTCCATCCCTTCATTCTTTCATTCTTTCTGGAGTTCTTTCTCCCCTGATCTCCAGTAGCATATTGGATACCTACTGACCTGAGGAGTTCCTCTTTCAGTATCCTATCATTTTGCCTTTTCATACTGTTCATGGGGTTCTCAAGGCAAGAATACTGAAGTGGCTTGCCATTCCCTTCTCCAGTGGACCACATTCTGTNATTCACTCTTGCCATCTCCTGTTTGACCACTTCCAATTTGCCTTGATTCATGGACCTAACATTCCAGGTTCCTATGCAATATTGCTCTTTACAGCATCAGACCTTGCTTCTATCACCAGTCACATCCACAGCTGGGTACTGTTTTTGCTCTGGCTCCATCCCTTCATTCTTTCTGGAGTTATTTCTCCACTGATCTCCAGTAGCATATTGGGCACCTACTCACCTGGGGAGTTCCTCTTTAAGTATTCTATCATTTTGCCTTTTCATACTGTTCATGGGGTTCTCAAGGGAAGAACCCTGAAGTGGTTTGCCATTCCCTTCTCCAGTGGACCACAATCTGTCAGACTTCTCCACCATGACCCGCCTGTCTTGGGTGGCCCCACAGGACATGGCTTAGTTTCATTGAGTTATACAAGGCTGTGGTCTTATTGTGATTAGATTGACTAGATTTCTGTGAGTATTGTTTCAGTGTGTCTGCCCTCTGATGCCTTCTGGCAAAAGGGAAAAGAGGAGAAAAAAAAGTGAAAAAAAAAAAAAGAAGAGGGAAAGAGGAGAGTTAAAATGTTAGCTTAAAGCTCAACATTCAGAAAACGAAGATTGTGACATCTGGTCCCATCACTTCGTGGGAAATAGATGGGGAAACAGTGTCAGACTTTATCTTTTTGGGCTCCAAAATCACTGCAGATGGTGACTGAACCCATGAAATTAAAAGACAGTTACTCCTTGGGAGAAAAGTTATGACCAACCTAGATAGCACATTGAAAAGCGGAGACATTACTTTGGCAACAAAGGTCCCTTTAGTCAAGGCTATGGTTTTTCCAGTGGTCATGTACGGATGCAAGAGTTGGACTGTGAAGAAAGCTGAGTACTGAAGAATTGATGCTTTTGAACTGTGGTGTTGGAGAAGACTCTTGAGAGTCTCTTGGACTGCAAGGAGATCCAACTAGTCTATTCTAAAGGAGATCAGCCCTGGGTGTTCTTTGAAAGGACTGATGCTAAAGCTGAAGCTCCAGTACTTCGGCCACCTCATGTGAAGAGTTGTCACATTGGAAAAGACTGATGCTGGGAGGAATTGGGGTCAGGAGGAAAAGGGGACGGCAGAGGATGAGATGGCTGGATGGCATCACTGACTTGATGGACATGAGTTTGAGTGAACCCCGGGAGGTGGTGATGGACAGGGAGGCCTGGCATGCTGCGATTCATGGAGTCTCAAATAGTCAGACACAACTAAGCTACTGAACTGAACTGAGCTGGTCAGATGCTGATTCAAACCATACATTATTTTCCTGGGTATTGATACCTACTGGGTTTCCCAGGTGGCTCAGTGGTAAACACTCCGCCTGCCAGTGCAGGAGATACAAGAGACATGGGTTCAGTACCTGGGTCAGGAAGATCCCCTGGAGGAGGAAATGGCAACCCACTCCAATATTCTTGCTTGAATAATTCCATGGATAGCGGAGCCTTGTGCACTACAGTCCATGGGATCACAAAGAGTCCAACATGACTGAGCTACTGAGCACACATCCTTTGATATGAATTAGGATATAACTGAGTCTTCAACAGACCCTGTCTTTGTCTAATTATGTTATTTCTTGGTGATGATGAATGTAGTAACATCGGTGAATTCTATGGGTGTATATCCTTTGGGACACTTCTGCTGTGGAATGACTCCTTAATCAAAGTCAGTGTTGCGATGATAGTGCCAAAAGAAGAAAACCCATGGACAGACTGCTTGTTTATTCTACACAGAATAAATGTATCCTTTCTTTAATGAAAATAATCCAGTGTAATCAGCCTACTACTGTTTAGGTTTTCCTGGGAATGGTGCCATATCAGGGGTTCAACACTGGTTTCTACTATAGGCAAGTTGGGCCCTTGGCAGAGTGGCAGCCAGAACCGTCTTTGTGTGTAGAAGCCTCTTTCACTGAACTCAAGAGCATGCGTTAATATAAGATAATATAAGGAGATATAATATAAGATTATGGTATATTTAAGAAAATAATGATCACCTCTACAGATGATAAATATTTGATAAAATTAAAATTTTTTAAAAAAATTTGTGAACTTGAATAGCTAATTTTGCTTAATTTTTGATGATACAAAAATAAGAAACAAAAATGGAAAGAGTATTATATATAATTTGCAGGTAAATAGTTATCTGATGAAAAAACCATAAGAGGGTATACTAATATATTTTAGGGCTAGTGCGTGACTAGTTGCTCAGTCATGTCTGACTCTTTGTGACCCCATGGACTGTTATCTGCTAAGGTCCTTCAGACTAGAATACTGGAGTGGGTTGCCATTTCCCTTCTCCAGTGGATCTTCCTGACCCAGGGATTGAACCTTGGTCTCCTGCATTGCTGGCAGATTCTTTACCATCTGAGCCACTAGAGAAGCCCCCAAACCAGAGCACCCAAACAGAGACATGAACCCTGGACCCTCATCTTAAACCTGCGAAACTCTACTGACTGAACTTTCTTAGCTTAGGGCTAGTGGTTAACCATACTAGATACATGTTAATATACTTAGACAGCATGTACTTTGCTCTATGCCAGATAGGAAAAAATAGTGGAAAAATTATGTTAAGCTTAATCTTGGAGAAGGAATGAGGGAAAGTTGCCAAAGAAAATATTTAAAGAGTAATGAGTGGAGAGTTAATCTCCCAGATATTGAAAGCATGATAATTAAAATAATGTGGTTTGAGTCCAAATATTGACAGGAAGATAAGTGGAACATAATGAATGTCCCAGAAAGTACTCAAGTGTGTATAAAAAATAATACACGATAAAGGCAATATTAACAAGCAACTGGGAAAGTAAAATTATTTAATCAGTAATCACAATTTTATTGAAAAGTGGTTGCATATTCACTGTTCACCATGAATTAGTGAATATTAGACAATTAAATTATGGATTAGACAATCATATGGAAAAAAAANCCAGAAAGTACTCAAGTGTGTATAAAAAATAATGCACGATAAAGGCAATATTAACAAGCAACTGGGAAAGTAAAATTATTTAATCAGTAATCACAATTTTATTGAAAAGTGGTTGCATATTCACTGTTCACCATGAATTAGTGAATATTAGACAATTAAATTATGGATTAGACAATCATATGGAAAAAAAAATTGATGAAAAAGTTAAGCATAAAGGAACATAAATAAGCAATTATACAACAAAGTAATAGATAAAATACATAAATATATAAAATTTCTGTAATATAACTTTTGAAAAATAACAATTTGGAAAGAAAAGAAAAAGGCAAAAAAGAAACAGGATGATTATATCCTTAATATTTATGCAGATCATATATGTGGAAGAAAGGCAAGAATACCCAGTTAGAAAATTGGCTAATGACACAAATAACTATTGGACAAAGAAAAAATATTTTAAAATTAGTTTTATTGGAGTTTAGCTGATCTACAATGTTGTGTTAGTTTCTGCTGTGCAGCAAAGTGAGTCAGTTATGCACATACATGTATTCACTCTTTTTTAGATTGTTTTCCCTTATAGGCTATTAAAGGATATTGAGTAGAATTCCCTGAGCTTTAACAGTAGATTTTTATTAGTTTTCTATTTTGTATATAGTAGTGTGTATGCGTCAATCCCAATTCCCAGTTTATCCCCCACCGTTTCCCCTTTGGTAACCATAAATTTGTCTTATATGTCTGTGACTCTATTTCTGTTTTGCAAATATGTTTATTTTTACCACTTTTTAGATTTCACACATAAGCAATGTCATACAATATTTGTCTTTCTCTAAAGAATAAAACAAGTGATGTACAGGAAATTGAAGTTATAAGAGAAGACTTTTTATAAAGCTATGCAAACATGGGAGAAATAGAAACATTACATACTCTTTCTATTGACTCAGTACTTTGTAGACATATTTCCCAAATGGTTGTTGGCATATAGTATTGTGAAGAAAATGTTCAAAGCCAGAACAAATCTTATCTCTGGGTTGATCAGCTGCTTTTTCCCCAGAAGCTTTTAGGGCTTAAAAACATCTTTAAATGTTAAATTTGTTCTGGAAGTATTTCTTTCTTACCTAAATTATCTCATCATCATTAATTTGAACATAGTCATTTTTGTTGGTGGAAGATATAGGCTTTGAAAACTTTTGGTCAGAAAAGCTGCTTTTAGCTTAGCTTGTGACAGATCTCAAAGTGTGCATATAACCCTTCTTGCCCAACTACTAGGCACTTGTCTGACAGTGAACAGTCTGTAGACAGTCCTCTTTAGCCTGTTTTTACACAAGTTTCCAAAAGTGATTTGCTCAGGTCCTGGCACATAGTAGATAAAAAATAAATATATCTTTCTATTGTTATTTTTTATGATAAAGTCATATCATGAGATGGTTCAGATTTCCATTTCTGTTGTGTCAACAACAGGTTTATTTCTGATAAGTAGGTAAATCTACATCTAGGGAAGTGTAATAAAAATGACAAAAAGGGTGACTCAAGTCAACATCTACTTAAGAAGAACAAGGTAGCACGCCTGACACTGCCTGGCTTCAGGACTTACTATAGAGCTGCCGTCACAGAGGCAGAGTGGTGTTGGCGAAAGAATGGACAAGTAAACCAATGAAGCAGAACAGAGGGCTAAAAATAGATGCACACAAATACAGTCAATGATCTTTGACAAAAAAGCAGTGACAGTTCAATGGAGACAGGGTAGTCTTTTCAATAAATGAAACTGGACAGCACCTGAAGAACAGTAACTACTGGCACTGGTCTTAAAACCTTTCACAAAAATTAACTCAAGATGCATCTAAATGAAAGAGCTGACTATGAAACATAAAACTATAAAATTGATAGAAAAATAGAAAATCTAGATGATTTAGGGGAGAATTTTTATTTTATTTTATTTTTATTTATTTTTAAATTTTTATTTTTACTTTATTTTACTTTACATTACTGTACTGGTTTTGCATACATTGACGTGAATCCACCACGGATGTAAATGAGTTCCCAATCCTGAACCCCCTCCCACCTCCCACCCTATATCATCTCTCTGGATCATCCCCGTGCACCAGCCCCAAGCATCCTGTATCCTGTATTGAACATAGACTGACGATTCATTTCTTACATGGTAGCATACATGTTTCAGTGCCATTCTCCCAAAANAAGGGGACGACAGAGGATGAGATAGCTGGATGGCATCACTGACTCTATGGACATGAGTCTGAGTGAACTCCGGGAATTGGTGATGGACAGGGTGGCCTGGCGTGCTGTGATTCAATGGGTCGCAAAGAGTCAGATACAACTGAGTGACTGAACTGTACTGAACTGAATCATTTGTTTCTCACTGACAGTTTGAATATGCAGTTCTACAACCTTCCACCTTCCGTGGTTTCTGTTAATAAACTTATTGTTAATCTTATTAAAGATAATGTATGTGATGAAATCACTTTTGCTGCTTTCAAGATTTTTTCTTTGCCATTTTAATTTGATTAAAATGTGGCTAGATATGAATCTCTGAGCTTAATTTAGTTTCTTGTGCTTCTTGACTGTATAGACTGTTTTACATCAAATTTGGCAAATTTTCAGCCATTATTTCTTAAAATATTTTTTTCTGACATATTTTCTTTTCTGTTTTATGGACTCCTATTATACACATGCTGGTTCAGTTGATGGTGTATCACACTCTGAGACTCTTCATTCTTTTTGCGTTTTTTTTTTTTTTTGTTACAAACAGAGTAATGCCAATTGATCTATTTTCAAGTTTGCTAATTCTTCTACCAGACGTATTTGCTCTAAAAACCCTCAAGTGAACCTTTTTTTTTTTTTCCAGTTTTATTATTATCTTACCCCAGAATTTGTATGGTTCTTTTTTTATATAGTTTCTACCTCATCATTGATATGTTTTACTTTGTGTGACATCATTTCCATACTTTCTCTTCATTATTTAGACTCGGTTTTGTTTCTTCAAACATATTTAAAATAGTTGATTTTAAAACTTTGCTTTATAAGCCCAATAATCTTGAATTTCACAGGGATAATTTCTATTGATTCCTTTGCTTCCCTCTGTGTGTGGGCTATTTTTTTTTATTCCCTTGCATGTCACATTGATTTTTATTGAAGTTTTATTGTTTCAAAGAATGTAATATGGCAATTTAGAAAACGAGTTTCATCCACTCCCCAGAGTGTGTTGCTGTTGTTTTTTTTATGTGGTATTATTCCTAAAATAAATTTGTGAAGTCAGCATACTTCCTCATCTTTGGCCAATGTCTCTGCTTGATGAGCTCAGAGGTCAGCTAATGATTATAAAGGGAGTTCCTTAAAAATCTTGAACTAATAAGTCTCTGGCATTTGCAAAAGGTTTCTTGTACATGTTGGATCATACACTAAAAATCCTAAAGCTGTCAGTCTGAAATTCTGTTTTAGCTTTGACTTCTCTCTTGCTCAGAACTCCATGACCTTTTGCAAGAGAGATTTCAAGGCCTTTTCGCTTCTTTCCTGGATATGTGCACAGCTGTATATATATGGATCACTTTTTGTATTTCCACGAATTTCTGAAAGCTTTTAAAAGCCCCCTAAGGGTATTTTATTTTTCAGCTTTTTTAAAGTGTTTGATCAGATTCTTATTTGCTCAAACTGTTTTCACTTCAGACAGCTGCAAGGTAAGCAATTGCAGCCGATTGCTTTCTACAAAATACCCAGAAATAAAGACTATCTGCATAGAAAAATTTCAGAATCAGGTTAAAAACTACCACCATTAGTAGTGGGGATTTCCATGGAATGGGCAAACAATGAAATTTTTCTGGCAATGAAGATTTTGTTGACTTTCAGATCCATCTGTTATAACTGTGGAACTTTTAACTTGAAAATGTTAATTTTAACTTTTTAATTTTTTAATATTGACTTATTTCCATTGTTATCTTTTATAAAGGTAACATTTATAGAGGAACATTGTAGAGGTTCTTATTCTATCACTGCTACTGATATCACTTCAAAAGAAGCATGTTCAGATCTTATCCAGCAATACTGACATAACAACAAGGAAGTCTAATTCTTGAAATATGGAGTTTAACTATGCCACTGCAAAATTTGGTAAAACAAAAACATTAATTTAATTGCTCATCCAACTATTTGTTCAGAACTTAGCAATTTATCTTATTTTTTCGATTTCAAAATATAATTTAAATTCATGATTTAAATAAATTACAAAATATAAGTTTTTGCTTAATAATGTACCAGTAGTTTTGATTTTTTTTTTTTTCCGGTATGGTACTGAAGATATTTGCACACAATAAAGAAATGGAAATTGAGAGATATAGGATATTTTTGTACATTTTAAGAATTTAAAACTGTATAGCACAAGGAACTCAGGTTGGTGCCCTGTAATGATCTAGAGGGCTGCGATGGGGAAAGGAAACTCAAGAGGGAGGGGGTATATGTATACTTAGAACTGATTCATGTTCTTGTACAGCAGAAACCAATGCAACATTGTAAAGCAATTATCTTCCAATTAAAAACATATTGTTTAATTGACTCTCTAAACTACTATAAATAATTTTATGTTATATAAAATGATATAAAATGAACTGTGTTAAATCAGCACCTGTCATGGAATTGAGATATATTATAATCAGCATGATATTGGTCTTTTATAAATTATACCTATTGAAACCAAAATAATTTAAAACTATATTAGAAGTATAATTTAAAATAAATATATTACAGATATTATTTTCTTGGACTCCAAAGTTACTGTGGATGTTGACTGCAGCCAAGAAATTAAAAGATGCTTGCTCCTTGGAAGAAAAACTATAACATACCTGGACTGCATATTAAAAAGCAGAGACATTACTTGGCTGATAAAGGTTACAGCTACAGTTTTCCCAGCAGTCTTGTACATATGTGAGAGTTGGATCATAAAGAAGGGTAAGCACTAAAGAATTGATATTTCAAACTGTGGTGCTGGAGAAGACTCTTGAGAGTCCCTTAGGCAGCAAGAAGATCAAATGAATCAATCCTAAAGAAAATCAATCCTGAATATTCATTGAAAAGACTGATGCTGAAGATGATGTGCCAATACTTTGGCCACTTGATGTGAAGAGCCAGTTCATTGGTATTGAAGGCAGGAGGAGAAGGGGATGACAGAGGTCAACATGGTTGGATGGCATCACCAACTCAATAGACATGAGTTTGAGCAAACTCTAGGAGACAGTGAAGAACAGTGAAGCCTGGAGTGCTACAGTTGATGGGGTTGCAAAGAGTTGGAATAACATGTACCACTCTATTCCAGACATTAGTTATTAGTTTAATCTTATTTAAAAAATTGTTCTCATATTTTTTCAATTATTTACTTGCTTTGGGGAATTTAAATCTGCATATCAACATGGTAGGAATATAGCATTTATCTATGGACCCCTGAGAAATTGAACTTCTACTCTAAAGCTGTCTGTAATTAAAGACACATTATACTATTGAACTGTGAGTTAAATAAACTGTGTGAGGTTTTCAAACAATGATTCAGGAGGTTTTATTTACATATGTTATTATTTGTTATTGATGTGAAATTCTCGGATGGTAGCTATCTTCTTGATCTTACTTGGAGAAAAACTGGTCTATAATTGTTGCTGGCTCAAGATTAATGTCAACTGTGAGAAGCAGTTATGTTTATACACTGCAAACTGAAGTTAAGCATAAAGTGCTAAGTTAAAATTGGAACCTGGAATTCAAAAGATAAATTTTGAAGTTTTAGTCTTAGCATAAGATTTAGAAAAATTAAGTTGCAACTGTAATTACAGTGTGTGGGGTTTAATAGAATTTAAAATTTACAATATTAAGATACTGAAATGGTTTATCTAGCCAGCACTTCTGAGTATGATTCCTTTATTTATAACTATGCATTAGATTATGAAACTGGGCCATTCTTTTGGCAAATTAAAATTTTGATATAAATTTGGAGCATGGAAATCCATTTTCTATCATCTAAAACAAAATTTATTTTACCTATTGTTGCATTTCTTTACTTTTAAAAAAACTGCTCTGTTAACCATTACAATATCAGTGTGTTCAAACTGAAGGTAACTTCAAAAAGTAAGCTAAAAGAGTCATCACTTAAGCATTTATGGCAAGTGGAAATGAGAAATTATTATTGATTCTAGATTAAATAATTTCCTTGCATTTATAGGGAGATACAAAGAACAAAATGGCTATCAAGAAAGATCTTGAACTTTATTTAATGGCTTTTTTTGGTTTCAATTTTTTACTGTTTTCAAAATGCTTTAGCATATTTTCACTTATGAAAAATAAGTAATTAAAAGATAAGTAGATTAAGTAACAAATGCTTTTTTTGTTAGTAGTGCAATATTTCATTAAGACATAAAAGCTACAGTCATAGAATCAAAAGACTAAAGTAGAAACTTTATATTACCATATAATTAAAATTTAAGTGGATAATATAGACACATTCTTTCTACATTTATACATGGGAAGGTTTTAGGTGCAATGGTACCCTAGATGGCTAAACATGAAGACAATCTAAATGATTAATCAAATTGTGATTAGTAGTGTTCTTATTCCACTAAATACTCAAGGATGAATGGCTAATTCTATGCATATGGCACAGAGGTTCAAATTAAGGCTGAAAATCCTACCATTCCATAAAAAAAGATGCTTTCAAAGATAATAGGATCTTGTCAAAAGGACATGGAAACCAAGGTAAAAGATCTCCTACACCCAAAGATTTTTAATTTGAGCATGGAAAATAATTTAATGACTATCGATGACATACTATTAAATCCTTAAAACCCCAAGATAAACATTTGATATAATGGAAATATAAAGTATTTTAAAATGAGACAGATGCTAGCAAATAGGCAATTTTGAGTCACGTTACATAAAATGATGTTGGTAGTTAGATACGTTTGCTTTAATGGTGAAACATACAGAAACTAATTTTATACTTTGATTAAAATTCACTTTATGATTAAGGATATGATAAAACCATGACAGATTTCTAGAATTTAATCAGTTACTTTTTACTGATGCATAGCTGATGTACAATATTCAGTTCGGTTCAGTTCAGTCATTTAGTCGTGTCCGACTCAGTGTGATGCCATGAATCGCAGCACATCAGGCCTCCCTGTCCATCACCAACTGCCAGAGTTCACTCAAAGTCATGCTCATCGAGTCCGTGATGCCATCCAGCCATCTCGTTTTCTATCGTCCCCTAATACTCCTGCTTCCAATCTCTCCCAGTATCAGGGTGTTTTCCAATGACACAAATCTTTGCATGAGGTGGCCAAAGTATTGGAGTTTCAGCTTCAGCATCAATCCTTCCAAAGAACACCCAGGACTGATCTCCTTTAGAATGGACTGGTTGGATCTTCTTGCAGTCCAAGGGACTCTCAAGAGGCTTCTTCAACACCACAGTTCAAAAGCATCAATCTTTGGCACTCAGCTTTCTTCACAGCCCAACTCTCACATCCATACATGACCACTGGAAAAACGATAGCCTTGACTAGATGGACCTTTGTTGGCAAAGTAATGTCTCTGCTTTTCAATATGTTATCTAGGTTGGTCATAACTTTCCTTCCAAGGGGTAAACCCCTTTTAATTTCCTGGCTGCAATCACTATCTGCAGTGAGTTTGGAGCCAAGAAAAATAAAGTCTGACACTGTTTCCACTGTTTACCCATCTATTTCCCATGAAGTGATAGGACCAGATGCCATGATCTTAGTTTTCTGAATGTTAAGCTTTAAGCCAACTGTTCACTCTCCACTTTCACTTTCATCAGGAGGCTCTTAAATTTTTCATTTCTTGCTTGTGCTTCTTCTAGCCCAGCGTTTCTCATGATATACTCTGTATACAAGTTAAATAAGCAGGGTGACAATATACTCCTTTTCCTATTTGGAACCAGTCTGTTGTTCCATGTTCAGTTCTAACTATTTCTTCCTGACCTGCATATAGGTTTTTCAAGAGGCAGATCAAGTGGCCTGGTATTCCCATCTCTTTCAGAATTTTCCACAGCTTATTGTGATCCACACAGTAAAAGGCTTTCACATAGTCAATAAAGCAGAAATAGTTGTATTCCTGGAACTCTCTTGCTTTTTCCATGATCCAGCAGATGTTGACAATTTGATTTCTGGTTCCTCTGCCTTTTCTAAAATCAGCTTGAAACCTGGAAATTCACGGTTCATGTATTGCTGAAGCCTAGCTTGGAGATTTTTGAACATTACTTTATAAGCGTGTGAGATGAGTACAATTGTGCCATAGTTTGAGCACTCTTTGGCATTGCCTTTCTTTGGGATTGGAATGAAAAATGACCTTTTCCAGTCCTGTGGCCACTGTTGATGTACAATATTACATAAATTTAAAATGTATAACATAATGATTCACAATTTTCAAAAACTGTATCCCATTTACAGTTACACCAGGGTTTCCCTGGTGGCTCAGAGGTTAAAGCTCCTGCCTCCAATGCAGGAGACCCAGTTTTAATTCCTGGGTTCCTTCCCTCGGTAGGGAAAATCCCCTGTAGAAGGAAATGGCAACCCACTGAAGTATTCTTGCCTGAAGAATCCCATGGATGGAGGAGCTTTGCAGGCTACAGTCCACACGGTGGCAAAGAGTTGAACCCAAATTCACTTTTCACAGTTATACTGAAATATTGGCTCTATTGCCTGTGTTGTATGACATATCCTTATAGTTTATTTATTTATATATATGATATATATTGGTTTTGCTTTGGCTCCATCCCTTCATTCTTTCTAGAGTTATTTCTCCACTGATCTCCAGTAGCATATTGGGCACCTGCTGACCTGGGGAGTTCCTCTTTCAGTATCCTATCATTTTGCCTTTTCATACTGTTCATGGGCTTCTCAAGGCAAGAATACNTTGTTTTTGCTTTGGCTCCATCCCTTCATTCTTTCTGGAGTTATTTCTCCACTGATCTCCAGTAGCATATTGGGCACCTACTGACCTGGGGAGTTCCTCTTTCAGTATCCTATCATTTTGCCTTTTCATACTGTTCATGGGGTTCTCAAGGCAAGAATACTGAAGTGGCTTGCCATTCCCTTCTCCAGTGGACCACATTCTGTCAGACCTCTCCACCATGACCTGCCCGTCTTGGGTTGCCCCGTGGGCATGGCTTGGTTTCATTGAGTTAGACAAGGCTGTGGTTCTAGTGTGATTAGATTGACTAGTTTTCTGTGAGTATGATTTCAGTGTGTCTGCACTCTGATGCCCACTTGCAACACCTACCATAGATGTGTATAAGAGACAGGAGTTAAATTCACCCATTCCAGTCCATTTTAGTTCACTGATTCCTAGAATGTCGATGTTCACCCTTGCCATCTCTTGTTTGACCACTTCCAATTTGCCTTGATTCATGGACCTGACATTCTAGGTTCCTATGCAGTATTGCTCTTTATAGCATTGGATCTTGCTTCTATCACCAGTGACATCCACAACTGGGTATTGTTTTTGTTTTGGCTCCATCCCTTCATTCTTTCATTCTTTCTGGAGTTCTTTCTCCCCTGATCTCCAGTAGCATATTGGATACCTACTGACCTGAGGAGTTCCTCTTTCAGTATCCTATCATTTTGCCTTTTCATACTGTTCATGGGGTTCTCAAGGCAAGAATACTGAAGTGGCTTGCCATTCCCTTCTCCAGTGGACCACATTCTGTCAGACCTCTCCACCATGACCTGCCCGTCTTGGGTTGCCCCGTGGGCATGGCTTGGTTTCATTGAGTTAGACAAGGCTGTGGTTCTAGTGTGATTAGATTGACTAGTTTTCTGTGAGTATGGTTTCAGTGTGTCTGCCCTCTGATGCCCTCTTGCAACATCTACCATCTTACTTGGGTTTCTCTTACCTTGGGCGTGGGGTATCTCTTCACGGCTGCTCCAGCAAACCGCAGCTGCTGCTCCTTACCTTGGACGAGGGGTATCTCCTTACCGCCACTGTCCTGACCTTCAATGTGGGATAACTCCTCTAGGCCCTCCTGTGCCTGTGCAGCCACCATTCCTCATGTTGCTCCTCCCGGCTGCCGGCTCTGGCCTCGGGTGTGGGTGGCTCCTCCTAGCTGCTGCCCCTGGCCTGGGGTGCAAGGTGGCTTCTCCCGGCCGCCCCTGACCTCGGCCGCCACTGACCTCCGTCACAGAGTAGCTCCTCTCGGCTGCGGCCCCTGACCTCGGATGCGGGGTAGCTCCTCCCAGCTGCCACTGACCTCAGACGCAGGGTAGCGCCTCTTGGCTGTTCCTGCACCGTCGCAGCTTGGCACTCTCGGCTGCTGCCCCTGACCTCAGACGTGGGGTAGCTTCTCTCGCCTGCGTTTAGTGCACCGGCTCGCAGCCGACATTTTAGATTATTTTCCTGTATAGATCATTATAGAGTGAGTTCCCTGTGCTATACAGTAGGTTCTCATTAGTTCTCTCTTTATAGTAGTGTGTATATGTCGTCTTGATCTCTCAATTTATCCCTACGTCCATTACACCCTGAGTCCTGTAACCCTGAGTTTTTTTTTTTTAAATCTGTGACTGCATTTCTGTTTTGTAAATAAGTTCATTTGTACCCACCCCCCCTTCTTTTTTAAAGATTCCACATATAAGCGATGAAAGTGAAAGTCGCTCAGTTGTGTCTGACTCTTTGTGACCCCATGGTCTATACAGTCCATGGAATTCTCCAGGCCAGAATACTGGAATGGGTAGCCTTTCCTTCTCCAGGGGATCTTCCCAATCCAGGGATAGAACCCAGGTCCCCTGCATTGCAGGCAGATTCTTTACTGTCTGAGCCACCAGAGAAGCCACATATAAGTGATATTACATAATATTTGTCTTTCTCTGTCTGACTTACTTCACTCAGTGTAACAGTCTAGGTGCATCTGTGTTACTGCAAATGGCATTATTTTTTAATTACTATTTCTTTATCCCTCTATAATGAAGAGTCTGGCTCCATTTTTGATGTTTGACTCTTGATAGCTCTTCATCCCCATCACTCTTACCTCTCCTTTGTCCCACATTTGGGAATTATGTTCAGAAAGTGCAGAGTCTTCCTTCCATGCAGGAGCATGAAGTTCAAACAGTGCCAGCGCTGGCTCACCTGTGCCATTCCCCTACCTCATAATCAACACAGACCCAAGCCATGCTTTATTCTCCACTTTTAAGGCATCCTTAGCCATGCTTTGAACCCATGCAGCTCTCCACACAGAACTTTATTTTGTGAGTAATAAATCTGTCCATGCCTTGTTGGTAAGTTTGTGGTGTCATCCGTCTTGGCATTTGAACTAAATTTTGGTTGAGAGCCTCCATTTACTCATGAGATGGGGGCCATAGTACTTCTTCCTGGCCCCAACATGAGCCTCCAGACCCAATGAATCTGATATTTTATATGCACAGTACTCACATAACGTTTATTGCACGGATAGAGGTAAAAGGACAGATTCCAAAGCACTCCAGTATGCAGGCTCCTGCTCTCAGACAAAAAGACGATGACGGGAGACGAGGGAACAACAGTGAGCACTGAGAAAGCACCAAGAAAGTGTATCAGTTCAGTTCAGGTGCTCAGTCGTGTCTGACTCTTAGCGACCCCATGAATCGCAGCACGCCAGGCCTCCCTGCCCATCACCAACTCCTGGAGTTTACTCAGACTCATGTCCATTGAGTCGGTGATGCCATCCAACTGTCTCATCCTCTGTCGTCCCCTTCTTCTCCTGCCCCCAATCTCCTCCAGCATCAAAGTCTTTTCCAATGAGTCAGCTCTTCACATCAGGTGGCCAAAGTATTGGAGTTTCAGCTTCAATATCAGTCCTTCCAGTGAACACCCAGGACTGATTTCCTTTAGGATGGACTGGTTGGATCTCTTTGCTGTCCAAGGGACTCTCAAGAGTATCCTCTAATGCCACAGTTCAAAAGCATCAATTCTTTGGGGCTCAGCTTTCTTTATAGTCCAACTCTCACATCCAGACAAGAGTACTAGAAAAACCATAGCTTTGACTAGATGGACCTTTGTTGGCAGAGCAGTGTCTTTGCTTTTTAATATGCTGTCTAGGTTGGTCATAACTTTTTCCAAGGAGCGAGTCTTTTAATTTCATGGCCGTAGTCACTGTCTGCAGTGATTTTTAGAGCCCTCCCAAAATAAAGTCTGTCACTGTTTCCATTGTTTCCCCATCTATTTGTCATGAAGTGATGGGACCGGATGCCATGATTTTAGTTTTCTGAATGTTGAGTTTTAAGCCAACTTTTTCTCTCTCCTCTTTTACTTTCATCAAGAGACTCTTTAGTTCTTCGTTTTGTTCCATTAGAGTTGTGTCATCTGCATACCTGAGGTTATTGATATTTCTTCATACAATCTTGATTCCTGGTGTGCTTCATGCAGCCCAGTGTTTCTCAAGGAAATGTATAAATATGAGCTATTCTTTGGGCCTCCCTGGTGGTGCAGATGGTAAAGAATCTGCCTGCAGTGCGGGAGATCAGGGTTTGATCTCTGGATAGGAAAGATTCCCTGGAGAAGGGAATGGCAACCCACTCCAGTATTCTTGCCTGGAGAATTCTTACTGCATCACATGTGCTTGCTTCTCACTGAGTGTATTGTGGATGTCTACAACAGGTGTTTATACACGTCACAGAATGTGGTAGGTTGCTCCAAACAAAATTATGGTTTCAGACAGTGAATTTTAAATCATTATAACTAGGCTCAAACACATCTTTATTAGTCAAAATAGGAACCATTGCAATCAACACATTTTTGCCAATGAGAAGTAACGGTGTATTCTTGTAGCAAAAAAATTCATGTTTCAGGACTTGATGGACTCTTGGAAATCATTTTCTTCCTCTTGCTGGTTACTGAAGCATTTTCCCTGCAAAACGTTGTCCGAGATGCTTGAAGAAGTGGTCGGTTGGCAAGAGGTCATGTGGTTCAGCTGGTAAAGAATCCACCTGCAATGTGGGAGACCTGGGTTTGATCCCTGGGTTGGGAAGATCCTCTGGAGAAGGGATAGGCTACCCATGCCAGTATTGTGGCCTGGAGAATTCCATGAGTTGTAAAGAGTTGGACACTATTGAACGACTTTCACTCCCTCACTCACTCCGGTGAATGTGGCGGATGAAGGAAAACTTCGTAGCCCAGTTCGTTCAACTTTTGAAGCGTTGTTATGTTACATGTGGTCAGGTGTTGTCATGGAGAAGAACTGAGCCCTTTATGTTGACCAGTGCCAGCTGCAGGTGTTGCAGTTTTCAGTGCCAGCCACTAAGCTTGTCATTGCTGGTTGTTGTATAAAATCCACTTTCCATCACACATCATGATCTGATCAAGAAATGGTTCCTTGCTGCTGCATTGAGTAAGAGAAGGCAACACTTTAAAATGATGATTTTTTTGATTTTCAGTCAGTTCCTGAGGCACCCATGTATTGAACTTTTTTGCCCTTCCAATTTGCTTCAAATACCGAATGACCATAAAATGGTTGATGCTGAGTTTTTTGGCAACTTATTGTGTAGTTGTAAGAGGATCAGCTTTGATGGTGCTTTCAGTTGATCGTTGCCAACTTCCAATGACCAGCCACTGGGCTCCTCATCTTCAAGGCTCTTGTCTCCTTTGCAGAATTTCTTGAACCACCACTGCACTGGATGTCCTTTAGCAGTTCCAGGGCCAAATGTGTTGTTGATATTGTGAGTTGTCTCTTCTGCTTTATGGCCCATTTTGAACACAAATAAGAAGATTGCTTGAATTTTCTTTTTTCTAATATCATTTCTATATTCTAAAATGAATATAAAATAAACAGCAAGTAATAAGTCATTAGGAAAAAAACATTAAGTGAGAAATGTGCATTAAAATTATGTATAACATAATAAGTGAAGCCGCTCAGTCATGTCCAACTCTTTGCAACCCGTGGACTGTAGCCCACCAAGCTCCTCCATCCATGGGATTCTCCAAGCAAGAATATTGGAGTGGGTTGCCGTTTCCTTCTCCAGGGGATCTTCCCGACCCAAGGATAGAACCCGGGTCTCCCACATTGCAAGCAGACGCTTTAACCTCTGCACCACCAGGGAAGCCCTAACCACATTTAAGAATGTATTCCAATATCAAACATTCCTTCTCCAGGGAAGCCCTAACCACATTTAAGAATGTATTCCAATGTCAATCCATTCCTTCTCCAGGGGATCTTCCCAACCCAGGGATTGAACCTGGGTCTCCCTCATTGTAGACAGACACTTTACCGTCTGAGCCATCAGAGGCTGGATGTTAAATCTAAGACCCCTTGTTTGAATGATGGTATCATTAAAAGTCCAAGTCTTCCTCTTTGGGAATTTTCAAGGTCAGGGTGGCCCAGCCCTTAAAGGACCCAACAAAGTGATGAATCCTGCATTTCAAGCCAAATTGTGTCAGTTAGTGACTAAAAGAACAAGAAGCCTCCTACTCAGTAGCTAATCCTGATTCAAGCACTTTGAAAATAGCTCTAATGAAAATCACACTAGGAGAAGGACAGCAGATGTCTGTTAGCAAAACAAAGCGTAATGAAACCCTTTCCTTTAAGCTTTTACAAGAACCCAAATCACAGGCTACCGAAGCGACTTTACAGAATACCATTTCCCCCCCTTCCTTTCTTTTAAAAAAAGCGACTAACACATTGATGTAACAATACAAAGGAAATGTCAAAAATAGAAAACGTGTCTTAGAATTCTTCTCAATATGCATTATTACCATTCAAGCCTTGTTCCAGTGATTGTATATTTTAAAGTAGGTATAAATCTTTTATGTTATATTTCATTTTAATGGATCATATATTTTTCCTTTTGGAAGCACAGTTTTCAATATGATCATTTAAAACTAACTGCACTACAATACATGTTATTAATTGATTGCCTTTTCCAAAATTATATCCTCTGGTTGGGTGTTTTAAAAGTTTTCCAGTGTTTTCTATCATAATTTCATGTAACAATAGTTTTGTTCAAGTGTAGAGTCCATCTGTCTGTACTGAACCTTTTATAGAAGCACAGTGTGCTTCTCTTAACTGTGTCTTTATATTATCTTCTTTATAAACAGATGTATGAAACTAATAGATTTCGAAAACAGTGGTAGTAATGTGGCTGAAATGCTTTTTGATCAGATGGTAAAGCTGGATTTAGCTGTAAGTATAATGTTTCTAACTTGAAACAAGCATATCGGAGCTGTTCTCTGCTCTTTCGTGCTTGAGCACATTGGTATTAAACAGTACAGCAAACTAGGTCATGATTCCCTAATGCCGAAGAGCTCCTTTCTTTGATAAAGGCATATTTGGAAAAGAAATTTCATTGGCTTCGGCAGCTCACAGATATTCTATTCAAGGGAACAAACATATTATGATGGCTTTACTTGAGATCAAATCTTACTGAAAAACCAAAGAAAATATTAATTTATTAAAACAATAATACTGAAAACAAAGACAGCTTTGGGTTTTTTTCCTCAGGATGTTGACATTTTAATGGAGGTGATGGACAAGTAGAGAGCAAATTAAAATGTAGTGAGTTGTTAGGTCAGTCCTAACAAGATCTGCCTTTTTTGTGATCAAGAATAATCTCTGAAGTTATTATAATCATGGGAGGGAAGCTGTTAGGAAGTGTGAAAGACTTTGAAATGAGCAAAAGTGATAAATGGGTGTCCTTTCTAGTATACTTTCCCAAGTTGTTTCTTTCATTGGCTTTGATCTAATTTACAGCTCTCTAAGTTGTGGAAAACTGATAGTAATGCAAGTGATTATTGTCCATAAAATGTAAATAATTTTTTGGTGTCTTATTTGTCTTGGGGCTCTTCACTGGTTTTACAACTATTTGTAAACTCATTTCAGTATTCCTGACTGTCTCTATATGCATGCGTGCATGCTCAGTCGTGTTCAGCACTTTGTGAGCCCAGGGACTGTAGCCCGCCAGGCTCCTCTGTCCATGGGATTTCCCAGGCAAGATTACTGGAGTGAATTGCCATTTCCTTTTTCAGGGGATCTTCCTGACCCAGGGATTAAACCTGCGTCTCTGATGGCTACTGCATTGGCAGGCGGATTCTTTACCACTGTGCCACTTGGGAACATAATTCTTCTAACAAATTTTAACTTCTTACTGGTTCCTTCTTTAAGTAATGAATTAAATTCTTTTGCAAGTGCTCATTTTACATTTGTATGATGGTCATGATTTTAACTTTTTTTCCCAAAGAAATAGCTTCTAACACTAGGGTACAGTAGTCGCTTAGTATTTCTCTTATACAACCTTTAGTAAAGGCCACATTTGGCATATCATAGGCTTTCTAACAAGACTGACTTTCAGTGACATAATTTTGCAATTATCCAGCCTAATTCCAGTCTACGAAGATTTATTGATCACTTGCTCCATACACACAGAGCAGTGATCAATAAGATACACCTGGGTGCCATAAAGTCCACATGGGTACAATTACAACTCCAAGCCTGACTGTGCTGTGTGTTATGTTATGTGTAATAATAGAATCCTGCGCAAAAGGCCTTGAGAGGCTGAATAGGAAGCAATGAATTCCAATGAGGTGGGATGTGCTGTGCTTAACTTAGATGCCAGTATTTGAGTCTTGTAGGGTAGTAAGTATGGTTTTTACTGATGGAAAGGGCACATATTCTGGAAGGCAGTGGGATATGGAAAGGCATTTTGTCTGGACAGTCCCTTGTGTAGCTGGGTGTGGGTGGGGTGGGGATAACTTAGGGGTAGATAGGAGATATGAAATTTGGAACAGGACCAAATTATGAAAGGTAAGAGTGTCAAGCTTTGGAAATCAGGACTAAATTCTAGAGCAGTTAAGACCTATGACAGGTTTTTGTACAGTGAGTGATCTTTATAGAGGGGAGATTGGCTTGTGGCATCTTGAAATATCCCAGCTGCTAGCTAAACTTGGAAAAGATTTGTAATACAACCTGTGTGTGTGGGTTATTTTCACCCCTGATAGCCTGGGAGGGCACACTAGACAAAACTGTCCCGGATCATTTTTGCCCACTTCACTTTTTTACCTATATTCCTGATGCTCTCCACCATTGTGAACTTTATATGCTTGAGATTCTTTTTTTTTTTCTTTTTTACGTATTGAATTTGTTACAGTATTGCTTCTCTTTTATGTTTTGGTCTTTTGGCCAGGAGGCTTGTGGGATCTTACTCCTCAACCAGGGGTCAGACCTGCACCCCTTGTGTTGGAAGGTGAAGTCAACTCCTGGACCACCAGGGAAGTCCCACTTCATTGTAGTTTTGATTTGCTCCTCTGGTATTCAGTGATGTTAAGCATTGTTTCATGTGTGTGTTGGACATCTTAATGTCTTCTTTGGAGAAATGTCTCTTTAGGTCTTGTGCCCATTTTTTGATTGGGTTTCTTTTTTGTTGTTGCATGAGCTGTTTGCATCATTTGCAGATATTTTCTCCCAGTCTGTAGCTTGATAATATCTTGAGAATATTTGCAACTGTAGTCATCATAGATATTAACCTGCAGTTTTCTTTTTTTTTTTTTTTTGGTGATATCTTTGTTTGGTTTCAGTATCAGGATAATGGTGACTTCATAGAATGTTTTTGGGAATATTCCCTCCTTCCTGTTTAGTCTTTTGGAAGAGTTTGAGAAGGATCAGAAGGATCGGTATGAGTTCTTCTATGTACATTTGGTGTGTGCATGTGTGCTCAGTCGTGTCTGACTTTTTGTGACTCTACTGACTGTATGTAGCCTTTCAGGCCCCTTTTTCCATTTGATTTCCCAGACAAGATACAGGAGTGGGTTGCCATTTCCTCCTCCAAGTGATCTTTCCAGCCCAGGAACTGAACCCACATCTCCTGCTTCTCCTGCATTGGCAGGCAGATTCTTTACCATCGTTCCAACTGGGAAGCCCCATTTGGTACATTTGATAGAATTCGCTTGTGATCCATCTGGTCCTGGACTTTTGTTTCTAGGAAGTTTTTTTTATTATTACGAATTCTATTTTACTCCTAGTGACTTATCTCTTCGAAATATTTGCTTTCTTTTTTAAAAAAATCAGAAAATTTCCATGTAGGCACAAATAGTTACACCTCCATATTTCTAGTGTTATTAGTTGCTTCTAGGATGGGGATACTATAATAATAATAATAATAATAGAAGTATTATTACATACTTCTAGGACCCTGATGTAGGGAAAGATTGAAGGCAGGAGGAGAAGGGGACGACAGAGGATGAGATGATTGGAAGGCATCACTGACACAATGGATGAGTTTGAGCAAGTTCCAGGAGTTGGTGATGGACAGGGAGGCAGGCATGCTGCAGTCCATGGGGTTGCAAAGAGTCAGACATGACTGAGCAACTGAACTGAGCTGAACTGAGGATGAGGATACCATAGATTTATTAACCATTGCCTTACTGAGAGGCACTTTGTTGTTGTTCAGTCGTTCAGTCATGTGTGACTCTTCATGACACCATGGACTATAGCACGCCAGGCTTCCTTGTCCATCATCATCTATTGGAGCTTGCTCAAATTCATGTCCGTTGAGTCAGTGATGCCATCCAACCATCTCATCCTCTGTCGTCCCCTCTTCCTCCTGCCTTCGATCTTTTCCAACATCAGGGTCTTTTCTAACGAGTCAGCTCTTCTTATCAGGTGGCCAAAGTATTGGAGCTTCAGCTTCAGCATCAGTTCTTCTAATGAATATTCAGGATTGATTTCCTTTAGGA
The DNA here is from genome assembly GCA_006410615.1 of Neotragus moschatus. Classification (NCBI taxonomy): domain Eukaryota; kingdom Metazoa; phylum Chordata; class Mammalia; order Artiodactyla; family Bovidae; genus Neotragus; species Neotragus moschatus. The sequence goes on along the minus strand of SJYA01002520.1, from coordinate 2,579,415 downwards.
TTGACTGGTTTGATTTCTTGCAGTCCAAGGGACTCACAAGAGTCTTCTCCAACACCACAGTTCAGAAGCATCAATTCTTCAGCATTCAACCTTCTTTATGGACCAACTCTCACATCCTTACATGAGTACTGGAAAAGCCATAGCTTTGACTAGGTGGTTTGTTGGCAAAGTAATGTCTCTGCATTTTAAGACGTGGTCTAGGTTTGTCATAGCTTTTTTTCCAAGAAACAAGTGTGTTTTAATTTCATGGCTGTAGTCACCATCTGCAGTGATTTTGGAGCCCAAGAAAATAAAATCTGTCACTGTTTTAGTTATTTCCTCATCTATTTGCCATGAAGTGATGGGATGGGATGCTATGATCTTCATTTTTTGAATGTTGAGTTTTAAGTCAGTTTTTTCACTCTCTTTCATTTTCACTAAGAGGCTGTTTAATTCTTCTTCCTTTTCTGGTGTAAGAATGGTATTATCTGCATATCTGTGGTTATTGATATTTCTCTTGGCAATCTTGATTCCAGCTTGTGTTTCAATCTGTGGTTATTGATATTTCTCTTGGCAATCTTGATTCCAGCTTGTGTTTCATCCAGCCTGGCATTTCCCATGATGAACTCTGCATATAAGTTAAATAAGCAGTGTGACACTATATAGCCTTGACGTACTCCTTTCCCTATTTGGAACCAGTCTGTTGTGCATGTCTGGTTCTAACTGTTTCTTCTTGACGTGTGTACAGGTTTCTCAGGAGGCAGGTAAGGTGGTCTGGTATTCCTCATCTCTTTAAGAGTATCCTGCAGTTTGTTGTGATCTACACAGTTAAAGGCTTTGTTAAGCATAGTCAGTAAAGCAGAAGTAGATGTTTTTCTGGAATTCTTTTGCTTTTTCTGTGATCCAGTGGATGTTGGCCATTTGATCTCTGATTCCTATGCCTTTTCTAAATTCAGCTTGAACATCTGGTAGTTCTTGGTTCATGTACTGTTGAAGCCTGGCTTGGAGAGTTTTGAGTATTACTTTGCTAGCATGTGAAATGAGTGCAGTTGTGTGGTAGTCTGAATAGTCTTTGGCATTAAAGTGTTTTGGACTTTGAGGGAGAGGGATGAGGGGGAAGGTTTGGGAGAATGGCACTGAAACATGTGTGCTGTCGTGTGGGAAACGAAGCATCGGTCTATATTCGGTTCAGGATACAGGATGCTTGGGACTGGTGCACGGGGATGATCCAGAGAGTTGATGTGGAGTGGGAAGGGGGGGGAGGTTCAAGATTGGGAACTCATGTACACCTGAGATGAAAAAATAAAAATTAAAATTAAAAAAAAATAAAGTGTTTGCTAATTATTTGCTAGTGCTAATAACACTGCATGTGAGTATCCTTGAATATACAACATTATGCAAAAAATCCTATATGCATTTTTATAGGATAAACTCATAGAAGCAGAATTGCCCTTGAGAGTGGAAAATAAGGGATATATGTGCCCATGAAATAGATGGGAAGAATGAAGAGAAATGAGGAATTGAGAAGACAAGAATTAACTGGGGATTAATCAAAATAGGAAATTTACAGTGAAATATAGGCTGTGATTTAAACTAGGTTTGGGGACTAATGAAGGGGGATTTGGGAATGGCATGGGATTTGTCCTGAATATTTGAATAGCAGCTTGTTTCATGGGCACAAAGGCTGTTTTCAGAAACAAATTCTCTGTGGGATATTGTATGCCAGGGCCTGGAGATGATGCTGACAGTTCATAGGAGCTTTTGCATGGTGATGGGGGTCCTGAGGACAGTGGCAGCTGGCAGAGTGTGACTTTCCTGGGAAGGAGTACTCACAGCAGGAGCCCTCCCTGGGAGTGTAGGACACTGGCTCAAGGGCGACCTTGCTGGAGTCACAGAGGGCAAAATGGCAGCGCCTGCTTTGCAGCAGCTGGGAGGCACCCCTTGTAGCCTTGTGGAAATAACTTGGAAAGGAGTGACTTAGAGAAAGAGCTGTATCAGCACAGGTTAACTGACCTGGTGAGATTTAAGGGAAAAGATGAGCAGCTACATCTTAAGCGCCCACAAATGATGGTCCTCAAACCTTGTTTCTACATTAAAATGACCTAGACCCTGCTTTTAAAAATCCTGATTCCGGGACTTCCCTGGTGGTCCAGGGGTCAAGACATCGTGCTCCCAATGTAGGGAGCAAGTTTGATCCTTGTCAGGGAACAAGATCCCAAGTGTTGCAACTAAGCCCAGTGCAGCCAAATAAATGAATAAAAATAAATATAAAAAAATTCTGATTCCTTGGCTGCTGCCTAGACCAATTAAGTCAACCTTTGATAGTGAAACTTGGCATCAGTATTTTTAAAGCTGTACAGGTGACTCTAGTGGAATTAGAAACTGCTGACAATGAATGCCCATCAGTCACAAGGAGTTATAAAAGGTGCACTTTACCAGTAAGGCTCAGATCTGAAATCTGTCCTCAAGTTATGTAGGATTTAGGGAAGATGCTTCCCCTATGCTCTTCCACTACAGTTTATTCCTTCTGATCTTAGAGACCTTTGCTGACTATTAGCAGATAGGTGTATCTGTTGATTTTAAATCTACAGTATGTTTACTGTTTTAATGATTAAAACTCCACTGCAAATTGAATAGCTAGCTCCTATTAGCAGGTCTTTGTCAAATGTGCCTTTCCTTGGGTTGACTTTCTTGGACTTGGTTCTTCCCTGCAACATTGTGGAGATTAAAACATTGGTGTTTTGCACAGGGTGGCTTTATCCCTGTAAAATTCATCATCTGAACTGGGGGAGCTACCTTGTATTCACCTGAAGTTATTTCTTATAATTAGAGCTGCCTCCACATGTAATAATACTCTCTCTCCCGTGAGACCCTAGAGAATACATTTAAGGGTAAGGATCATTTATTTCTTCCCCAGTGAACTGATCCCTTGTCCAAGTGTTCCAGTCTGTACTGAAAAAGTGTTGTGTGGGGTTAATCCCTAGACAAGTCTATGTTTCCATAAAGAGTTTTCCTTTAAGAAATATATCCAGTGGCAGGTAAGGAAGGAGAAAATGAGGGATTGACTTAGGTTGGACTCTTTAGGAAGCACACTGAGTTTATTAAACAGGGTGTTTAATAAGGAGCGACCTTGGGACCAATACTTATTGAAGGGAGGGGAAAAATAAGGAGATAGAGAATTTGAGCAGCCCTCCAGACCCAGCAATACTGAACCTCTGGGAGCTTTAGGGCCAGAGTGGCCAGAATGGTCAACTTCAGAATGGTCTGGAGTTGTGCATAGCGGGCCAGGCCTTTACAGTTCTGTGTCTGTCAGCCATTGGATATAGGCCACCCCAGGAAGGAGCATGACCTTGGATATGTCAGCTCTGCCACTGGTCAGTTGCTAAAGGCAATGGCACTCTGCCTGGGGCAGCAAACCCTCCCTTGCAGGGATCTGGGCAGCGTATCTCTGGATCCAGCGAAAGGGAAAGAAATCTGTGCCTGGGTAGCCAGAGCGCAAATTTTTATATCTTCAGATGTCCTCCATGGGTCAGTGCTCTGACCTTGGAGGATGTGGACTGATGAGGGAGTGTGATGTGTGAGCACACGCACAGGCAGGAATCAGGGGAGGCTGTGTCCAGCCGCGCGTGCTCCTCAGCAGGCGTGACACCCTTACAAAGCCAGAAGTCAGCTGCTGATGAGGGGTGGGGGGCGGTTGTAACGAGACAGAGAACAGAAGCTTAGTACTTTCTGGTACCTATTGGGTGTTCATCAAAAATGGAGTGATTGAGGGACTTCTCTTGTGCCCCCCAGAGGTTAACAGTCAACCTTCCAGTGCAGGGGATGTGGGTTTGATCCTGGTGGAGGAACTAAGATCCCACATGCCGGAAGGCAAGTATTGAGCCCATGAGCGACAACTGGAGAGCCCGAGTGCTGCAATGAGTACCTCACACAACCAAATAAATAAGTATTTAAAAAATACAGTGATTGGGCAACTTTAAATAGAACAGGATACAAGCCAGATGCTCCCTTTAAGTGACTGAACTTCTTGCTCAATGGGCAGGGGCACACTTGGCAGGATTTTCTTTTGTTGTTCCCTAACAAACATTAGCATCTTTTGCAATACAATATGCGAACCATGATTAGGTGAAAAGTAATACACGCCCAGACCCCACAAACCTCGGCTTCTTCACCTTCAGCAACATTGATCCAATCCCAGCTGCCACGGAGGATTTGCAGCCCAGTGGCTGTGTCTGTCGATATAAAAGCCCAAGTCATTCTGCCACTGACACATGTTCCTCGTTCTCCCTTTCCTGGGGCAGGAAGACAGGTGGGTGAGCAAACTGACCATGGAGCAGCCGCTGATTTATACTTCCTTTCTGGATCAGGGAATTCATATTGATTAGTTGGATGGATGAGTCTGTCCCTTTGTTTCAAATGATTAGAGTGAGTGTCTGCCCTTGGAATATATCTCAGCTCCACTGTGACAGAAGGAATAAGATCCACTGTGTTTTCTGTAAATCTCAGTCCCATACTTATGAAATAACACCTGTTGATGATACTTAACCTGGTTATGGAGAAATAGGTCTTCCTGGAGTTCTGAAGAATGTGTGTGCCAGTGGGGACATTGAAAAGTGTCAGATTCTCTACTCGGGCTCTTTCAGTATTTATACTGAACTTGTCATCAAAGTGGTTGATGACATTTGTTAATTCATCTGAATTTGGTTTTCTTCTTGCTATTCTGTTGTGGGATTTCATAATTGATCAGTGCTTATCCAAATAACTTATGCCTCGTTTTCTTATCTGCAAGACTTTATTACCTACTGAGAAAACAAACACCGTGGAATGAGCTTCTTTTTTTCAATGGGATATTTGTCTTTTGACACTTGTAATTAACATGTTTACAAAAATGCATTTAACGCTTTCTGTTTTCCAGGAATTGTCTAGGTGAGGTGACTTGTTTATGCGGAGAATATGATTTGCTATTGATCTCTTCGTTCCATGTAGACTTTTGAAGGAAAAGATAGTCGTCTTTTACAAAATTGTCTTCAGTCCTAAATTGGTAGAAATGAATTGATTTGTGGAGCTCAGGTTTGCCTTCTTGCATTCTTCCCTTGGTACATCCTGGGTTTCCTCTCCAGAGGACCCCAAAACAAGCATTTATCCTTCTTAACCAGGCCAGCCTTCAAATAGTGAGGTTAATTTTAATGTTTTCCTCTGATTTTCTCTTACCGTGATAGATAGTTTGTGTTTCCTTCAACCATTCTTTCTTCTCTTTTTAAAAGACATGTTTGGGAGAGTCCTTTTTATTTAATTTTAAAATTTATTTATTTGTTTACTTTTGGCCATGCTGGGTGTCCGTTGCTGTGCAGGCTTTTCTCTAGCTGTGGCGAGTTGGGGGTGCTCTCTAATGGCAGTGTGCGGGCTTCTCATGGGGGAGCGTGAGCTCTTGGTGCATGGACTTCAGTAGTGGTGGCTCCTGGGCTCTGGAGCACAGGCTTAATAGTTGTGGGGCATGGGCTTGCCTGCTCCTTGGCATGTGAGATCTTCCTGGATAAGGGAGCGAACCTGTGTCTTCTGCATTGGCAAGCAGATTCTTTACCACTGAGCCACCAGGGAAGCCCCAAACATTCATGGTTCAGAAGAATTGCCTGGAACCCCCCCTCTACTGCATCAGCAGGAGTTTATCACTTCCTTTCTGTGTTCCAGTGAAATCAGGCACCTCAGTGGTAGTATTGATCATGTGATTTGTAATTATCTTAGCTCCCCTTCCAGCAGTGCTCCAAGCCCTTTGTTGCCCAGTGACCTGGAGACATTTCTAATCAGTTGGACCTCCCTAGCTCAGGAAATTCATACATGGACAGGATGAGGGAACAAGGGATGTGGTGAAGGAAGAGTGAAGAGTAGTTAATGAAAAAACTTTGGGGAAGGACCATCATCATTTTTTGCAGTGCTACCTGGAGTTGGCTTCCCTCATACAAAGTTGTCTCTGAGGGAAAAAACTACATACTGCAAACATGATAGCATCTTATCACAGTTCAAACAATATTTTTTTTCTCAATACTTAAGACTGGGCTTTAAGTTATATATATTCTTAGCAACTCTTCCAGATGTGCATGGGATGTCCCTAAATCCCTACAGATGCTCCCAATGCAGGCATAAATAATCGTGTTGATTCTTCATAATCATAACTACATAATCTATCTTTATGAATTTTATAAACTCAATTCATAGAGCACCCTGTGCTATAACCTGCCTTTGCCCCACGGGATCATTCCACTGCCACTCTGAGTCCAGAGGACCACTTACAAAGATTTTGCTCCTCTTACTCTTATCATTCACATGTAACTCTATCCTAGTCTTGCATTTAACTTTGGATATAGTGAAAGATTTGTGCTATACAGGATGAATTTTGACTTTTAAATATGTGGCATGTTCTTTTAAAATAACCAGGAGACTAAATATATGGATCCCTGCAGTTGCCATCTGATGAATTTCTCGAAAAGTGTGATTTCCAGGCTCCCTGTCTTGTGCTGTTCTTGACATCTTCATCCTATAACGTCCTGCTGGATCATTCTCCTTTCCTTCATCTGCAACGTTATCTTCAGTTGTAGCTGGTGACTGTGATCAGCGTGAGGTAAAAACTAGTGCTGAGTCTTTAGTGGGTAAAATAAAGCATAAATGGGGTTGAGAATAAGGTGAAGCAATGAGCAAAATACAGATGAGGGCATTAAAGATTTGAGGACTGATGAAGTACGAATTTACAGAGCTGCCTGTTCCCTCAGAATCCCTGCAGAACTTCTGCAACAGGGAGTTCTGCCCCGAGCAAGTCTCTCTGATGATGCCTGAAACCTCCAGTGGGCTTCCCCACATGTCCACATTCTCTAAGACTCTTCCTGCCGCACTTACAGCAACTGACTTCTCAGACCCTCTTTGCCTGTCCAGGTTGAAACCCAAGATACCCCCATAGTCTGCCCTAGAAGCTGCTAATGGGACTTCCTATGTGGTCCAGTGGTTAAGACTTAGTGCTTTCAATGCGGGGGACCTGGGTTCGATCCCTGGTCAGGGAACTAGGTCCCAAATGCTACAACTGAAAAAGCCTGTGTCAAAAGGACCCAGAAAGGCCAAATAAATTAAAAATAACATCCCCTGGTGTCTCAGATGGTAAAGAATCTGCCTGCCATGCAAGAGACTTGGGTTCAATCCCTGGGTCAGGATGATCCCCTGGAGAAGGAAATGGCAATCCACTCCAGTATTCTTGCCTGGAGAATCCCATGGACAAAGGAGCCTGCAGGCTATAGTCCATAGGGTCACAGAGAGTCAGACCCAACTGAGTGACTATCAGTAACTAATGTAAAATAAATGAAAAGATATTTTAAAAATGAAGATGGTAGTAATTCTCCTCTGCCTATCTCTTCAGACATCTCCTAGATTGCATCAGCTAATTGCCAGAGTCTTTGAGGTTACTGTTACTGTCTGCTATGGTACACTTGGCTTTACTGCTTTTTTCTGGGTCATGAAGAGGCTCTGAGCTAGTCTGTGCAGTGTGGTTACAGTGTGACCCCAGGCGTCCTGCAGGGGTCAAGTCCTGGCATTTGGGGCAGCCCAAGTTTCTTTATCTTTCTGAGACTGCTGTGCATGTTGGCCCACTCAGAGGTGAGCTGTCTTAGGCATGGGGTATATGTGCCTGAATACTTAGAGGGAAAACCACAAGGAACTCTGGTTTTGTACCAGCCAATAATATGAATGGGTGAAATGAATCCAGACACTTAAGAAATTAAACTGGTAAGTGTAGGGATAGCTTGTGAGGTGTCAGACTTGGCTTAAAAGTGCTGAGAGGAGTGTGAGCGATAGTTCTTGGCCATCACTGTGCTTATGACCTATACAGTGAGATCAGCAATGAGCAAGAAAAGCAGCGGAACACATCAGAACAGTGGTGGCCAGAAGGAGGCACTAGTCAGGGAGAGAGATGCTGAAGGGTCATGAGCCGTCTCCACTGGTCCGATTTAACCCTGATTTATGAAATACTGCTTATCTATAGGAGGGAGTTTTGGCAATTTGGGTGATGAATGACTGGACTTTGTGATATTACAAATGTGAGTTTTCAAAGCACCGGATCATTAATACATTGCTTTCATGAGAAATACATTTTCCTATGGAAACAGATTCTAAAAATGGTGGCTGGGCCTCCAGAAGTCAATTTAACTCAGAAATGAAATATAGAGATGTTATTGCAGATTTCCATTCTATAAATGAGGACTTAGCATTCCACACTCCAAGTCACCTGGCTGCAGTCTTTTTTTTTTTTTTTTTTNCTTCAATAGTAAGACAACTGTTTGCATTGAGGGTGAGCTGAAAAATAAAGCGGCGTGTCATGATCACATGTTTCAGTGACAGATAAAAGCTGTGGCTGCCATGGTTTACCATCCAGATGCCTCCAAAGAGTTGGAAAATTCCTCCAGACTTACACATCTCTTCTATATTTCTAAATGATTTTAAAAAGTAAGCATTCTACTATCGTCTACACTTGTGTGGCTTAGTTGGATTCAGCTTGGCAGCTTTTTGGTAGTTCTGACTTGGATTTCCCATGCAGTGTGGCCACATGGTAGTTGAGGCTGGATTCCTCTAGAGCACTGATCGATATCCTTGGACAACAAGGCCTATTGACAGACTCTGTATGGTTTGTCTGCCCTTCCTGTCTGTAGCATCTCTGCATGGGTTTTCCGTGTTATCTCTCCAGCAGGACATCTTGACTTCTTATACGATAGCTTGCAGGCATGCTCAGTTGCTTAGTTGTATCTGACTCTTTGTGACCCTCTGGACCGTAACCCACCAGGCTTCTCTGTCCATGGGATTCTTCAGGCAAGAATACTGGCGTGGGCTGCCATTTCCCCACCCAGTGATGGATGGAACCTACATCTCTTATGTCTCCTCCATTGGCAGGTGGGTTCTTTACTGCTAGCACCACCTGGGAAGCCCCATATATGATGGCTTGGGTTTACCAAAAGCACCAGAGGAAGTTGCAAGAGTTTCTTAAGGGTCTGAGTAGCTTCTGTTGCTATGACCAGTTTATTGATCTTTCTTTCTGAAGTATCTAATCTGCTGTAAAGTCCACTGAGTGAAATAGTCATTTCAGATCTTATATTTTTCATCTCTGAAATTCCTGCTTGGTTCTTATTTGTATCTTGCATTTCTCTTTTCATGATTTTTTGTTTCTTTTTCTTTAAATTTTCAGTCCTATTGAATGTACTTATAAAGGGTGTTCTAATGTCCACATCAAGTAATTCTGTCATCTTGGTCATTTCTGATCTTTTTCTGTTGACTCATTCTCCCTCTTCACCTTCCACCCAGTATGGATTAGATTTTTCTACTATTTTTATGTTTAGTATTTCTCATTGGCTATTGGAGGACATTGTGAGATTTTACATTTTATTGCTTTTTTTTTTCTTTTAAAAACTGTGGACTTTGGAGGTTGGGCAATTAGGTTACTAAAGGATAAGTTTGATCTTTTTGAGAATTACTTTTAATGTCTTTCATTGTAAATTTAGAGTAGGTTGACCAACTGTCCTGATTTGTCTGGGATTGATGGGTTTTCAGAGATGCAGGACTTTCAGTGGAAAAACCAGGAAAATTGTGGGCAAACCAGAGCAAGTTGATTATCCTCGAATTCTAGAGTAGCTTAACAGATTTCTGAAAGAGGTGTGTGGAAAGGAAAATTCTTTAGGTCATGTAGACTAAAAGTATCCTTATTCTGCTTTTGAAGTTAACTGATGGATCATAAGCTGGGCATAAAAATATGCTGGAATTTATTTTCCTTGATAATTTTGAAGACATTGTTTTATTGCTTTTATTCTCCACCCTTGTCATTGAAAAGTTAGAATCATATTTAAATTCTTAAAACTTTATATGTGACCAACCAGTGATTTTTCTTTGTGGGCAGTGCATCTTTGGTTTTGTTTTTCCTTTCTGCAAACCTGTTGATTCTTCCATTTTTCTCCCCTCAGTGTTGCAAAGGTTTGCAGTAATATGCCTTGACCTGAGTCTCTATTCTTGGATTATACACTTTTAATCTGGCAACACCTGTCTTCCAGATGTAGGAAGTGTTCTTGTTTTTTGCATGTAAACAAGTACTTTACCTCTGCTGTTTCTTTCAATTTTTTCCTCTTTTTGGCACTCCCGTGCATGTTAGACCTCCTGAACGCCTTCTCTTTCTAATTACTCTTCCTGTTATTTCCCTACTGAGTAGTTCTAATTGCTGAAAGGTTGCCTCAACCAAATTTCCAAATTTTCTCATTTCCAAATGGGTTTTTCATTTCTACTATTACATATTTTTTATTTTTTAAAAAGTATATTTTTAATGTGGACCATTTTTTAAAGTCTTTACTGAATTTGCTAAATACTGTTACTGTTTTATGTTTTGGTTTTTTGGCCATGAATCATGTGGGATCTTAGGTTCCCAACAAGGAATCCAGCTGTGCTTTAGAAAGTGAGGTCTTCACTGCTGGACCACCAGGAAAGTCTGTATCATATATTTTAAAATTAATTTTATTGGAGTATAATTGATTTACAATATTGTGTCCATTTTAGGTGTACAGACAGTGATTCAATTATACATGTACAAATATTCATACTTTTTAAAATTCTTTCCCCATATAGGTTATCACAGACTACTGAGTAGAGTTCCCTGTGCCAAACAGTAGGTCCTTGCTGGTTATCTATCTTATATAGCTATACAGTAGTGTGTGTGTGTGTGTGTGTGTCTGTCTGTCTGTCTGTCTGTCTGTCTCTGTGTGTGTGTCTGTCTGTGTGTGTGTGTGTGTCTGTGTGTGTTCATACCAAGCTCCTGATTTATCACTCCGTACATTTCCCCTTTGGTAACTATAAATTTGGTTTTAAGATCTGTGAGTCTGTTTCTGTTTTATGAATAAGTTCGTTTGTGTTGTTTTAAAAATTAGATTCCATGTGTAACTGATATCATATGATATTTTCTTTCTCTGTCTGAATTACTTCACTTGGTATGATACATCCATGTTGCTGCAAATGGCATTGTTTCATTCTTTTACGGCTGAGTAATAGTCCACCACATCTTCTTTATCCACTCCTCTGTCCATGGACACTTAGGTTGCTTCCGTGTCTTGGCTATTATGAATAGTGCTGCAGTGAATGCTGGGGTGCATGTATCTTTTCAAATTATGGTTTTCTCCAGATATATGCCTAGGAGTGGGATTGCTGGATCCTGTGGTTCTACTATCATATTTTTAATTTGCTCCAGTGTTCTTTGGGATGGTTTCCCTATGTGAATGTTTTCTTTTACATACTATTCTTGTTTCCTGGCTATATTGTTTCCTTTTGACTGTCACAGGAGGATGATAGTTTTGAATCTAAGAGTTACTCTTCCAGTATGTAGTCTTTCTTTCTCAGAGAACATGAGGTATGGGTACTGTGAATGTGTGGTACAGATCTGGCACCCATCTTTTTCTTCAATGGCATTTTAGACTGTTTTCCTACTTTCATCCTCATCCTTTCATGCTGTGTCCTGGTAATTTGAGGATTCTGGATGTAAATTCTGTATGTCTCCATTTTCCCTAATTACGACCTAAGATTCAGCTTTCTCAACTGAGCCAAGTTAACAAACGCTTGTTCTTCTGTTTCTCAGCTTCCAAAACATAATTGTCCTTTTCCTTTGTTCTTATGTTTCAATGTCTAACAGTATCTTTGCTCTCATTTTAATAGAATTTGGGAAAAGATTCAAGTCTTTCTCTGTATTCAATTTATTAAAATTATCCTGCTTGTCTTTGTTTAACATTATAATCTGTAATTTTTTCTGTGAACCAGAATATTTACAACATGATATTTAATGTATACATCTTAGATATTTTATTTAGGCTTACTCTAGATGAAAAAATTATGTCCAAGCATCTTTAAAATTTTTCAATATATCTATAGAAATCTGAGAATATTATTTTTAAGTTTGCAGAATTTACAACTGTATAGCAAACAATTAAAATCATGAATCAATGTTTAATTGGAAATGGAGAGTATTATGACTGAGAAACAGTGTTTGTAGTCATAAAATGAAATTAATACCAAATTAAATATCAAATTAAAATTTTAATGCTAACAGTTATACTTGGATTACAAGTATTAGTACGTTTTGTCATTTTACACCTTACTAAGAGCAGAAACTTACTGCATATTTTCTTGCACTAAGGTCTTAGATAGAGGTAAATGGTTTTTTAAGTGTGCAAGTTAAACTAACCAGCCACCAGGAAGTCTACAAAGAAGCTTATATGCATTTTCCAATTTGTTCTTTCCCACTGTGGACACTTCCAGTAACATATTCATTTGGAGAGAAGCACCACAATGTTATTTCTTGGAGATGAAGATCAAAGATGCAGGAGACAGAATTGAGAGCTGGAGCTGAATGCATTTTTAGATGGCCAGACTGCTGAGTAAAATAGCTTTTTGCTTTTTAAATTGCCTTATATTTTTTTCCAAATTCTTAAACAGGCCCTAGAGAACAATTCATCCTATGTCTTTCAAAACTAGCTACTCTAAGAAATGCTGATTTAGTTTTTTATAGTAGGAGTTGGCAACGGTTAGAGAAGATGATCTAAGATTTTGTCTCTCTATTGGTGTGAGCTTAGATTCCATGCCTCTGGCTTGTTAAATGTGATGCCAAGAAGCTCTGAACAAGAATAGGAAAAGCATTTCACAGTTGATCATTCTTTTCTTCAGTCTTTACAGGTTCAGTTCTTTTCACTTCTTTTGTGGTGCTTCTCCATGTTTTTAGTGTTCTCATTTATTCTTTTTATTTTATTTGGGTTGGTTTCCCAGTGCAGTCTAATTCAGTCACATTAAATAAGCATTCATGGTATCCACCTTACCTCCGCTTCCGTTTTCAAAGGAAATCAGGTGGGCGCTCATACACACAATGCTCAAATTTACTTTAGTTTATGCTTCTATCCTCTTTCTTTCCTGTTGAGCCTGAAAGCTCTGCATTGTCTGGTCCCCTTCCACACCAGGGACCCACTCTGCTTTTTACTAAAATCCCACAGGCTCTTTCCGTTCCTCAGTTCCAATTCTCCTTACCACTTGACAGGGTATTTGCACAAGATGTTCCTCTCCTTGTAAGCCTCATCACTCTTCTTGCCTTTTTAAGCCCATCTCTTTCTTTAGATATAAAATCTTTCAGCATTTCTCAAGGAACACTTACCCTTCATCTCTTTTGATTTGGTAAAATTTCCCATTTTATGGCCCCACTTGCAGGTGACGGTGTTCTGTTCCACCAGGGTTACTCCTTCACTAACAGAAGGCTCTTTATTTCCACACTCTGGGATTTTTGGCAGCTGATGGCTCCCAGCTGTGTTCCCTTCCAAGCTCTGCCCTCACCTAAAAGACACTGCCCCACTCCAGAGAGTATGCCCCATTACTGGAGACAGCCTACATCCAGTGAGAGGTCAGGGGAGGGCAAGAGGCTGTCACCCTGGCTACCTTCCCTCAGTTGGGCTGTCTTCAGAAGATCTTCCTGGTGCCAGTGCTGCTCATCACATAGGCTGGGACCTTTGACAGGACTGGCCTGTTCAGTCTCTCCCTCTTCCTACTTCTGCTTCTCACACTCAGTTACACCTGTTACTCCAGATTTGTTGTGTAGTTACTAAGCCGTATATGACCCATGGATTTTTGTGACCAGTGGATTGTATCATGCTCCTCTGTCCATGAGATTTCCCAGGCAAGAACACTGGATTGGGTTCCATTTTCTTCTCCAGGGGATCTTCCTGACCCAGGGATCAAACCTGTGTCTCCTACATTGGCAGAAAGATTCTTTACCACTGAACCACCAGAGAAGCCTGTTGTTCCAAGTGCATTCTCCATAAAACTCCTGCATGCACATTCTCCGTCTCGGTGCCCGGGACATCCAACCTAGAGTCCCTTTTAGTGCTCCTTCCCGACACTTACCTTGCTTTAAAACCTTGCATGTTCTCTGAATCTTGGCTCTGGTACCTATCAGCCCTTTGACTTTGCATGTCTAAATTATGTTACTCGTGCCTCAGTTTCCTTGCTTCTTTCATTGTGAGAATTAAACTGCTTTGGAACGGCATCTTACTGATTTCAGGCTGTGATAACAGATTATTATAGATTGGGTGGGTTAAACTGAGACAGAAAGAGAGAGATCGCCTTTTATAAGGGCATGAATCCCATGATTAGAGCCTGCCACCCTCACGACGTCATCTAACCTCATTTACGTTCCAAAGGCTTCATCTTCAGGTACCATCACATTTGGGGTTAGAGTTTCAACATGTGAATTTGGGGGAACACAAACATTCAGTCCATAGTAAACAATGTCTGGTGTATAATTGATTCTCAGTGGTGGCTTTAATAGTCTATTATTCTTATCCCAAAGGTGTATGTTGCTTTTATCTAGAGGCGATCTAAAATACAAATACCTTTAAGAGCATATTGCTGTTATTCTGACCCTATGAATCAATACACAAATGAAGTATCGTTTGTTTTAGAAAGTGTGAGGAGAGCCCACTTGAAACCCACTTTTAAAGCATCCCTCAGGGCATAACATTGAAAGTTAAGAACAATAGTCTGCTTCACATTTGTCCACTATGCAGACTTTTTCTCTGTTAACACCTCTGAGTCCTTTGGGATCCATTAGGAACTCCTTAGCCAGGGTGATTTTGTGAAGAGTGAGACAGGTTTCATGTGCTTGCAGGGCATGGAGGGGCAGAGGAGTCAGTTACCCTCTTGTAATGACTGCATCGCTACCACCTGAAAGGCCTGAATCCAGGAGGAGATGGCAGCCTCAAGCATGGTAAATCACTGTTGGATGTGTGGTCTTTTAAAGTCCTAAACTGCTTCGAAGCTCCGTTTTTTGCTCTAAGAAGACACATGTAACAGAGGGTGTTGTCACCTCCCACTGCTGTGGGCAGTGTGTGGCCCATTCCTGGCTTATAATCACTGTTTCCACATAGCAGTGACTGATGTTCTCGAGGGAACCTGACACCCATCCACCACAGCTTCTCATTAAAAAACACAAACATACATGCACAGAGTTTTCTTTTGGATAGGCACATTTCCTTTTTACTGAACAGGACAAAATACATGAATAGTAATTTTTGTGTATGTGTGGCTAATATCAGTGAAAGAAAGTGAAGGAAAAAGAGAGAAGGCCAAGAAGTACTGACTTACGATGAGCAGACACAAGAATCACTAAGCAGCCTCAGTTTTCACAAAACGTTTGAGAGCAGAGAGTTAAAGCACATTGTATCACATGGCATTATGTTGTATTATATTGTATTGCATTGGCCAGAAGTTTTCTTTGGGTTTTTCTATAACATGGAACTCAGATTTGTATTATATTATAATTATATGTAAACTGTGTCCCTTAAAATTCCTGTGTTGAAACTTTAATACCAGTGTGATCGTATTTGGTGATAGGACCTTTGGGAGTTGATTAGCTGAAGAAGGTGGAGCCCTTATGAGTGGCATTAATGCTTTGTAAGAAGAGGCCAGAGAGCTAGCCACTTCTCTTCCCACCACGTGAGGACATAACGAGAAGATGGCTATCTGCAAACCAGAACTCAAGCTCTTAGCAGACACTGGGTCTGCCGCCATCTTGATCTTGGACCTCTATCCCTCAGAACTGTAAGAAATAAGTTGTTTTTGTTTAAGCCACACAGTCTATGATCATTTGTCCCATCAGACTGGACTAAGAAATATTATACATATTTATGTATGTGTATGTACATATATACAGCTTCCCAGAAGAATAGTCAAACATATTTTATCTATCTGTCCAACTGTCCATCTCCCTGTTTTTCAAATCTGTTCATCTATCTACTGTTCATTCACTCCTTCAAGCAAACATGAATTGAGGTCAGATAAAGGTAAATTTTGCTTATTCACCATTCTTACTTATGAAAGGCTGATTGTGCAGACATCTTTGTAAAGTTGTAAATAATCAAGAAGCAACAGCCAACAAAGCATGCAAATTTAGCTAATTCTCACGAAAGAGAAGATTTAGGACTACACTTTAGAAAATGTTTGTCTTGAAATAACTTATTACCTGCTTCCTGACTCCAGTAGGTTTAAGCTTTTTCATGATAGAATGGCAGTGAAAATAATGTTTTGGAAATGCCAGGCACTGCTAAATGGTAATCCAAGGATAGAATTAGCCCCTGGTAGCTCAGAATCTGCCTGCAAAGCAATAGTGGCAGGAGACCTGGGTTTTATCCCTGGGTCAGGAAGATCCCTGGAGAAGGGAATGGAAACCCACTCCAGTATTCACACTTGGGAAATCCCCTGGACAGAGGAGCCTGATGGGCTACAGTCCACAGCGTTGCAAAGAGTCAGACATGACTGAGCGACTAACCCAAACATGGAATTAGCAACATAAGCAACAACTTGATATTTTAGATAGGCAGGAATTTGAGGTGAAAAAAAAAAAGAGTGTAAGACATACCATCCTAGAAAATTTTCAAGTTCTGGTGACCATCACCAATATATTTCTAATAAAACCAGAAACAGTTGACCTTTCTGAGACTCATTGGCACTTCCAGGTGCTAATATAATTGAACTGAGGAAATTGTAAGCTGCTTTCCATATTAAAGTTAGCTAGCAGTTTCTTCAGAACTCTGCTAAGTGTCCGCTCTCATCCCTAGCTGCTGTATTGATTTCTCCATTTCAAAGAACAGTTCTTAAACTGTAGACTGTCTTGTCAAAGATTATTTATATATATACACACACAGATACGTATATAGATCTATTGATTTATTGATATATAGAGAGAGGGAAAGAGGAAGGGAGGGAAAGTGGAGGGAGGGAGAGAATATATATTGAAAACTCTGGATACTTTGCTTTATGTTGGATTAAAGCTTAGCTGAAACGAGGCCTTTGGAAAACAGTCTGTTTTGAGGATATATTCTTATCTCTTACATCTTGTTAATTATGAACAAGACCACAGTAGAATAAACATAGTAAAGCGAAAGGAAATAGACCGTAAAGGATTAAAGGAAGCAAAAGAGAGGCGAAATAAAGGACAGTTTGGAAAGCAATGTTATTTTTTATTATTTGGTGCAGAAAACTGTGAAGCACATAAAACAATCTAGAGGAAGTGGGAAAGATTTCTTCTCATTACTGGCCTTGAGGTGATTTTTTTAAGCTGCCATAAACTGACAAACAGACATGATGGATATCATTATAAAATACACTGAGTTGGAAAAAGGCTCACAAAATGAAATGGACCACATCAAAAGGGAAAAAAAAGCCCCACAGAGTTCTCCACAGAATAAATAGCTCTAAGACTGTTAAACGGAGAAGGCAATGGCCCCCCACTCCAGTACTCTTGCCTGGAAAATCCCATGGACGAAGGAGCCTGGTGGGCTGCAGTCCATGGGGTCGCTAAGAGTGTGACACAACTGAGCGACTTCCTTTTCACTTTTCGCTTTCATGCAGTGGAGAAGGAAATGGCAACCCACTCCAATGTTCTTGCCTGGAGAATCCCAGGAATGGGGGAGCTTGGTGGGCTGCCGTCTATGGAGTCGCACGGAGTCAGACACGACTGAAGTGACTTAGCAGCAGCAGCAAGACTATTAAAAGATTGATCCGCACAATTAGCCCTAACTTGGCTTTTTTTTTTTTTTCCTGGAAGACCATTTGAGTTTTTCTCTATTACTTGTATCTTGTGATTCCAAAATTCATGTCAAGACCTGCCAGGTAGAATTAAAAATTTGGTGCCCTAGTCATATATCTTTACAAATAATAGTAATAATCCTGTTATTCAGTTTTCAAGTCATGCCCGACTCTTTGCAACCCCATGGACTGCAGTGTGCCAGGCTTCCCTGTCCTTCACCGTCTCCCAGTTTGCTCAAACTCATGTCCTTTGAGTTGGTGATGCCATCTCATCCTCTGCTGCCCCCGTCTCCTTTTATCTTTAGTTTTCCCCAGCATCAGGGTCTTTTCCAGAGATTCAGCTCTACGCATCAGGTGGTCAAAGTATTGGAGTTTCAGCTTCAGCATCAGTCCTTCCAATGAATAATCCTCTTAAAAATTACATAATGGATTTCAAGGGCAGAAGACATTGGTGCAGATTTCACCACTGTTCAGACTTTTGTGTCCATGTGTGTTTGTGTGAGTGCATTAACTCTTTTAGGCCCACAAGGACACATTTGCAGAAACACCACATTGTTCCAAAAGAATAATTAACCATTCCTCCAATACTTCTTTGTTCTGAGGCCTCACAGTGGTTGGTTAAGGGCCAACCCTGTAGGAAGCTCTCCTGTGTTCCTGCTGCAGAGCCTGGGGAGTCACTGCCAGATGACAGAAACCATACAGTCAGAGCAGAACTGCTGTGTGATACAGACACAGGTCTGCCAGCCTTGGGATCCCCTGCCTGGTCCTGGGCTAAACCATGTGGCCTGTCACTTAAGTTACTGGCTCTAGAGTTTTCTTGTCTTTAAAATGGGTCTAACAAGGTCCACCTTGAATGGTTACTGCAAGAGTGAAATAGATTATCAGTGACATAGTCAATCATTACCCTGTCTGTATCTGTCGACTGTTTTTAACAGGATGTCCCTGGCTAAGGATTGCATATAGTAAGTAATCCCACAGTCTATGGTTTGATGAGGCCTGGCTTCCTACACGTGGTCAGATAAGCTGGAGGATCAGGTGGAACTGCTCCATCACTGAATGTCCCCCCATAGGAGGTGATGTCCTGCTTCCCTAAGAGACTTCATCTTCTCTAGGCCAGAGAAGGAATATTTTAAAGAAGTGGGGGTTTGGGAGGGCCAGAGGCTGTCCTCCCTTGATGACTGGCTGCTCCTTGCTTTGTTAGAACCTCAGTGTCTGTGTGTTTGAAACTGTTACTAAAGCTTGGTAATAGCTTTACTTGGTAAAGCTTAATAATAGGATACTGTTTCTAGGCTCCATTCCACTCATTTAAATGGGACTAATCATACTTGATGGACGCGAGTCTGAGTGAACTCTGGGAGTTGGTGATGGACAGGGAGGCCTGGTGTGCTGCGATTCATGGAGTTGCAAAGAGTTGGACACCACTGAGCAACTGAACTGAACTGAGTGATACTCACCTCATCTCTGTCAGTTCTCTTGTGGTAGAAATAGTATTAGAGGTGAATTTAGCTTGGTGACTTTTAAGTTTTACATACAAATAGGTTTATTAAAAATAAAATTCTTGAAATATAGTACAAACAGTGAGTTTCAAGAAAACTAGTCATCATAGACTTTACTGGTCTCAGTACTCCTCCCTGCACATTGGTGTAACTATTTCCATCCTGTTTTAAACTTCTGCTTCAGGTTTTAATTTCTGGTCTCACGTTATAGTGAAAACCTGTGAGAGCAGGAAAAGACTTTTTCATTTCCGTTTCATCCTCCCTGTGCCCGGGAAAAAGCCTCACACACAGGGCCTCTGTTTGTGCTCTGCATGTTGAGTTTCAGCTGGAAAGCTTTCTCTGAAAACTTCATAAACACCTCCTCATGCATCACAAGAATCCTGGTATTGGAAATATTCTTTAAAGGAAATTTCTGTAGATCCTAACTAAGATAGTAATAGCTATAGAACTGTGACTTTTAAAAAAGCTTTGTCTTTATTTTGTTCCTTTTCCTCCTAGTTTCTTGGATAATTGATCGGGTACCTTTTCTCTAATATAAACATTTAAGGTTAAACATTTTCTTACAAGGACTGCTTTAGCTGCATCTCACAGATGTAGTTGGGCTATATTTGTATTTTCCTTCAGCTTGAAATATTTTCTCATCTCTCTGGAGATTCATCCTTTCACATATGGATTACTCATATGTGTTTTGTTTAATTTCCAATATTTGTGTGTTCTTTATATATTTCTGTTAATTCTTAGATTAATTACTTTGTGGTCAGAGCACATTCTTTTTATGATTTCAGTTCCTTTGTGTTTGTCATGGTGTGTTTTATGACCCAGGACATGTTCTGTCTTGGTGAATGTTCTATGAATGCTTGAAAAGAAGGCTTATTCTGCTGTTATTATGGGTGTTCTAAAAATGTAAATTCGATCCAGTTGGCTGATGATAGTGTTCAGTTCTTCTAAATCCTTGCTGATCTTTTTTGAATATTTTTTTAAATGGGAAAAAAAAATGTGGTTTTGAGGTTATCCCAATGATGGTGTGCCTGTGAAGTGAGCACAGTGCAGTGCTCTGGGTCTGCCCGCAGGGCATGTCCCGTGCTGCCCACTGGCGGCGGCGGGGGCTGCTGTCAGGAGGAGAAGAGATCGCGCGCTGCTGATACACGCTGGTGACGGCATAGACAGCGTGAGGCACAGAAGACCCGCTGTGAACCCACGGGGAATGGAGTGATTAATTCTGGCATGAGCCGTATTCACCAAGGGAAAGCAACAGAAATAAGGCATAAATGGAATCGACAGCTAACCTTCAGCAATAAATAATGCATATTGATGAATACTCTCTGTGCTGGTCTCAGCAGTGTCCCAACCAAGGGACATGTGTGATATCACCATAGAGAGTCAGCATCTGGAGCTTAGAGGATAAACTGGAGCTTGTTTTTCTGTGAATTCATTTCTCTGGGTGCCCAATGACCTGATTTCCTTCTTTCTTGGCGTTTATCCAGGTTCTCTATTCTCTGAAGCTTAAGAGTTAAAGTATTTATCTTTTGGTAGACATGAGCATATGTGGCAAGAGTGGCTCACTGCCTGCTGTTTATAAAACTGCAGCGAGTAAGCAGCGGCCCCACAGCCCTCGGAGAGATGGATGAGGACGCAGGGAGCTGGACATGGCGGGGGAGCGGGGAGTCCTTCATCTTCCAGCAGAGCCGCAGCCTCCTCGGGTTCTCTGCATCTAGTGCAGTGAATGTTAGAGCAGCAGCCGCCCTGTTAGCCTCTCAGGAGAGGCATTTGAGTAAATGCTTTGAACTCATGTAGTATATTTTATCTGTAAGGACGGAAGTACATAGTTCACCCTGACATCCTGTGTATTTCAAATTACTATCGATAAGTGCTAAGCTGACACTTTTTTTCAAGAGGATAATTTTCCAGTGGCTTAAAATAGCATTCTAGATGCTCTTTGTAATAACTATTTGAAATTGGTCCAGGTATTACCCTTCTTTTCGTAAAATATGGAAGCAGTGGCCCCAAAGGAAAATGCCTTGAAGGGAGATGTGCTCACAGTCACTTCATATAGTTTAAACACTTTCATATCAGAATGGTATGTTTGCATTTCTAACCCCCTTAATAACTGTTAATGTATTTTACATGAGCAGGGTGGCCATTATTGTGCCGCTTTCACAAAGACAGAAATTGAGGACATGGAGGGTGCCTATAATAGGAGAGCCTGACAGACCACGTAGCTTACAGTTCCTCTTTCAGCCAGGAAGAGAAGGTGGTGGAATGGTTAACTACACACACACACACACACACACACACACACACACACACACACACACAGTCTTCAACAGAGATCGCACACACACGCACACACACAGTCTTCAGCAGAGATCGCACACGCACACACACAGTCTTCAACAAAGACACACACACACACAGTCTTCAACAAAGATCACACACACACACACACACACTCACTCACTCACTCACTCACTCACTCTTACTTCAACAAAGATGAAGCAGCTCCTGTTAAGGCAAAGATCCTGCTGGTAAACATTTCCAGGAGGCGTTATGGCCAGAGGAAATCTATCCATGAGACTCTGAAGGCTGTTACAAAAGGGGCTGCAATCATGTGAGCACACTGAAGTAACAGGAGGACTTGCCCAGGGCCTGTGGAAGGAAGTTTGGGGCTTAAGCTCTTGGAGGAGAAACAGCCATTCCAAGTGTAATGGAAACAGGCTCAGGGCAACCTATTCTCATCCCAAATGGGACCAGTGCCTTGTAGTTATTTTTTTGGTGTTTCTTTTCTCTACGTGTGTCTTTAGAAAGAACAACTTTCATGTTCTTTTGTAAGTTGCATTGTCCTTAAAAATATCTTTTAATAAAATAATAAATTAGAGTTTCCCTGGTGGCTCATAGGTAAAGAATCCGCCTGTCAGTGCAGGAGACACAGGTTTTATCCCTGATCTGGGAAGATCCCACATGCCTAGGGGCAGCTAAGCCTGTGGGCCACAACTATTGAGCCTGTGCTCTAGAGCCCAGGAGCTACAACTGCTGAGCCCACGTGCCGCAACTGCTGAAGCCTGTGTGTCCTAGAGGCTGGGCTCTGCAACAAGAGAAGCCACTGCAGTGCACTGCAACTGGAGAGTAGTGCCTGCTTGAAAAACTAGAGAGAGCCTGCACACAGCAACAAAGAACAAGCACAGCCAAGAATAAATAAACAAAATTGTTTTAAAAATAAATTGTAAAAATGAACAAAATTAAAATTTTTTTTTATTTCGAAAGTAATTTAAAGTCGACAGAAAGCTTGGAAAATACCCCAAATAGTAAGAGGCAATTATGTTTACCATCTTTTCCCCTTTACTTAGTATTTTGTGCCTGGATCATTGAAGGTACTTCAATAAATATTTACTTGACTGAGTAAAATGAATTCACAAGAGATTCACATATGGTGTTTGGTATAAAATGAAAATTATTGCTGTTGTTCAGTCACCGAGTCATGCCCAACTCTCTGCAACCCCATGAGCTGCAGCTTGCCAGCCTTCCCTGTCCTTCACTATCTCCTGAAGTTTGCTCAAACTCGTGTCCATTGAGTCAGTGACTCCAACCAACCATCTTATACTGTGTCACCCTTTTCTTTTCTTGCCCTCAGTCTTTCCCAGAATCAGGGTCTTTTCCAGTGAATCTGCTCTTCACATCAATTGGCCAAAGTTTTGGAATTTCAGCTTTAGTATCAGGCATTGCAATGAGTATTCAGGGTTAATATTCTTTAGGATTGACTGGTTTGATTTCTTTGCCGTACAAGGGAATCTCAAGAAAATAGTTTTATGTGTTTAATTAGTACATGTATACCTCACTCTCTGTGTGTATGTATACATTATAGATAGCTATATTTTATGTAGTATTTTCATATATGTTTGTATAGATACAAAGTGCACAAAAATGTACATTCACAAAGGATAGCTAGATTTAGTTGATACTGATTGTTCACTGTTTAGCACTTTCCACCCTTTCATTCACTATATTGACCTGGACAGGTGAGAAGGGAAGTGTGGGGGATTTATGTACATGGCCAAAGATGTACTTGTTACATGTGATTGAACCGGTGTTTATTTACATAAAAATTTGAGCTCTGAAAGTACTTCCCTGGTGGCTCAGACAGTAAAGCGTCTGCCTACAATGCAGGAAACCTGGGTTCAATCCCTGGTTTGGGAAGATCCCCTGGAAAAGGAAATGGCAACCCACTCCAATACTTTTGCCTGGAGAATCCCACGGATGAAGGAGCCTAGTAGGGGTGTAACCATGGGGTCGCAAAGAGTCGGACATGACTGAGCGACTTCACTTTGAGCTCTGAACTACTGTCTCAAATATTCTGAATCAGTCTTAAAAATATTGCAGTTGGTTTATCTTATTTAATTTTTTCTATCATATTATTTTCTAATGGCTTGATAATTCCATTGTACAGATAGACTAATTCTTACTGGAAAATGCTAACATTTGGAATATTTTTGTTTGTTTTCTGTGTTATCTGTTGAGTCTCTCAGCAAAGGGTCTCTATCCAGATGGCAGGGCTCTGAATGCTGTTTCTGTAAATGGACCCCTTCATATGAATTCATAAATTTAGTTATTTGGAACAGCTCATCCAAATATGCAACAGGATATCTGGCTATGCTTTTGTTGCTGATACTAATGTTTTATCCAAAAACTTGAGAGTATGTGGAGACAATGCCAAAGAAGGTTAAAAAAAAAAAGTGATTATTTTGTTGTTTTCTGGCAGCCCCAATGGGAGAAGAATTAAAGTGGAAAATTGTTGATGAAGAGAGTACATCTCTTTCTCTCTTTCTCTCATCTCTCTCTCTCTTTTTCTGTCATACGTGTATCCAGTGTTTAATGACACCACCGGCATATATTCTGAACGTGACTAATATCTACTGCTTTACCACATAATAGGAGAGAGATATTGGGAGATTTATTGTAAGAAATTGGTTTATGTGATTATGGAGACTAATAGACAAGTTGGAGATCTGCAGGGGAGCCCTGACAAGGATTGAAGCTGCTGTCCATGAGGGAATTTTTTTCTTCTTTAGGGAGGCCTCAGTTCTACTCTCAGGGCCCTTCAACTGATTAAATTTGGGTCCCTCAGATCATCCTAGCTGCTCTCCTTTACTTTAAATTAATAGATCATGGACTTCAATCACCTCTAAAGAAATAGCTTCACGTGGACTGATTTTTGATTGAATAACGGGAGACTACCGCCTAGCCAAGTTGGCACATCGAAAAGATCGTCACACCATGAGCACCCTAGTCCAAATGGGCATCGCCTGTCAGCTGGGTGACCTTCCTGATTGATCTTTCTGATTCTATGCTTAGACCTCTACCGTCCACTCTCCTTGCAGCAGACCACAGTGTCTTAATGATCTGACACCACTCTTCTCTCAGTTTCCTTCTTGTGATTTTGCTGCTGCTTGAATGTGTCAAGCATCCCCATAGTTGGGGTTTTTATACTTGCTGTTCCCTCCTGCATAGTCTGTGTTCAGGAGATCATGTGGCTCACTCCCTTGCTTAATTGAGGTCTCAGCTCAGAGTCACCTCCTGGAAGTCATGGAGCAGTACTAATGTGATGATTAGGGACATAAACTCTAGCCCATGCAGTCTGAGTGTGAGATAACTGTGCTGCTTTCTAGTTGTGCCCTTGAACAAGCAGGTTGTTAAGCCACCTGGTATGGACTTAGCCCACCAGGCTTCTCTGTCCATGGGGTCGCAAAGAGTCAGACAATACTGAGTGACTAAACAGCAACAATAACAAGTGTAAACATGAGCCAGCTTCCCAGGCCACCTTATCTCAATCTGTACCACATTGCTCCAGTCCCTATGCCTGGCTTTGTTTCTCTTCATTGCACTTCTTAATCATGTTGTGATCTAAGATTCATATAAAGTGTTGTTTGTCTTCTCTATTAGTTCTCTATGAGGACAAGGATTTTGTTTTGTTTACTGTTTTCTCCTTGCTGCATGCAGCAGATCCTGGTACATTGTACACATTCAGAGAATGTTTGTTAAATGCCTGCCAAGTGGATGCTCTTAATTATAGGCAGACTTTATTACATCATTTTTTCTTTTTAAGCAGCTGTAATATTTCCATTTTACCCAGCCTTGCTAATATAAGGCTTTAAAATCTTGCCTTCCACTTAGTGATCACAGCTCCTGATCTTCTGGCCATTAGGGACCCTCAGGTTCCCACGGATGTTGTGCTGGTTTTGCTTTTGGGGGTCAGTGCACGGTTACCCCCAAACCACAGGCTCCAGCCCCACTCCCTGGAATGAACATCTGTCTTCCTCTTTACTAAAATGTGATTCAGAATTCTTCCAGACAGTAACCTTTCTCAAAGTCTTTTCCAGCCAGCAGTATGCTATTCTGTATATTATTGTTCTGGGTTCTTTAGATTTTGATATTTTGGACCTTTTTAAGGACTTCTATGTTATTTAATTGCCTTTTTTTCCCTTTTCTTTTTGTATATGGGTGAAGCATATTGAGCAACTGTCAGTGTTTCTTGCACATGGTATGTTGCTGCTCCTTAGATCATAAATTCTCAGTAGATGCTTCTCCATAGACTTGGCTCAAGGCCCTGACCTTCCATGTCCTGCTGTGTGACTTTGAGCTGTGTGTCTTGGGATACTTTATTAATAAAATACAGTTATAGAATGAAAAACTAAATCTTATATGCCATTTTAGCTCTCATCTGTCAGTAAGTTTGGGTCTTCCCTTTATTTTGTGAGTGTAAGTAAGCATATAGTCACAAAAATAATCTTGTAGGGTTGTTATTTTTCTTATAATCGATCATCTAAGCTTTTTGGATGACACTTTTGAGAGTAAAATAAAAAATTGAAATAGTAAATTCTAAATTATTTCCTTAGTTTCTCATGCTGGTAGTTCATTATTAATGCATAGAAGTGCAGCAGGTTCTGCATGTTGGTTTTGTATCTAAATTTAATAAGTAAATACTTAAACTTATCTAATGCATAAACTGATAAATGTGGGTCATTTTATTTGTGAACCTGTAGTATACTTTTATTCTAAAACTATTTCCTTAGAACAGTTTCTGTAACTCAAAAAATAATGTTTATATACATTGAACAAAAAACTCTTTAAATTGATTATTTGAACATTAAGAGAAGTAAGTGGAATAAAGTTTCTTGATTTATAGACATGTAGTATAGTCTGTTTCTTAGCTCTGTCTTTAACTTATAATGTGCATCTTATTTCTTGGTTTTAAAAGGTATTTTAGTTTTTTTTAAGTGCATTCTTAAAAACTGCATTTGATATTTAATAAATGTGAAAGTGCACTTTCAAATGACTTTTCCATAAGCCATAATATTTTTAAATCTGAGAGAAAACTGTAAATGTCTAGTCATCAGGTAATATCAAGGCAAATTCTGCTAAATGAAGAATATTCTCAAGCCTGTCTGTTTCACACTGAGACATTTAAATATTTGCCCACACATAAAGTACTTAAAAAAAATACTTTCCTTTATCAAATATGTTTACAGGAAAAAATTAACCAGTTTACATTAATAATTATTTTGACTGTTTCATCAAATGTAAATGGTTCCCCAAATTGTAGCCTAAGATATTGATAGCATATAGTATTTGGGGCTTCCCTGCTGGCTCAGATGGTTAAGAATGTGCCTCCAGTGCAGGAAACCCAGTTTGGTCCCTACGTCAGTTCTAAGCTATTGATAGCATATAATATTTATCCAGTAACAAATAGGAATTTAGGATATTTTAAAACACTTTTATAGAGGTAAGAAACGTAAATTTATATGTCAGTTTAGCTCTCATCTGTAGGTTTGTGTCTTCCCTTCATTTTTTAATTGTTTAAAGGTAATCAGGCTGCATTGAGTCTTATCTGTGGCATGTGGGCTCAGTAGTTGCAGTGTGCAGACTTAGTTGTTCTATGGCACGTGGTATCTTAGTGCCTTCACTAGGGATCGAACTTGTGTCCCCTGCATTGGAAGGTGATTCTTAACCACTGGACCGCCAGGTAAGTCCCAGGGTGTTCCCTTTATTTTGTAATAGTAAATACCATTGTCATTCTCTTTGCAGACTTTAGTTCAATAATATCAATTTCTAAGGTTCCAAAGCTTTCACTTACTGGGTTGCCAATTTGATATGCCATACTTACCAGATCTAAGTACATTAGGTTCCAAATAGGAAAGGAGTACATCAAGGCTGGATATTGTCACCCTGCTTATTTAACTTCTATGCAGAGTACATCATGAGAAACGTTGGGCTGGAGGAAGCACAAACTGGAATCAAGATTGCCAGGAGAAATATCAGTAACCTCAGATATGCAGATGACACCACCCTTATGGCAGAAAGTGAAGAAGAACTAAAGAGCCTCTTGATGAAAGTGAAAGAGGAGAGTGAAAAAGTTGGTTTAAAGCTCAACATTCAGAAAACGAAGATCATGGCATCTGGTCCTATCACTTCATGGCAAATAGATGGGGAAACAGTGTCAGACTTTATTTTCTTGGGCTCCAAAATCACTGCAGATGGTGACTGCAGCCATGAAATTAAAAGATCCTTACTCCTTGGAAGGAAAGTTATGACCAACCTAGACAGCATATTAAAAAGCAGAGACATTCCTCTGTCAACAAAGGTCCATCTAGTCAAGGCTATGGTTTTTCCAGTGGTCATGTATGGATGTGAGAGTTGGAGTGTAAAGAAAGCTGGGCACTGAAGAATTGATGCTTTTGAACTGTGGTGTTGGAGAAGACTCTTGAGAGTCTCTTGGACAGCAAGGAGATCCAACTAGTCCGTCCTAAAGGAAATCAGTCCTGACTATTCATTGGAAGGACTGATGTTGAAGCTGAAACTCCAATACTTTGGCCACCTGATGCGAAGAGCTGACTCATTGGAAAAGACCCTGATGCTGGGAAAGATAGAGGGCAGGAGGAGAAGGAGACAACAGAAGATGAGATGGCTGGATGGCATCACCGACTCAATGGACATGAGTTTGGGTAAACTCCGGGAGTTGATGATGGACAGGGAGGCCTAGTGTGCTGCAGTTCATGACGTCGGAAAGAGATACAACTGAGTGACTGAACTGAACTGAAACACTGACAATGAATGCTTCACCTTTACCAAATAAACTTTCCAAAGCTTAAATTTGATTCCAATAACTAGATGGAAAAATACAATATTTATTGAAATGTATTAACAAGTAATTTTGCATGTAAAATATGTGATGGTCCTAACATAAAAATGGTGTCATTTAACTTTTGAGGAATGTTGTTGATATTGTTATTATATTACAAGTGGAACTGACATATTACAAGCAACCATTTTACTTTTATATGTACAGAAATAGTTGGAATCAAATTAAGCAAAATTCATATAGGAGGACAGTCTCTTGATCTCAATGAGAAGTTGAGTACTTTGTAGTTGAATGAGGATTGGCGTCTTTGGAGCTATCTTCTTAAAATAGCAGCTGACCTTGAAATAGATGCTGGTGTTTCTTCAGTAAATCTGTCTTCTGGTTTTCTTGTGGTTGGTGCATTATAGACACTATATACATCGATATCAAAATCTCATGATTAAAAAAAATCTTAACATGTTTTGGAGCTCAGAGGTATTAAAGATTTATTTCAAAACAAAACAAAAATTATTTGCATATGTAAATAAAATACAACAGCCTTACACATACAGTGGGCTTCCTAGTGTATGTGCCTCTTACCAGCCTGCCAATGCAGGAGATGTAGGAGACCTGGGTTTGATCCTGGGTCAGGAAGATCTCCTCAAGGAGGGCATGGGAACCCACTCCAGTATTCTTACCTGGAGAATCCCATGGAGGGAGGATCCTGGTGGGCTACACTTCATAGGGTTGCAAAGAGTTGGACACAACTGAATTGACTTAGCATGTATGCATATACAAAAAATGACAATCTCTGTAGCAGAAGTATCAGACTGCTATGTCTTTGCATACTTATTTCACGTAACCTAACTTGTAGCCTCCTAACCTGTATAATTCCCTGTGCTCCCCCTCCTATGCCCTCCATCCTTGTCTCCCTAGCCCTTGTGCTCCCACAAGCAGCAGTACAAGCCAGCACTGCAAGGGACCCACAGGATGCATGTCCCCCTGTCCTGCTTCCACTGCTGAAGACCCGATGGGATCACTGTCCCTAGCTTCCCCTGTCACCAAGCACTTCATTTTGTCAGCAGGTGCCCTGCACACTGTCCTTGACAGGGAAGTATTAATTACCTTGTGTCTGAAAAGTGCTTGGAAAAGAGGGAGGTTACAGCCAGTTGCCTTGCAGATTTGACCACAGGTTTCAGTAAGCCATCTATTTTTCTGCTCCTGTGACTCAGACATTTCATTTGCAGGCTCTGGCAGAAGCTTAAAGGACACAGTGCAGCTCTGCCAAATCTAGCCCAGCTCGTGTGGGTGCACGCATTAAAGTAATACTTTATTGAAATATGAAAAATCCAGGATGAGTTTCAAACCAGACAGGACGAAACAATATGCTAGGACAGCAGGGATAATCTGGGCCGCAGACCTACTCTGTTTATGAGGATAAAACTATGCATAAGAAAATTCCATATTGAACTGTAGATGAATTGACTATAAATGGTAGTAGCTACTATTATTTTGGCTTAACTAGACGCTTAAATTTGGAGAATCATTTGTGTCTCAAATCCAGATAGAATTGTTATTTTCAGTATAGGGCCAAGTAATTTAAATACTTTATGTCTTTCAAATACTCATTTATTCCACTTAAACATCAAGTATTTTCTTTGTAGAAACACTAGATTTTCTTAAGAGATAAGTAAAGAAAAAATGGCTATCCTCAATACTACTGTTTGTTGTTGTTTTGTTTTGTTTTTAAAACATTTTGAGGGTATCTGGTGCCTGGATTGAGAAGGAATAAAATTTCTTTTCAGAAAAAAATATGGCTCATACACATATATTTCCAATTGCAAGATGTCTCTGATTCCACAGACTCAGGCTGTCAGTCTCTGTCTGGAATCTAAATTTTGTATACAAATGTATGAAGATGAAGGGGCTTCCCAGGTGGCATTAGTAGTAAAGAACCCACCTGCCATTGCAGGGTATGTAAGAGATGTGGGTTCAGTGCCTGGATTGGGAAGATCCCCTTGGGGAGGGCATGGCAACCCACTCCAGTATTCTGGCCTGGGAGGTTCTGTGGACCCAGGAACCTGGCAGGCTACAGTCTGTGGAGTCCCAAAGAATCAGACACGACTGAAATGACTTAGGATGCACACACATGAAGAGGAAGACCATGCAAAACCGTATGTGAAAATTCTATTAGGGTTCTCCAGAGACTCAGGGGTGTGTGTGTGTGTGAGTGAGAATAGTGTGTGTGTATATGTATGTGTGTTGGAGAGATTGATTGGTTATAAGAATTGGCTCACTTGGTTCACATGTTTCTAGAGTTGAGAAGGCCCCCAATCTGCTGCTCTCTGTGGGCTGGAGACCCAGGGAAACCAGTGGTATAACTCAGTCTGAGACTGATGGCCTGAGAACCAGGGGAGCTGATGCCGTAAAACTAGAGTTCAAAGGCTATAGCTTCACCAGGAACTCTGAGGTCTGAGGGCAGAAGAAGGATGTCCCAGATAAAGGAGAGGGAGAATTTGCCCTTCCTTTCCTTTTTGTTCCATCCGGCCCTCAGTGGATTAGATGGTGTCTGCTCACATTGATGAGGCTGTATCTCTTTACGCACTCTACTAACCTAAATGTTAACCTTGCTGAGAAACACCCTGTTAGGCACAGCCCGAAGTGATGTTTTACCAGGATCTGACATCCCTGAGCCCAGTCAGGGTGACACGCCAGAATATTCTTACTTATTTTGTTTTTATTCAAGGATAGGCCACTGTGAAAAGTAAAACCAGGGTCTTTGAGGTCAGTTTTAGTGAAACAGAGATGGTTATCTTGATCATCTGGTTAGACTGGTACCTGCCAGTTTTCTCCACTATTTTTCTCCATTTCCATAATTTGTATATAAGAAGCAATTCACGAAGTCCAGCCCACAGCCACAGGGAACATGATCAAGGTGTACCTCCAGGGCAGAGGAACATCAAAGATTTTGTGGATTTAGGTTAAAAGCGCCTTAGTAATTAATCAGTATTTTGCTGGAGATGCTTGGAGGCCATGTATGCAGTCTTTTCTCCTAAAAGTCCTGCTCCTAATTTTAGCATTCCACCATGGGTTTTTGCCTACAGCAGTAATAGTATCGTGTTCTAAAGGTGATTTTTGCATATCCTTCATTCCTTCTACATTCATTATTCAGAATTCCTCTGTGAGGAAGGTTGTCTCTTCCCCCATGTTTATTTATGTATTCAATCATTTATTAATCAGTAAGACTCATGGGTATTAATTTTATTATTTGGGTGATAGTCCAATAATATCAATATTTACTGCTAAGATTGTTTCAACTTTGGTCATTGTGGGCTCTTTGAGATGACTCCTGTTCCTTCTGACATGTCTCCTTTTTTTTTTTTTTTTTTTCTTTTGTTTAAGCACTTCCTTATTTTGTGGCACTATAAGATTTCCCAGTCTCATTGTGTGTAATTCATGACCCAGTTCAAAATGAGCCATCTCTCCAAAGCCCTGGCTCTTTTTATTGGAAAATGATATTCAGAGAATTCCCTGGTGGTCAGTGGCTGAGACTTCGCCTCCAGTGCAGGGGGTGCAGGTTGGATTCCTAGCTGGGCAGCTAAGAGCCCACATGTGTTAGGGCCAAAAAATCCCCAAACACAAAACAGAAGCACTGTTGTAAAATGGTCCACATCAAAGAAAGTCTTTTTAAAAAAGAAAATGATGTTTACAGATTAAGATTTGGGCACCAGATATGTTCACTGTTGCTGTTGGGGAGTCACTAATTTTAGGCTCGTTTGAAGAACAGAGCTAGGAAATCAACGTGTACTAACTCATGTCTGCATACTCACCTATTTTTATTTGTGGCTTATCTATAAAAGTGAGTTTATAACCTACATTCTTTCTAGCCTTTCCCCTTGCATTTTTGTAACTTCTTCCTGGAATAGTGAGAAACTTGACTCCAACACTGTACACATTATTTACTTGTTTCATCCTAGTATGCATATGAAGTAGTTTCAGAATTGCTCGCCTGTATTCCTGTGAGAAACAAAACTTACCCGGTAGAATACAGTGTTTGCGTGTAGTTCTTTTTGGCTTTAATCTTCAGTAGCCAGTCAGAGCACTGTTTTCCGAAGTTATGTAGGTCAGCTCATTTTATCCCCCACTGTCTCCAATGAGTATACGGGGTGTATTTCTAATGCAGTGCATTAGTTTTCTGTTGCTCTGTTCGCTATGTAGCTGTGTTTGCAGCCTAGTGGCGGCAAAAGAATATGCATTTGTTAGCTCATGGTTGGATAGGTCAGTAATGCAGGTGGCCTGCATCCACTCTTTGCTTAAGGTCTCCCAAGGCAGGCATCAAGATCCTGGGCTTCTGTCTGGAAGCTCTGTCAAGAACCCACATCCAGGCCCATTCCGGTTCTTGGTAGACACCAGTTTCTTGCAGCTGTTGAGACTGAAGTCTTCATTTCCTTCTGGGCTTACAGCTGGGGTCACTCTCAGCTCCCAAAAGTTACTTTCTGCTCCTTGAATGCAGCTCTCTCAGACTTCAAAGCCAGCAATGATCTATTGCTTCAGAGTTGGCCTGGAACCTCTCGTCTGCCTAGAATCTAACTTCCATTACTAGCTGGAGAAAATTCTTTGCTTTTAAATTGCTCATGTGATTAGATCTGCCTGAAAAAAGAAAAAACTGTCTTTTGATTAACTGAAAGTCAGTTGCTTGGTAATTTTAATTACATCTGAAAAATGCCATTTGATTCTTAACAGCACAGTTATGGGTGTGAGATGGCCCCATATCACAGCCCCAGGGTTTAGGGTAGGAAGTCCAGGTACTATTTTAGAATTCTGCTTACTACCTGCTTGTTACCATCTGCTTCCATTTGTGGATCTCCTACTATCCAGGTTGACTTTTTTAAAGTTTGAGAGATGCTGGATACAACTACTTCCTTGATTGTGGTGATGGTACCCTGAGTGTTTGCGTATGTTCAGACTCATCAAACTGTATTGCAGATGGTGATTGCAGCCATGAAATTAAAAGACGCTTACTCCTTGAAAGGAAAGTTGTGACCAACCTAGATAGCATATCAAAAAGCAGAGACATTACTTTGCCAACAAAGGTCCATCTAGTCAAAGCTATGGTTTTTCCATTGGTCATGTATGGATGTGAGAGTTGGACTGTGAAGAAAGCTGAGCACTGAAGAATTGATGCTTTTGAACTGTGGTGTTGGAGAAGACTCTTGAGAGTCCCTTGGACTGCAAGGAGATCCAACCAGTCCATTCTAAAGGAGATCAGTCCTGGGTGTTCATTGGAAGGACTGATGTTAAAGCTGAAACTCCAATACTTTGGCCACCTCATGTGAAGAGTTGACTCATTGGAAAAGACCCTGATGCTGGGAGGGATTGGGGGCAGGAGGAGAAGGGGACGACCGAGGATGAGATGGCTGGATGGCATCACCAACTCGATGAACATGAGTTTGAGTGAACTCCGGGAGTTGTTGATGGACAGAGAGGCCTGGCATGCTGTGATTCATGGGGTCGCAAAGAGTTAGACATGACTGAGCGGCTGAACTGAACTGAACTGATGTAATTTATATGCAGTTCTTGGGATATCAATTATATATCAATAAAGCTATTAAAAAACCCCCAAATATTTGTATATGGTTAAGTTCATTCTTGGTGGTGTGGAAATAAATGCCTGGGGTTGTGTGTCTATCAACAAAGTAGCCTACAGAATGGTTTTTTCACCCTAAAATCCCTTTGATTAGGCACTTTGTAGACATTCCCATCTCACCACTGCCCCCCCAACCAACTGTTGGCAACCACAAATCCAAATCTGTTTACGTTCCAGATAGTTTGTGTTTTCTAGAATGTAATATAAATGATGTCATACAGTTTGTGGCCATTTGTGTTTGATTTCTTTCACTTAGCAAAATGCATTTTAGGTTTATCCATGTTGTGGCTTAAATCAAGAGTTTCTTCCTTTTTTGGGGACTTCCCTGGTGGTCCCGTGGTTCAGACTCTGTGCTTCCACTGCAGAGGGTACAGGTTTGGTTCCTTGTTGGGGAAACAAGATTCCACATGGCCGGCAGTGCAGCCAAAATAATAAAAATAAAATAAAAATACAGATTCCTAGCTCCACTGCAGGCTTTAAAAAAAAGAGAGAATTAAAAAAAGAGTTCCTTCCTTTTTTATAGTTCAGTAGTATCCATTGTGGAGAAGGCAATGGCAACCCACTCAAGTACTCTTGCCTGGAAAATCCCATGGATGAAGGAGCCTGGTAGGCTGCAGTCCATGCAGTTGCTAAGAGTCGGACACGACTGGTGACTTCACTTTCACTTTTCACTTTCATGAATTGAAGAAGGAAATGGCAACCCACTCCATTGTTCTTGCCTGGAGAATCCCAGGGCTGGGGAACCTGGTGGGCTGCCGTCTATGGGGTCACACAGAGTCGGATGCGACTGAAACGACTTAGCAGCAGCAGCATCCATTGTATGGATGTATCAAGCCTATACCTTTAACTGAAGTCTTAAAGTAACATTGTAGTGTTTGCTGAAATGACAGAATTCATTTTACAGTATTGTCTATAGCAGTAGAGGAGCTCAGCTTCATCTTGTTATGGAAGTAAACTTTGGTAAATAGCCTTTGTAAGTATACTTTGTAAGTATAATGAGGGATACATATTCATGCACTTTGTGTGTGTGTGTCTGTGGTTGACTTCTATGTCAACTTGGCTTCCTATCAAATTGATTTCTATAAAATATACATGAGTCATACTAACCCCTCCAGCTGGACTTAATAGGGAGTATCTCTAGCCTGGAAAACAAGGAAGTTATTTTTTAATCCTATTTGCATAAAGCCTTCTACAACCAACCTAATTTATTTCCTAAATGTCTTTTGTGATAGCCAACATTTTTGATGGTAAAGGCTCATTCAGTTCAGTTCAGTTCAGTTGCTCAGTTGTGTCTGACTCTTAGCGACCCCATGAATCGCAGCATTCCAGGCCTCCCTGTCCATCAGCAACTCCCGGAGTTCACTCAAACTCATGTTCATCGAGTCGGTGATGCCATCCAGCCATCTCATCCTCTGTCATCCCCTTCTCCTCCTGCCCCCAATCCCTCCCAGCATCAGGGTCTTTTCCAATGAGTCAGCTCTTCGCATGAGGTGGCCAAAGTACTGGAGTTTCAGCTTTAGCATCAGTCCTTCCAATGAATACGCAGGACTGATCTCCTTTAGAATAGACTGTTTGGATCTCCTTGCAGTCCAAGGGACTCTCAAGAGTCTTCTCCAACACCACAGTTCAAAAGCATCAATTCTTCAGCGCTCAACTTTCTTCGCAGTCATTAAAAGTTCCTAATATCTACTTAATGACTATATAACAGAGAAAGGATGCTTACAATCTTTATGCAATGTCTGCAAAGAAATCGCTTAAATTAAAAATTTATTAGGAAATCCTCTAGGAGAAATACTTTTAAAAACAAGAAATTAATTAAACATTTAAATGATCATATTTTCCTGCAGCTTTATAATTTCATATCCTTTTAATTTTGCTAATTTAAGAAATGTAAAAGGTAGAAGATTTCCTGTGAAAAAGATGAAAAAAAGGACAAAACTTGGACTTAATGGAAATGCATAATTTATGTACAATTTATTTAAATGAGAATATTCTTTGTTCCAAACTTATTCATATAAATGAATGACTAAAATAATGCATCTTACATAACTATTTCACTCAAATATATTGCCAAGCTAAATATGTAATTTAAAAATGATTCTTCGAGATACTGTATATATTTTTAAAATGTATGTTTATAAATATTAAAAAGAAAAAATAAAGCATCATAATAGAACATTTCCTTAGTGGAACTATCTTATGGGATTCGAATGTAGTGCTTTTCATTGTGATGATTTTAAAACATTTTCTTTCTGTGTCGGTTGAAAAGTATTTAGAAAAATAACTTAGAACAGAATGTAAGTATGAATTTTAAAGCAGTATTCATGATTGAGAGCAAAATTATTTCCCTAAAAGAGAACTATTTCCTTCTCTAAGAAATGCATTATTATGATCACACTGTAGATGTTAGACAATAGACACAAAACATACTAGGTGAAGTCATTTTGTGATCTGTTAAGTTAATAGCAAGGTTGGCATCAGATTCTTCTGATCCTAGTTAAGCTCAAGTTTTACAAGAATTTACTCTTTTTTTTTTTTTTTTTTTTTTTTTAGGGCAGAAAGACCAGATAGTCCCCCCTGTCGCACACACATACACAAAAACGTGTATGGAAGTCAATGCTTCGTGGAACCAGTGAGTCAAAAATTGTACCATATAGTTGCTCAGACTAACTACTCCCAGTTCAAATGTGGAAATATCCCTCTCTTTTTAAAATTTTCCAATAATAACTACAGACCAGATGTATTTGGAATTATATACCTTCTGTATTTGCTTTATTTAAGAATGGAAATCTCAATTTAAACCTCACTCTTTTTTTTTTTTTTTTTTTGATGGAGATGGGAGGAGAAAGGAAGAACAGCTAAAATACCACCAACTCAAATCCCTGCAATGGTAAATGGGAACCACAGACTCCTTTCTCTTTTCCAGAGGGTTTTTCTGACTCTTTTTGCTTGGCACCCCTAAACAGGAAGACCAATGATATTTTGGCTCAGTGGTAAAGAATGCCCCTGCCAGTGCAGGAGATGCTGAAGACACGGGTTCAGTCTCTAGGTTGGGAAGATTCCCTGGAGAAGCAACTGACAGCCCGCTCCAGTGTTCTTGCCTGGAAAATCCCATGGACACATGAGCCAGGAGGGCTACAGTCCATGGGGTTGCAAAGAGATGGACACGACTGAACACACAAAGCAGTTATATTGAAGTTAAGATAAGAGTTTGCTTCTTAGAAGGCTAGATTTCCTCCACCCTGTTTATATGCAGACACTTTGTTTGGAAAGTCATCTCAGAGAAGAATGGGAAAAGTAAGGGGATTTAAAGCAAGACAAGAAGGCGGACCAGTAAAAAGCCTTTCTTTGAGTTGGCCATCACAGTCATGGAGAGCTGTTTAGAACATGCCTCAGACTTTCTGTTCAAGACCTGGATTTGGAAACGTTCATCTGTCAGCTCTCATCTCACTGGTCAAAAGCTTCCCAGTGCAGCATTAACTAGCCCTATCTCCACATGTGAGGTTGTGGGAATGTGAAGGACAAGCTGACCTTTAGATGGCTGGAGACTGGGTGGAAAGGGAGAAACTAGTAGGGCCGGGTGTGGCCACTGTCTGGGCAGCAGTGGCTGGTGTGAGATGAGCAGAGACCACATGAGACAGTGTTTGGGCGCGAATTTTGGGAAGGCTCAAACTGGAGCAGACGTCAGAATCTCCTGAAAGACTGGCTGCAATAGATGGGTGACTCCCGTCTCCCACCCCGACAGTTTCTGGTTCATCAGGTCTCACCTGAACAGGGACTGGGTGGTGCTAATGAGGCTGGTTAGAGGATCACACTTAGAGAATCACTAGGTTGGGGATCTCCCAGGCTTCCTTGTGTTTTTAGGTTGTGATTTTAATAACTAAAGGAGAAAACTACATAGGAGAGAAATGTGAAAAGGACAGGTGCCAGCTAAGGCAAAACTCACTGAGGCAGTAAGGAGGAAAAGCCTCACAGAATGTTCCTCGGTGTGCTCAATGAGCTCCACGGGGCAGCTTAGGACGACTAGAGCTGGCATCGCTGGCAGCTAGGCTCTTTTCATCCACTTTATTCTTTTTCTACTCATCCCGCTTTCTTTCTTAAACTCTCAACCTATTCTGTACGTCATTGTTTCAGATACAGAAGCAACAGGCAGTGCTCATTATTTTAGATTTTACATTTTGAGGTCATGTCCTGCACAGGACATGTTTATGTCCTGGTTTGTACCTGTGGGTTATAATGAAAACGCATGGAAATACCAATTTTGAAGCAAAATTAACAGTACTCAACTGCAACATTATCAGGTGGTTTCAAAATCTCCCATTTGACTATCAAACTGTATCTTCTGAATAAAAAATTTAGGAGTTTAAGTCATTTATGGTGGTATAATGTAAATCACAAGAGGAGAAATTATAGTCCACATCCTTTGCTGGGTGTTGGACCTTAACAGCATGCATAATTCATTGAAAAGCACTGTGTAAAGGAATATGGAGTAACCTTCAAAAATAAATCAAGGAAAACCAGTTACTAATCTACACAGTAGTTTACCTGGAGGAAGGTAATGTGAAGGAAAACAGTCCATCATTGCACATGGCTTAATGCCATCCCTGGTGAAAGTTACCCAGAGCTACGTATTTACATGAGGAATAGAAAATATTTACACCCAGATATCTGCCACTTGGAAAGAAATCAGCCAAACAATGATAAATGAATTGAGCAAAGTGAGTATTAAATTAAGCAGATAAATTTCACTTCGATTGTGTGAAGTTCAGCCAGAGGAGAAAGACTTGGAAGAAAAAGCCATAGCTGGGAGCATCCGTGTCCATTGTAAAGGGACAACCATGTAATCAGGCATAAGGACTAAAATTTCCCACTGCCCATTCTATCCACAAGCAGCTACAAAGCAGTCTGATTTTCCTGATAGATGGTAAATCTCCAGATGGATGGAAAACAATGCTAAAAAAACCTCGTCTGTCTAGGGAAGACTTGCCTTTAGATGTGTTTCTAGTTTCATGTTAATCTCTGATGAAGTTTATAGACTTTGAACATGTTTTCTTTGATACTTGTAAAGACTGTTAGCCTACACTTGACATAAATTTTGCTTGACTTATGCAAATATAAAATGGTAACTAATGTTAAGTTACCCATGGACTGAGAAGCCTGGTAGGCTACAGTCCATGGAGTCGCAAAGAGTCGGACACCACTGAGCAACTTCACTCACTTAATGTTAAGTATTAAAAGCTTGAATTCTCTTACATACAAATGAGTTTCTGTGAAAGTTGGTAATTTGGGGCAGTTCTGGGAAGATATCAGGTTTGAGGGTTAAACCTAAAGTTCACACTGTGTGCCAAGGAAAATACCTCCTTTAAGGTAAAATTATGCACAACACCTTTGGCTTTGATTTGTATGAGAACATCCTCGTGACCTGCTTTTGATTACTTGTGACACCTAGGCAAAAGGAAGGAATGGGTGGAGGAAATCTGTAGCCTTACCTGTCAGAATACTTCTTGGCAATAAGGCAGAAAGTTAATTGGCAGGCACGTGTACTCACTCACTGTTACACTCTGGGTTGCTTCTTACCTGCTTAGGATCCACTTTCAGGGAAGTTAGTAGGGTTGAGGCATGCTCTGCATTCCCTGATCTGTTCCTCATGTGTCTGTAGACATATGTTGTAATAACCTATTTTAGTTCACCACAAAGCAAGCTCTAAATGCAGGTGTTCATTTAAGCAGTATCCAGGGAGCACTGATAGGGGTATGAGAAGTGAGGCAGGGAAAAGGAAGGAGGTCAATAAGCTTTGTGTTTATGGAGTGGTTTGCCACTGGGCTACAGAGGCTGAATCACATCAGTAAATACCAGGAATCTGTCAGATTCCAGAATTATCCAATCAAGGACAATGAAGATGGATATTTAGCCGCCAACTCCGTTCCACCTTAGTCTCCCAGCATTTTCAGTTAGTCTTCCACGGAGCGGCTGAGAGAAATAGGACATTTACATGTACTGCAGTGCCAAGTGCCATGGGGTAGTGAGCCAGGCACAGACCATATTTACTAGTTATACATATTTCTTTGTTCATTTGTTCTTTTCTTTCCTTTGTGGGTTGTCTTGAGCAACAATGTTGAGGGAAAGTCCAAACCAGGAAACAATGTCCAGTAATAGAATCATTGAAGTTGGCAGTGTTTGCCCCCAAAGGTAGGATCTGGGGACAAAGGTTGGACTTTAAGAGTTGTTTCACTGTGTGGATTGATCCCAAAGCCTGGTTTATCTCCGACTTATCAAAGTTTCCACGAATTTGCAGCGATTTGAATTCCGTGGAGAAAAGTAGACTGCAATAAAAGCCTTCATGGATTTTTAAGAGGAGGCTCATTGTAGAAATTAGAGGTGGTGATTTGCAAAGTGATTTTTTCATTTTAATTGCATTGATTGCATTCTTGTCAATGGGGTAGACTTCCGGAAAATAAACCTCTTGAAAAGAACTTAAGGGAGAGCCGACGACGATGGCTCCCTGAACTTTGTGAGTCAGGCTCTCTCTGGATACCCATCAATTAGAGGTGAAGACAATAAAAGGAAAAATTTGCCCCATCTGGTTCTACATAGAACTCCCCGAGAGCTTTGACAAAAAGTCTTTTCTGCAAAGAGGGGCCAGATCTCTGGAGAGGCATTTGTTTTTCAGGCTCGTTGAAATGCTTTTCCTTTGCAAGGATGTTATTTCAGTAGAGCCAGATGAGATGCACTTGCTATTTTTATAAGTTTTTAAAGGCTTAAGCAGGGCAAATATGTCTTTCCAAGCTGCCTTCTGTAATAAGCCTGATGTTAAGGCAGCTTTATGTCCCATAAAGGGTAACATTAGCCTCATGGAGCTATAGGCGATTTCTGATAATCTTGAAGATGGCTCCATAGTATCTGATGAATGTAAGGAAGGCTTGTATTATTTTCCAATTTTAAAAAGCTACTGGCATAAAATAAATGATATTTTGACCAAAATAACTTTTTCTCTATTCCACCAAGTTAAGTTTTCAAAATCTGTATTTTTTACAGAGTATAGAAATTCAAGTATTTGGAGCATTCAGAAAAATTTAGTATATATAGGTTTCTCTTTCACATTTCTCTATCAGCCCCAAACATTAATGATATAATTGAATTTTTGTTTCTCCTTATTGGAAGGACTGGTGTTGAAGCTTAAACTCCAATACTTTGGCCACCTGATGCAAAGATCTGACTCATTTGAAAAGACCCCGATGCTGGGAAAGATTGAGGGCAGAAGGAGAAGGTGACGACAGAGAATGAAATGGTTGGATGGCATCACCAACTTGATGGACATGGGTTTGGGTGGACTCTGGGAGTTGGTTTTTAATAAGCTGTCTATGTTGGTCATTACTTTTCTTCCAAGGAGCAGGTGTCTTTTAATTTCATGGCTGCAGTCACCATCTGCAGTGATTTTTGGAGCCCCCAAAATAAAGTCTGTCACTGTTCCCCATCTATTTGGCATGAAGTGATGGGGCTGGATGCCATGATTGTAGTTTTCTGAATGTTGAGTTTAAGCCAACTTTTTCACTTTCTTCTTTCACTTTCATCAAGAGGCTGTTTAGTTCCTCTTCGCTTTCTGCCGTAAGAGTGGTATCATCTGCATATCTGACATTATTGATATTTCTCCCGGGAATCTTGATTCCAGCTTGTGCTTCATCCAGTCCAGTATGTCTTATGATGTACTCTGCATAGAAGTTAAATAAGCAGGGTGACAATATACAGCCTTGACCTACTCCTTTCCCGATTTGGAACCAGTCTGTTGTTCCATGTTCATTTCTAACTTGCTTCCTGATCTGCATACAGGTTTCTCGAGAGGCAGGTGAGGTAGTCTGGTATTCCCATCTCTTTCAGAATTTTCCACAGTTTTGGCATAGTCAATAAAGCAGAAGTAGATGTTTCTCTGGAAGTCCCTTGCTTTTTCGATAATCCAGTGGATGTTGGCAATTTGATCTCTGGTT
Source organism: Neotragus moschatus (assembly GCA_006410615.1). Taxonomy (NCBI): domain Eukaryota; kingdom Metazoa; phylum Chordata; class Mammalia; order Artiodactyla; family Bovidae; genus Neotragus; species Neotragus moschatus. The sequence continues at coordinate 2,537,583 of SJYA01002520.1, read as the reverse complement.
CCTCTGCCTTTTCTAAATCCAGCTTGAACATCTGGAAGTTTATGGTTCATGTACTGTTGAAGCCTGACTTGGAGAATTTTGAGCATTACTTTGTTAGCATGTGAGATGAGTGTAACTGTGTGATAGTTTGAGCATTCTTTGGCATTGCCTTTCTTTGGGTTTGGAATGAAAACTGACCTTTTCCAGTTCTGTGGTCACTGCTGAGTTTTCCAAATTTGCTCTCATATTGAGTGTGGCACTTTCACAGCATCATCTTTTAGGATTTGAAACAGCTCAACTGGAATTCCATCACCTCCACTAGTTCTATCACCATCACTTGTTTGTATTGTTACTTCCTAAGGCCCATGTGACTTCGCATTCCAGGATGTCTGGCCTAGGTGAGTGATTATACCATCATGATTGTCTGGGTCGTGAAGATCTTTTTTGTGTAGTTATTCTGTGTATTCTTGTCACCTCTTCATAATATCCTCTGCTTCTGTTAGTTCCATACCGTTTCTGTCCTTTAGACCTTTGCCACCTAAAATAAGGTATATTAAAAATGAAGTTTATGTTGTTTGTCCAAAATCCAAATTTTTACCAGCATTATTTTATTTGACTTTAGGACCTTGTATTCTTAGATATGAAATTTTCTTTTTGTCCTTGAATATTGAGTAAAATCTCCAGATAATGCCGAAAACTCAGCTTCCCTGTACGTGCATGTGTGTGTGTTCTTAATCACTCAGTCATGTCTGACCCTTTGTGACCCCGTGAACTGTAGCCTGCCCGGCTCCTCTGTCCATGGAATTACCCAGGCAAGAATACTGGAGTGGATTGCCATTTACTTTTCCAGGGGGTCTTCCCAGCCCTGCATCTCCTCTGTCTTCTGCATTGTCAGGCAGGTTTTTTACTACTTCACCACCAGGAAAGCCCCTCTCTGTACAGTCGTGCCAAATCAAGTCTTGGAGAAAGAGTTTTAGGTGAAGTAGAAAAGGATAGCTTTATTGCTTTACCAGGCAAAGGGAGACAGGGCAGATTAATGCCCTCAAAACCAAGTGTCCCCACTTGGGGAAGGTAGTGACAAGTTTTCTAGTAAAAGAGGGTGTGATTAACTTGTGGACATTCTTCTCATGGGTTGGTGGTCAAAATGGAGTCATTGTTGCCAGCCTTGAGGTTTAACTGGTCTTGGGTTGACATGCTTGCGGGCAGCATACCAGAACTTCTCCCACCTGAAGGGGACTTCAGCATCTGTAAAATAGCTAAAAATTATAACTGTGTGTCTCCGCTGATGGGGAAATAGGACCTTGCCCCAAGGCTGCCCTTGACTGTTTGTTTCTCCTTGGTCCGTCTATTCCTCCCTTCCCTAATTAACAGCTGCTTGAATCTACCTATTGGAACTTAGAGAAGGTCCCGGAGCTGAATAAAGACTGTTTCCTATAATCAGAAGTGAGGGACAAAGGCCTTGTGTCCAGAAGCCCCCGAGGGTCCTGCACAGTATCATCAGCTTTGCTCATTGATCCCTCCATCCAGTTCTTCTGTGATGACTGTTTCCCTCCTGCGTCCCAGTCGTACATCTAGCTGATTCCCAGCTAACAGCAACAACCCTATTTCTGCCTTTGTTGCTACTCTGGCTTCTCCCGTCTTTAATCTGTCCTACATGCAGAAGCAAGATTTCTCAACAAAATAAGTTTTGATTTTAGGAAGCATGTCTTATGGTAATTTTGAAATGGCTTCCAGTAATTTCTTGAAATTAAGGTCCCAGAGTGTAGTTCTCTGTCAGTTGTTCGCAGCCCACTTCACTCATTATCCTAATAGTTTTCTCCCATTCCCTGTGTCACTGTCATCTGTTTATACAACAAATCATGATATGTACTATTGCCTCAGTCTTTGAGCATGTTGGAGATGATATTTGCAAATGGATAGCCCTATTTTTCAGCTCTATCACACACAAAACATGCATGTACACCTACTTTCTCTCCATTGTTTTCCTTCTGAAGGCTGCTCAGAATTCGACCCTGGGAGGCGCTCAAAGCCCCTGGATTATAATGACAGCTCTGTCCCTAATTGACTGTGCGATTTGGGAGAGCCCTGACCTCCATGAGCCTCACTTTCTCTGCCAATAGAAGGAAGATGAGAGATTTTCCAAGGTGGATTCCATATTGAACCTTGGACGATTTGCATTGCAACAGGAAACCTTGCTTTTGATTGATGACACCTAGCTATTACTCCGAGTCACTTGCACTTTTTCAGACTGTTTGGCGCCCAGCTGTTTATGTGCAGTTAATGTACGTCTTTGTTACTCGCTGCCACTGTGAAATTACAGGCTCCTGGAGTTTGCCTAGTGCTGTCATACTGTGGGCTTTCAGGAAATGTGCAAATCATCAGCTCATGTAAGAAGTTTCCCACACAGTTTGGTTGTGTCTCTAATAGAGTTCTCTGTTCTGAGAAATAATGTATCAACAATTGTGATTTCCAGTAATGCCTGGCTGGAAAAGCGTTCAATATAAACTTACATTTTGAAAATGTGCCATTTCTTTCTAACCTTTGGAACAACAAATGCCAGATTTAAATTTCAATATTACCTTTGCGTTGGAGCTTTTGCCATCTTCTCTTAAGCTTACTCCCTGCAATGAGTTGAATAATAATCTGTTGGGAGCTGAATTCTCCCTCTCCATTTCTCTGGCATATTTTGCTTTAAAAAAGTTCCACCATGCAGCAGTGCCCAATGTGACCATTAAATAAAATTGGAATTAGGGTGACATTGGCAATTTTGATAATTAGGAGTCTTGCTGAAACTGTAAGAGTGAAAATAACACTCCCTGGCACTGAGATGGGGCAGTTGTGGGACTCATGCTTACAATGTGCCTTGGCAACTTAACATGACTAATTGTCAGAGAACTTCACAGGGGATTGTGTTCATCTTCAAAAGTTTCTATCTCTGTAGTTTCTAGTAGCCATGTATTTTCTCTTCGTCCAAGTGCTGCTGTTTTCCCTTGTTTTGTAACAGTCCCCCCCATCCAGTTTCATAGTTCTTCTCAGTTGAGTTTGATGAGATTCTACGTAGCTGTCTTGATGAGCTGCCAGTTCTTTCTGATTGAGACAGGACCTAGGACCAGGCAGCCCACAGAGTTNTCTTCGTCCAAGTGCTGCTGTTTTCCCTTGTTTTGTAACAGTCCCCCCCATCCAGTTTCATAGTTCTTCTCAGTTGAGTTTGATGAGATTCTACGTAGCTGTCTTGATGAGCTGCCAGTTCTTTCTGATTGAGACAGGACCTAGGACCAGGCAGCCCACAGAGTTGAGTTCTAGCTGGGGTGTGAGGGGGGTATCTTGTCAACTCTTCCTTTCTCAACAGAGTATTCTGAGTATCACAATTTTTAAGTGTATTGTCCAGAGTAAGAATTACAAGGTTTATGATGAGTTCAGAATCTAGCCACATGTCAAAGTCATCTGAAAAGAGCTTTTTTCCCCATTACATTGAACCTGTTGAGGGACCGTTCTCTTCAGCTCTGGCTGTCCTTCTCATTTTCATATGCATCATCCTTACTCAGTCTTCAAGACCTGGCTGTAATGTCAGTAGCTTGTGGAAGATCCAGGAGGCCAAGCAGAAAGTGGTGGCCCTCTTGATCTTCCTCCATTGACTTCTTTCTCACTCTCTCAATCCTTAACCCTTGATCTCTCTTTTTTTAAAAATTTTTTAAATTATGAAAATACAGTAACACATTTACAGGAGACTTGGAAAATACAGAACAAAGTTATATATAGTTCCACTATATAGTAAAATTATTTTTTAAGTAGATAAATTAAGATTTTTAGTTGAAGTTTCAGTATCAAACTCTCAAAAATTAATACAACAAATATACAGAGAAGTAGAAGGATATAGTAGACTTGAAAAGCCCTATGAACCAATTCAATATAATTAAGATTTATACAATTTTTTTACACATTATGATACAAACTCTATTCAAGTTCCCATAGACTATAAACTAGAAGACTCTGTAACATATCCAGGGATATAAGAACAGGTGCGAAAATTTCATTTCTACAGGTATTAAAATCATACAGAATCTGTTCTTTTATTACTGTGGAATTATGTTAGAGAACAGTATCGAAAGATATTTGAAAATAACCCACATATTTTCAAGTGCAGTGTGACATTTACCAGAGAGATCTTTGACTTAGCCATTGAAAGCTTCATTAAAGTTAGAAGACTGAAAAACACAAAGGGTGTTTGCAGGGAAGACACCCTTGATCTCTTGTGAGTAATCATTTTTTTGGTTCTTACTGCCAGTGCCATGGATGGACTGGTCTAAACACGTCCCTCTCTTGACCTTGCCTCTTAACCTCAGTCTTTCTAGCTCATTCTCCAGGCTGATGTGAAGTCAGTCATTCTGACACAGCCCATTTGAAATCACATCCCTCCTCTGGCCCACAGTGCATTTCAGCTTCACTTTACTTGGAGGACAGTGTCTGATTCCACATCAGGACATCCCAGCTCTCCATGATCAAGCCACCCCCACCTGCCTTTCCAGTCTGATCTCTCACCATTCCACAACCTTTACCTTGAATTTGCAGTAATACTATTTGCAGTTCAGAGTTGGTGTTTGAACATTTCTAACCATGGGGACCTTAAAGTATGTATCCTAAGACACCTCACTTTTCCTTACCTGGGACACCTACTCAGCATTATAGCCAGACCTCTCTTTACGATGACTGGCCACCAGTCCAGATACACAACAAAGCCTAGATAAAAGTTATTGGTTGGACTTGCTGAAAATATGGAGGAAAAGTCTTAAAGTAGGAATCTGGAGAAATAAGCATACAACTAATATCATTGTTTGGGGCTTCCCTGGTGGCTTAGATATTTAAAAAAAAAATCCACCTGCAGTGTGGGAGACCTGGGATGGGAAGATCCCCTAGAGAAGGGCATGGCTGCCCACTCCAGTATTCTGGCCTGGAGAATTCCATGGACAGAGGAGCCTGGCAGGCTACAGTTCATGGGATCACTGAGAGTGGGACACAACTGAGCAGCTTTCACTTTCACATTCAATATCATTGTATAAAAGAGAATAGACTAAGTGCTTGGTGGCAGAAAGTTAATGCTACAGTTTCCATATAAGGCAAGTCTTCAGGAATTTAGGGGAAGAGAAGAACAACAAGGGTTGGAATAACCATGTACTGCACTCTTATGAAATGGTGGGTCAGAATAAAGATGAAAAATGGCCTTTCCGGTAAGGGAAACAGCATTAACCAAGGCTTAGAGGAAGAAGAGCATGATACATGGTAGGGACAGCAAGATTATACAAACAGACAGACATACAACACACATACATGTATAGGCTTGTATTAGTCATGATAGAGTAGATAGTGCAGTGACAGGAAACATACATACATCTTAGAGGCATCGTATAACTGAAGCTTACTTATCATGTCATTCAGGAAGCTGGATCCAATCCCCCATGGAGTAGCATTATCTCTGGGTCAGGCAGTTGGAGGGATGTCTCAGCACAAATAGGGCATGGGTAGTATATACATGCAGGACCTCTAGCCATGTCAGGGGACTGGCCAAGAAAGTAACAGCCTGGTCCAGGAAGTCAGAGCATCATTAGAAAGAAGACGCTGCACCATTTTCGTAGTCTTATTTAATAACTCAAATTTAGATAATTCTGTTGATGATTTTGTATGTTAATAACACAATCACTTTCTTAGATTTGAGCCTTGGAATCAGTTTATATTTCTTGTTCTTCCTCCCCCACTATGTTCAGTCAACTGTTGGTGTTAAATAGAATCATTCTTCACAAATCTCACCCGTCTGTACTCCTGAGTGCATTCTTAGCTATTTATTCCAAGCAACTTTGTTCCTTTTAGTGAGAAATGGTATTTAGATTTAAAAATCCGGTGCCAAGGACTCACTGCTTCTGCTTTGTATAACTGTTTCCAGGCATTGTCAGTAGAAATATGTAGGAATATAGTTTTGTTTTTGTTCGTTTTTCAGAAGAAAATAATGCATTTTTATGCTCATACTGATAGATGGAGAAATATACCATGTTCATGGATAGGAAGAATCAATATAGTGAAAATGAGTATACTACCCANGGATGCTTGGGGCTGGTGCACTGGGATGACCCAGAGGGATGGTATGGGGAGGGAAGTGGGAAGGGGGTTCAAGATTGGGAACATGTGTACACCCATGGCAGATTCATGTTGATGTATGGCAAAACCAATACAATACTGTAAAGTAATTAGCCTCCAATTAAAATAAATTAATTTAAATAAACAAATTTAGAATTATAGAGTTTTAATTCTTAGATTTAATATTCATATATCTTTTACAGTGAGAGCTTGATTAAAATAATTCCTCATCTCTTTTATTCTGTGTATGCATACATGTAATAGTTTCAGGTTAACAGTAGCAATATTATTGCAAGCAATATTACTCAACACAATTTATGATTTCTTAACTTTGCTTTTTATCCTGAGAACATCTCCCACTAGTCAAATTGCTGTGTTTCAAATTCACTTGAAGTAAATATTTTCTGGGTTGTTAAGCAGTCACTGTGATAAGTTAGCTTATGTGTTTCACTTTGCTTTTGACTTTTAGGGATTAAGTTACTTGGAAAGAGTTTGATCCTCTCAGGTTTGCTTTTAATCTTTATAGGTGAGACCAAGCAGCATTTTGTATAGTACTGATTTTGACCCACTACTGAGGTCAAACCCTCAAATTAAACTTTGACAAAACTGAATTATTGATACCTATGGGTAGGTTGTTCTCTACAGTGTTACACCATTTTTTCTTCCTATCAGCAATGTATGAGAGAGTGTTTATTCAGATATTGTCAACTGAGTAAGTGGTTAACCTCTTTGCAGTATGATAAGGGATGAAAGTGTTGGTTTGCAAACTAGCCCTTATTCACAGAGGCCAAGGGAAGACCAAAGGAAGAGGCAGACCCCTCCAGATTGGTAGGTGGAAGGTTTTAATATGCAAAGGGATTTACTTACAAGGCTTGTCTTAGGTGGCCACAAGGCAAATAGATCACCACATCCACCCGTCAGAATATGAAAGGTTTATACAGAGGCCTTAACTGAGTTGTCACCTGTATCATCCAGATGTTCTCAACAGTCCCTTACCTTGCAAGGCTCATCCTTGAGACAGTTCCTGAAACCTGAGCAGGACACCGTGGGGCCTCTTACTGTGTCATCTGCCTCTTGTTTATAGAAAAGCTCAGGAGAGGACAGGATGGACTGAGGAAGTAGCATTGTCATATATACAGTACCATGTGTAAACTAGACAGCTAGTGGGAAGCTGCTGTATAGCACAGGGAACTCAGCTCAGTGCTCTGAGATGACCTAGAGGCTCAAGAAGGAGGGGATATATGTATACATATAGCTGATTTGAGGATTCCCAGGTGGCGCTAGTGATAGAGAACCTGCCTGCCAATGGAAGAGACAAAAGAGATGTGGGTTTGATCCCTGGGTCGGGAAGATCCCCTGGAGGAGGGCACAGCAACCCATTCCAGTGTTCTGCCTGGAGAAACTAACACAGCATTGTAAAGTTAACTGTACCCTAGTTTATTAAAAAAAAAAAAAAGCTTTAGCCTCCTAAGCCTTCCCCAAGTTCCAAAGGACAAATTTAATCAGTTAATATTTAGAGAAGTGAACAAAGACAGAAACAAAGGAAAATAAGCAAGACCAAATAATAACAGCTTAGCCATACTACAAAGAAAAGAACTCCTTAGTTCCTCCTCAGGGCTATAGACAATGTCCTTGAGTCGTTCTACAGAAACTCACATGTCCCCCATGCTCTGTATTAGATGGAGAATGTTGACTGCGTGCTGACCACCAGCACGTAAATCCCAGAATGATTAGAACCAGAAAATTGATGATTGTGATTCCTGAAATATCACCCTGTCACCGCACTACCTTCTAACTGGAAGAAGGTCCATGAGCTAATCAGGCAGCCTGCAACTCTGACCCCTAATGTTGCCTTTAAAAATCCGTCCCTGAAGGCCATGGGGGAGTTCTGGGCTCTTGAGCACTAGCTGCCAGTTCTCCTAGCTCAGTTCCTGCTAATAAACACTGTATTTTCCTTCACCACAACCTGGTTATCAGTAGACTGGCTTTGCTATACATCGAGCAAGCAGGCCTCAGGTCAGTGCGGTAACATTGCCACTGTGGGAACAGCAGTGAGCCAAGTGTATGTTCCAGGTCGGGGTGGGGGAAGCATAAAGAGCCTGCTTTTGCCCAGGTCCAGTTTCTAGGTTCATTGGTGATCTCATGCTCTCAAGGTCCTCTTCCAACAAAATGATATTTCTGAATTAAAAATTTTTCTCTTGTTACGGCTGAGGTTGAGCATCTTTATATTTAAGACGAGAGGCATTTGCATGTACATAAATTTGCTGTGAGATCCTGGGCTTGGCTCTGCCCATGCTTCTACTGTTCTCTGTTTTTAAGAGAACTCTTTTAAATGATGGGAAACTCTTGGCCTGATACTATATTTGCAAATATTGTACTTGTTTTTCATTTGTCTTTTTATATGTTTAAGTCACATATGTATTTTTTTACATGGTCCAGTTTATCTCTTCTCAAGTTGTTTCTAGATTTTGAGTCATATTTAAGAAAAGCTTTTCCTAGTCCTAGGTTATAGAAGAATTCATCCATGCTTTCTCCTAATATTTGCTCAACTGCTAAGAAGTTATCCCAACACTGTTTTTTTTTTTTTTAAATAATCCATCCTTTCTTCAGTGCTTTGACATAAAGCCTTTATCATATATTAAACTTCTGTATTGGTTGTCAACTTTTCCAATATCATTTTTTTATTTTGCAGTATCAAAATGGACCTAAAAACTTTTAAAGGCAGAGTTAAAAATGTTTTAATAAACAGTAAGCATTAATCTAGTGATAATTAACCTAGTTAAATCTAGAATTGATCATATTGATAAATTCTGATTATTTGCTTCAGGTAATATGATGAATTCAGGAAAATTAAAGTGATAATCCAGTGAGTAAATAATAGTCAAATTCTCTATCTTGAAATAGTATTTATCACTGCCATGATTATGAAACAGTATGATACAATAGTACTGAATATGGCTTTATGGAAATCTAATATTTTAAGTAGCACAGAAAAGTTAGCATATTATATATATATATGTATCTTCAGCCTGAAATAAACTTTGTAAAGGTTCTGATGTATAAAAATGTGCTTTTCAGAAATTTCCCTTGCTGCTGAGACTTTCATTTTTTAGGGGAAGCTCATTATTAGATCCACTCTACTAATCTTTGCTGGAGAACTTTAAGCCACAGACTCATGTAAGATGTCGGATTTGGCAGGAACATTCTCAGATCTCCTGCTCCTCTGCCATCAGCCTCCCTAGGGTTATAAATTTGCTTCCTTGTGATTGCAGCTTTAGTTTTCCTCTGACTCTCCTTAGGTAGTAAAATCACTAGTTAAGAGTTCTGTATTTGCATATTAAAACCCAAAATGAGATAACATTTTGCATGTCAACTTGTCACCATCTCCTGGAGCTTGCTCAAACTCATGTCCGTTGAGTCAGTGATGCCATCCAGCCATGTCATCCTCTGCTGTCCCCTTCTCCTTTGACCTTCATTCTCTCTCAGCAGGGTCTTTTCTGTATTTTTGTTGGGCTCATTTCTCTGGAGTCAGAGCGTTTATGACATTTTACACCCATGCTAAGAAGAAGATGCTAGTTGGTCCTGGCGATATATTTGATGTGTAATAAACTTGAGTGATACCCTAGTCAGAATATGCAGTGGGTGAGATCTGTTATCCAGGTAGAACAATTAATGTACTATGAATATTTCAGAATAGTCGCAGACAACACCAATTGCACAGTGAATAATTACACAGTGAGGACATAATGAATCTTTACATGATTGAAAGCCTGACAGAACATTGAAGGGCAAAGCTGGAAATGCCCAGGAAAAAGGCATAAGTTTTAAAAGGCAGTAATGGATGGAGGAGCCTGGTGGGCTGCAGTCCATGGGGTCACGAAGAGTCAGACACGACTGAGCGACTTCACTTTCACTTTACACTTTCATGCATTGGAGAAGGAAATGGCAACCCACTCCAGTGTTCTTGCCTGGAGAATCCCAGGGACGGGGGAGCCTGGTGGGTGGCTGTCTATGGGGTCGCACAGAGCTGGACACGACTGAAGCGACTTAGCAGAAGCAAACTAATTGAAACATTCCTAGCCTGAAATAAGGAAAGAAACAAATTATCATTGTACTAATAATGTAAGATACTGAGGCTTAGGAAAGAACTCTTTGGCAGCTGTGACTGCCTTTTCCAAAATATACCAAAGTTGTAAAACATGCTTGTCACCGTTAGACTGTAGAGATAATGATCCAGGTTTATCTAAAAGGAAATTGAGAAGATCTGTCCTGAGAAAGGTGGAGAGCTGTCACAGGAAGCTCGAGAGATGATACAGGAGAAAGCCTTTGGTGTTGCCCATGAAATTTTCGGCCCAGGGATACTGTCATGATTGTTTGTTACCCATAGGCCTTTCATTGTATGGCTGTCAGTAACAAAGCCAGTTATCTTCCTTTTTTTTTTCTTTGTTCATTGTTTAAATGTAGAAATTATTGAAAAATGCAAAAGAACAAAATTGATTTCTTCTCTGCTTCTAGTTCCAACGCCCAGAAGAAATGACTATTACTAATCTGCTGTGTGCACTTCCTGACAGTTTCCAGGTTATATAATCTGTGTATTTGTGTGTCTGTGTGTGCATTTGTGTTTATGAAAGTGAAATCACCGGGTTACTGCTTCCTATTGGACACCTATTTAAGATGCAACTTATCACATTTGGACCACGTGTCATGGGGTTCTTTACCTTTGTTGTTTGGCCTGTCTCCATGCTTAATGTTCTTGGGATTGTTGACTCCAAGAAGGAATAGAAAGAGAACAGGTTAGGATCTTTAGTGTCAGGGAGCAGGGGATTCAGCAAAAGTTCACAACAGAAAAGTTAACAGTTCTCCAAAATGTATTTTTTGACAGTACATATTTAGTGGGGCAGATTTAATTCATTTGCTACATATAGTTTTAGATCTGAGGGTGAGTTTTTTTTTTAAAGAAGTCAACCATACCATCAAAAATGTGTTGATTGTAATGGTTCCTATTTTGATTAATAAAGATATGTTTGAGCCTAAAAAAAGAGTCAACCATAGCATTCATACTGAATTAAAACAGAAACAGTAAAATTGAATATCAGTTCAGTTCAGTTCAGTCACTCAGTCGTGTCCGACTCTTAGTGACCCCATGAATCACAACACGCCAGGCCTCCCTGTCCATCACCAACTCCCAGAGTTCACTCAGACTCATGCCCATTGAGTCAGTGATGCCATCCAGCCATCTCATCCTCTGTCGCCCTCTTCTCCTCCTGCCTCCAATCCCTCCCAGCATCAGAGTCTTTTCCAGTGAGTCAACTCTTCGCATGAGGTGGCCAAAGTACTGGAGCTTCAGACTTTAGCATTATTCCTTCCAAAGAAATCCCAGGGCCGATCTCCTTCAGAAACGACTGGTTGGATCTCCTTGCAGTCCAAGGGACTCTCAAGAGTCTTCTCCAACACCACAGTTCAAAAGCATCAATTCTTCGGTGCTCAGCTTTCTTCACAGTCCAACTCTCACATCCATACATGACCACTGGAAAAACCACAGCCTTGACTAGACGGACCTTTGTCGGCAAAGTAATGTCTCTGCTTTTGAATATGCTGTCTAGGTTGGTCATAACTTTTCTTCCAAGGAGTAAGCGTCTTTTAATTTCATGGCTACAGTCACCATCTGCAGTGATTTTGGAGCCCCCAAAAATAAAGTCTGACACTGTTTCCCCATCTATTGAGTCATAGCATTCCTATTAAAGAGTCAGACTTTTAAGATTTCCTACATATTTGAAATCAGTACCTTATGATTTGATATGATTTAAAAAGATGGAACAGCAAAGTTACCATTCATGACCCCCTTCCTTCTTGGGCAAATGGTGCAACCTTTTTCCCTGTGGAAGCCATTTATTTCCAAGTGTTTTCCTATCAGATATTTAAGTAACAAGAACAGCTGGTTACAACTCTAGAGAGACATTAGGAAGAAAGCAGTACCCTCTGAAAATGAATTGAGTTTATAAGTAGAACTAGTTAGAACAGTAAGTTTCATTTTATATTAGGGAGAACATTTGTGTTCGGTAGGCACTTTAAGTTTTATATTTCTGTTATATCACAGTTTAAAAATACAGATGTAAGGGCAACCCTAGATCTTACTTTGCAAAATATATGGACATTCTTATTCAGAATGTGAGGAAGGACAGTGGCATCCAAAACAATATTCTTCATTTTTCCAAACTGCCAAAGCCGTTCATATTAAGTTTAAAATTTTCAATTCTGTTCCAGAAACATTGCTGCCACATTTTGCACATAGACGACTGAAATGTTGGTATTCATCTTATTATTCATTTTTACAATATTTGTTTATTTGTTTGGCTGTGTTGGGTCTTAGTAACAGAATCATTATTGCCACATGTGGGATCTAGTTCCCAGACCAGGAATTGAAACTGGGCCCCTTGCGTTGGGAGAGTGGAGTCCTGGCTACTGCACCACCAGAGAATTCCCGGTTATTCATCTTAAGATGAGTAAAATACAAAATATTCCTGGGCCAGTGTGAAGTGTGTGTGTGTGTGTGTGTGTGTGTGTCTGTGTGTCTGTGTGTGTGTGTGTGTGTGTGTGTGTGTCTCTGTGTGTGTGTGTGTATCCTGGATAAGGGCATGGTAACCCACTCCAGTATTCTTGCCTGGGAAATCCCATGGACAGAGGATCCTAACAGGCTACAATCCATTGGGTTGGAAAGAGTCAGACATGACTGAGCATGCATGTCTGTGTGTGTGTGTTTGTGTAAACTCAAATTTCATGTATGCAAAGATTAAACATTAGGGTACTGTCATTATTCTAAGTAAAACTTATTAATGTGTTTAAATAAAGTATATAGAAATATAGATCACAATACTGAATGTTTAACATTAAAAATTGCTGCTGTATGTTTTCACTCAGTTGTGTTAAAGTGGTGCTATCACTTTTTTGGTTAAGTTTTATATTCTGACTTACTTTGCTTCAGGTAGTGAGATCACAGGAAAGGTGATCTAGACCCATTAGTTGTAATGAAATTGCATCACTGTCTTAGAATTGCAGTCCACTCTAGTGTAATACGTCCATTAGACATGCCAAGAGGGGTCGTGCGGGCTGCCCTCTCAGAGTGATGATCATCACAGGAGGATGACCAGGTGTGAGGTGTCACAGGTAAGTCTTATGAGAACTCTTTGGAAAAGAGAGGAGCCGGGGACTGGGAGGGAGACAGATGTCTTCACGTAGTAGAAGAGCAGTCAGCTGGAAGAGAATAGTTTTAACTCAGGTGGACATAAAAGACCAAAGAACAGTGATTAAAAATTACAGAGATGCAAGTTCATACCCATACAGGGAAGCATTTCCTAGGAAATCATTATAATTGTCCAAAAATGACAGTGATCTGTTGGCAGAAGGGCTGAAGCTTTCCTTCCATATCTCATGTTTCTGCCATAAAGAGAGCCGATGGTGATCGAAGGCGCCCCAGGTTTAGTTGTTTGACCACTGGTGAGCCATTATAAGCAAAGGAGATGGCTTCCCATGAACAGAAAAATGGAGAAACTCAAAGACTGATTTTTTTCTTTTTGGAAATATTTTCTTGTATCATAGTGTTCCTACATGTCAGAGGTATGGGAATTCACATGAGCTTAGGAAAAAAGGGAAAGAGAGAAAAGGCACGCTGAAGTCCCATGGTGCATAACAGATGGTATCAAACCAAAATTGACGTTGCTAATCAATGTCAAAATATCTTAGGGTATTGTGGACAGAAGTACAGGGATGAAAGTTAATTCAAGAAGCTTAATGAAAAGTGCAGAACTGAGAAAACTGACAAAGGAAATAATAGAAAATGGACCTCTAGGATATTTTAAAATGTAACTTGAGCAACATTTGACTGACTTCTAGAGTCTCTGAAATGTACTTCTTAGTAAGTGTGGAGCAGAGAGATCAATAACAAATAGACTCTGCTTATCCATGTTTGTTTTACTTTATTTGGAAGGACCATGGAAAGCCACTGAGGGATGGAATAGATATTGACATTATTGTGGCTATATTAATTTTTTGAAGCCTTGCACTGTAAATTTAATGGGCTGGTGTCTGAAAGTTTCCTTTGTGGTGCTGTGAAAAAATCTCTGTCTGTCTCATCACACAAATGTGTTTTTAGACATTGTCAAGGGAATCATCACACACTTTTTGAAATACTCATATTCAGCCTTAGTACAGTACTGTATCCTCTGCTTCATGCCCCATAACAGCCTTGAACCTCTTACAGTTAGATTCCAGCAGAGATCAGTTAAGTTCAGTCGCTCAGTCGTGTCTGACTCTTTGTGACCCCATGAGTCACAGCACGCCAGGCCTCCCTGTCCATCACCAACTCCCAGAGTTCACTCAAACTCATGTCCATCGAGTTGGTGATGCCATCCAACCATCTCATCCTCTGTCGTCCCCTTCTCCTCCTGCTCCCAATCCCTCCCAGCATCAGAGTCTTTTCAATGAGTCAACTCTTCGCATGAGGTAGTCAAAGTATTGGAGTTTCAGCCTCAGCATCAGTCCTTCCAATGAACACCCAGGACTGATCTTCTTTAGGATGGACTGGTTGGATCTCCTTGCAGTCCAAGGGACTCTGAGAAGTCTTCTCCAACACCACAGTTCAAAAGCATCAATTCTTCAGCTCTCAGTTTTTTTCACAACCAGCAGAGATTATCTTCTTGGGAACTTATGTACACCCATGGCGGATTCATGTTGATGCATGGCAAAACCAATACAGTATTGTAAAAAAACAAAAAACAAAAAACAAACTTATAAAAATTAAAAAAAATTAAGTCTCTTTTATCTGAAAAAAAAAAAAAAGATGGGAATGCCAGAAGTAAAAAGGGAAGCCATCTTTTAATCTCATAATGTCTGAAATAGACCTGATAGACTGATAATGTGTCATCACAGTCACTGGTTACTTGCCTTTTCACTGAGAACCACCAGTGACTGACAACCCAAGGCTCCTACGCACCTGAAGTAGAGTTTATGACTCTGTTATCTCCTGGAAGTTACACAGATGCCAGAGGGTTTTATTTTTCCCTGTGATTTAATTATTATTTGTAACTGATTTTTGCTATAATTTCAAATTTACAGAACAGTTGCAAGAATCATACAAGGAAGTCTCTCATACCCTTTTGCCAAATCCATCAGTTGTTGACTGTTGATTGTGTGTGTTTCAGGCGTACACCAAAAGGATTCAGCTGTACATATATGTATTATTTTTGAGATTCTTTTCTGTTGTCGGTTATTACAAGATACTGAATATGGTTCCCTAGGCTATACAATATATCTTTGTTGTTTATTTTATATGTAGTAATTTGTGCTTACTCCTTGGGAGGAAAGTTATGACCAACCTGGACAGCATATTAAAAAGCAGAGACATTACTTTGGCAAGAAAGGTCCATCTAGTCAAGGCTATGGTTTTTCCAGTAGTCATGTATGGAGATCCAACCAGTCCATTCTGAAGGAGATCAGCCCTGGGATTTCTTTGGAAGGATTGATGCTAAAGCTGAAACTCCAGTACTTGGACCACTTCATGGGAAGAATTGACTCATTGGAAAAAACTCTGATGCTGGGAGGAATTGAGGGCAGGAGGAGAAGGGGACGACAGAGGATGAGATGGCTGGATGGCATCACCGACTTGATGGATGTAAGTCTGAGTGAACTCCTGGAGTTGGTGGTGGACAGGGAGGCCAGGAGTGGTGCGATTCATGGGGTTGCAAAGAGTCGGATACGACTGAACTGAACTGAATCCCAAACTCCTAGTTTATCCATCCCCCTCTGCTTTCCCTTTGGTAACTTTAAGTTCTTTCTCTTTGTAGTCTATTTCTGTTTTGTGAATAAGTTCTTTTTTTTTTTTTTTAGTTTTCACATAAGTGGTAACCTAGGGTATTTGTCATTCTCTGAGTTATGTCACTTGGTATGACAACCTGCAGGTCCATCTATATAGCTGTAGATGGCATTATTTGGTTCTTCTTTATGGCTGAGTAATAAGAGTTTTGTTGACTAGGGGAAGGGATTAAGAAAACAGTACTCTACCTTCAAAAGCAGTAAGTACCTCTTAGTACCCAGAGAAGNTGTCACTTGGTATGACAACCTGCAGGTCCATCTATATAGCTGTAGATGGCATTATTTGGTTCTTCTTTATGGCTGAGTAATAAGAGTTTTGTTGACTAGGGGAAGGGATTAAGAAAACAGTACTCTACCTTCAAAAGCAGTAAGTACCTCTTAGTACCCAGAGAAGGTGGCTCTTTGCTGCACGTTGGAGAATCTGCACTGAGGGTGTGTGTCTGGAGAGGGTATGTGAGGGTTTAGTGGGGACCAGTACAACTACTGTAATCTCATCAGTTCATCACAATAGCCCCTTGAAGTCAGTCTCAGTCTAATTCTAAAACAGAGAAGAGCCAAACATAGAACTGTTACAAGAATTATCCAGCATCCTATGGTGCTGCTTTTGCTGCCAAGTCGCTTCAGTTGTGTCTGACTCTGCGCGACCCCATGGTGAGTAGGTAGCAAACCAAGATATCAGCAGATCATGACTTGGAGGTGTGGGCTCCCTCTGCTGGGATACCGCCCTACGTGGAGCCTGAGCTGTCTTGTTTTGGTAATTCCATGTTCCAGACTTTACCTCACCCTCTCCCCTGGAAATTGTATCAGCTTGTCTGTCTGCTACCAGATATCATTTGAAGACACTCTTCTGTCCTAATGACATGTTTGCTGAACAGAAAAACATCCCGTGAACTGAATGTCTTCCGGTCGGTCCTCCAAGTCTCTCATGCAGACAGCACCTGGCTCCTGCAGTATAGTTTCTGTCCTGGAGCAAGCTAGGGCTTTGACAAGTCCACATTCTTGGGGCAGAAATGGCCTCATCCAACTAGCATTTTTTGCATAGTACTGAATGGGTTTAGTGGATTCAAATATAACTGCTTCTTTGAACAGAAGAACTGACAAGCTAAGAGCTGGCTTAGCTTCCTCTATTTTTAATGCTGGGTTACCAGAAATTTCTGCCTGCTCCTTTTCAGATATTCAGTGTAGTCCCTGTGGCAGTTTTTGTTTAGGGGAAATGGGTGCACATTAGACTCCAAATCCATGGTAGGTCAACAGAAAAATACTAAATTCTGCCAGGAATAACTGCTAATTGGTTTCTCATGCAAGGAGGACCTTTTCTGGGGGAAAATACACATTTATTCATAGGAAGGGCAGGAAGGAGCTGGTTTTCTCCAGGGCACTTGCCAATTTCCAGCAGCAGTGCTGGTAACACAGTGCTGTGGTGATGATCAAGTGAACTGTTGGTACTACACTTTCTGAATCCTTAGGAGCCCCTCTTGGATGTGGGTGTTGCAGGGAAGAATGTTGGGAGTATCTTGAGAACATGAGCAAATCTAGCTCCTTTAGTTGAATTCTCTTGTATGGCATTTTAAAAAAGACTGTGTATTTTGTGGGTGGCAGCACCTAATTTTGTTATTTATTGATTGTTAGAAAGAATACTATAAGAACAATACAATTCATATATATCCAGGGGATAAGGATAAAGTTATATATATATGTGAATTATGTGTATGTATTCTTATGCACATGTATATAAAATTGTGTGTGTGTAATGCCAAAGAATGCTCAAACTACCGCACAATTGCACTCATCTCACATGCTAGTAGAGTAATGCTCAAANGGAAGGAATGATGCTAAAGCTGAAACTCCAGTACTTTGGCCACCTCATGCAAAGAGTTGACTCATTGGAAAAGACTCTGATGCTGGGAGGGATTGGGGGGCAGTAGGAGAAGGGGATGACAGAGGCTGAGATGGCTGGATGGCATCACGGACTCGATGGGCATGAGTCTGAGTGAACTCTGGGAGTTGGTGATAGACAGGGAGGCCTGGAGTGCTGCGATTCACGGGGTCGCAAAGAGTCAGACACGACTGAGCGACTGAACTGAACTGAACTGACAGCAAGATCCTCTGTGATCCATCACCTAGAGTAATGGAAGTAAAAACAAAAACAGTTCGGTTCAGTCGCTCAGTTGCGTCTGACTCTTTGCGACCCCATGAATCGCAGCACGCCAGGCCTCCCTGTCCATCACCAACTCCTGAGTTCACTCAGACTTGCGACCATCGAGTAGGACCTAATTAAACTTAAAGACTTTTGCACCGCAAAGGAAACTATAACCAAGGTAAAAAGAAAAGCCTCAGAATGGGAGAAAATATAGCAAATGAAACAACTGACAAAGGATTAATCTCCAGAATATACAAGCAGCTCGTGCAACTCAGTAACAGAAAAACAAACAGCCCAATCAAAAAAAGTGAGCAGATAACACTTTTAAAAAATTAACTTGAAGTCAAGGTGATAAGCCATAGAAGTTCAACTGCAGACACCAAAAATTCCCAGAATTAAAATTTTAGAAACTATTTCACGGGAACCCCAACTGAGTATCATGAGTATTGTTTTTCACTAATTTCTATTGTTCTTGCTAGCAGTAGTTTAGTCACTAATTCGTGTCCAAATCTTGCAACCCCAAGTACTGTAGCCCACCAGGGTCCTCTGTTCATGAGATTATCCAGGCAAGAATACTGGAGTGGATTGCAGTTTCCTTCTCCAAGGGATCTTCCCAACCCAGGAATTGAACCCGGGTCTCCTGCACTGCAGGCAGATTCTTTACCAACTGAGCTACGACTGCTCTTGCTAGATCTTCTTTATATCTGCATTGAGATGCAGAGTATTTTTTGAGGTATCAGTTCAGTTCAGTTGCTCAGTCGTGTCCGACTCTTTGTGACCCCATGAACCACGGCACTCCAGGCCTTCCTGTCCATCACCAACTCCTGGAGTCCACTCATACCCATGTCCATTGAGTTGGTGATGCCTAATGTCATATTTTGCTTAAAATATTGCACAAGCATAATGTGTTTCTGGTCATGATTGTTTTTTATGGTAGGGTCCATTCAACATTTGCTGTTTCAGAAAAGCTGTTTTTTCAGATGTCCCTTCTTTATGCTGTATATTAGCAATTCATACAAAAATCATTACTGAACTGTTTTTGTTTTATAATTCTATAGCCCTAGAATGCTTTTGTGTATTCAGAATAGAATAATAGCAATTATAGTGAAAAAAAGAAAATCTTGATCTGCAATCAGAAAGATTGTTAATTTCCTTCCTAAGTGACCAATTGATTTGAACCAGCCATTCAAATCTCAAGTCTTAGGAAAAGTGCAAAATGGCTGTGAGTCTTCAAAAAGAGAACTCTTTTAAAAAGAGCAGACTGTGATTGATTGCACATTGATATAAACATGCACATGGGGCTAGTTCTGCAGCCTAGAGATGGAAAAATTCCTGTTGGAATCACAGAAAAATAGATGCATTTAAAGAGAGCCGGAGGCAGTGGAAGCAAGAGGAGTGAGGATTGGGGAAACAGCCTGAATTGCATTATTTGAATGTTATTAGAAATCTGTGTCCGGGATGCCCTTTGGAGCAGTTCGTTTTGTGGCAGTGTAGCCTGTGGGGTATGAGAGAAAATCAGCAGGAGCTGGTGATGTGGTCCCAGCTGGGACCTCACAGAGCATGGTGTGGACTCAGATGTCTGCATGTGGTCCCCAGAGTCAAGAGACAGAGTGAGACTGTTGAACACAGGCCAGCACAGACCCGAATGGCAGCTCTGAGGTCTGGCACCACTCCGTCACCCCTTAGCTGGCTGGATGTGGGCAGGTCACTTCTCCTTAGGAGGGTCATTAGAACATGGTCTGTAAGATGGCTTCCAGTTCTGACCTTCTGGAGCTGGTTATGAGTGGACACTTAACCTGTGATCAAACAAGGTATTCAAACAGATTCACAGGAGGATAGGATGTTAAATGACCACCCCGCCCCCCCCTCAAAAAAAACCCCTCTAGTTCTTGACCAAGGGCTGGCTGATCAGTGGTGTGCAGCCCAGAGCAGCACTGGGTGCCAGAGCTGGCCGGGCGTCATTGGCACAGAGCTCCTCGCAGGTGAGGTCATGTGGCTGCAGTGAGGCTTGTTATGAGAAGGTGAATCCAAGGAGCTGTCAGAGTCAGGGAGAGACATTTGAGTGAGAGTGAGGGTAGGTGTTGCCCAGGTGACGTCAGAGTCAGAGGGAATTGAGTGTGGAGGTCCAGAGAGGAGAGACACCAGGTTGAGGGCCAGATGTTGAAACATGGTTTAGCTGGAAATGGTGAAATGATGGCAAGTTAGCACAGAGGGTGAACACAGGCCAATCTTGGAAGACGTGAGTGTTTGTCCTTCAGCCACAGGAATGGTGGGCAGGGATGGGAGGGGCAGGCGTGTGGAGTGGGGGGCTGCAAGCCTGTGCCTGCGTCTGGCTCCTGTGCCTCTGTAGCCTCATTCTTGCTCTCCCATGTGGGAGAAGGGGTTTCCTTTCTCCCTGAAGAGGTTTGGAGCGAACGTGAGCAGCTAGTGCCAGGCAGGTTTGAAGGGGTGGAGCCCGGTCACCTGGTACTCCCTGTGGACTTCACCAGAAGTCTCCAGGCTGGCAGCCCCCTAGAGTTCCCAGTGTGGGTTCTACCCAGTTACAACCAGCAGACATGGGCCCAGGGTTGGGGGCAAGGGAGCAAGCAGTTTCTCAGAAGCACAGAGCCTGCTATCTTGTTCAGTTTTTAGAAAGAGTGCTGGAAAGACGCCTGAGTTTTGTATAGAAGAGGATACCCTAAGGGGCAGCCAGGGAGAGAATTTGGGGCCATTTCGGGTTGAATTGTGTCCCACCCCTAATGCATATACTGCAGCTCTAACTTCCAGAACCTCAGAATGGGTCATTGTGAGTGTGATTGCTGAAGGTGATGTGGCGATGCTGGAATACGGTGAGCACTTATTCTAATGCTATTGTCCTTATAACAAAGGGGAAATTGGGGCACAGACACACAGGAAAAGTGCCATGTGAGGTGAGTGATGCCTCCTCACAAACGTGGCAGCCCCAGAAGACTAAAACAGGGACAGTTCAAGTAATTTGATGTTAGTGTTTTGTAAGGGTTTTTTCTTTCAAATTGCCTAAATATATGATTGGAAAAGGAACACATATATATTGGAGGAGGAAATACACACATAAATATATATATTGGAGAAGAAGATGGCAACCCACTCCAGTATTCTTGCCTGGGAAATCCCACAATCAGAGGAGCCTGACGTGGTACAGTCTTTTGGATTGCTAAGAGTGGGACGTGGCTTAGCGACTAAACCACCACCACACACATACACATATTGTTCTTCAGTCACTGAATTGTGTCTGACTCTTTGCGACCCCATGAACTGCAGCACGCCAGGCTTCCCTGTTCTTCACTATCTCCTGGAGTTTGGTCAAATTCATGTCCATTGAGTCGGTGATGCCATCTAACCATCTCATCCTCTGTTGTCCCCTTCTCCTGCCTTCAGTCTTTCCAAGAATTAGGGTCTTTTCCAGTGAATCAGTTCTTCCCATCATGTAGCCAAAGTACTGGAGTTTCAGCTTCAGCATCAGTCCTTCCAATAAATATTCAGGATTGATTTCCTTTAGGATTGACTGGTTTAATCTCCTTGCTGTCCAAGGGACTCTCAAGATGCCTCTAATGAGGACACTGAAGCTTCATGGTTGTCTAGATATTAATATAAGGTATTCATATAAAATATTACTTTAAATCCTGGTTTGGGACTAATACTTAATAGGATTGACCCATACACAATATTAAATGTGAAGTAAATGTCANAATCTCCTTGCTGTCCAAGGGACTCTCAAGATGCCTCTAATGAGGACACTGAAGCTTCATGGTTGTCTAGATATTAATATAAGGTATTCATATAAAATATTACTTTAAATCCTGGTTTGGGACTAATACTTAATAGGATTGACCCATACACAATATTAAATGTGAAGTAAATGTCAGTATGATTTTGAGCTTAGAAATAGTGATATAAAGGCTATTTCTTTTGAACAATTTAAAATTATTATTAAATAGGTATAGACATGCCTGTTTATCCCTAGAGAAAACTACTTAGAAGTATTGAAGAAATGTTATTACGTACAAGTGACTTTGTTGATATTTTATTAAGTCTTTGGGAATTAGACATAATGGACTGAAAATCAGCAGAATGGAAATTAAGTTTCTGACTTTATTTCTGACTCATTAGTGACCTAAGGGCACCTACTAAATTAATATGTTATATTCAGTTTCTCCAGATGCAAGCTAGAGCTTAAAAATTACCAGCTAGTTTATTCTTTGATTTTGTTGAGAAGATTAAGAATGCCATTTTTTCTTAAATACAAAGTGGTATTATTTTGTGTACTGGTATTATTTTACTTCAGTAGCATCTGACTCTTTGCAATAGCCTGTGGACTATAGCCTGCCAGGCTCCTTAGTCTGTGGGATTCTCCAGGGAAGAATACTGGAGTGAGTTGCCATGCCCTCCTCCAGGGGATCTTCCCCACCCAGGGATGGAACCCTCAGCCCTGCATTGGCAGGTGGGCTCCTTACCGCTAGTGCCACCACACTTCAGAAACAACGTGTAGATGTGTGTTGGTAGGAGCAAAGTGTGCCTGTGTGATAAATATTATGATTGCTAATATACCTAGGAAAGTGAACATAATTACAGACTGGATTGCATTATATTCCAAAATAAGCCCCAGTGTATGTGCTGTGTGTTGAAGAAGACGTGTTGATGCCAACACATTTCAAATATGTGGGAGTCATCACTCTAAAGTAGATTTTTAAAATCAAATTCATTAGGACTTACTTTATATACACTAAAAATTATTCAGTGAGTTTGGACGAATGATATACTAATGTAGCCACCACCATAATCGAGATGTAGAACACTTCTTTCACCCCAAAAGTGTTCCTTTTTGTCTCTTGCAAACTCCAGCTGCATACAACCACTGATCTGCTTTCAGGTGGTGGTGGTTTAGTCACTCAGTCCTCTTGGTCGCTGCAAGCCCTCCAGGCTCCTGTGTCTATGGGATTTCCCAGGCAAAACTATTGCATTGGGTTGCCATTTCCTTCTACAGGGTATATTCCTGACTTAAGGATTGAACCAATTCTTTGTTGCTGGGCCATCAGAGAAAGAATGAAAGCCGCATTCTTTCAGTTACTGTATGTTAATTTTACTTGTTCTGGAGCATCACATAAATGGAATCCTATTGCATGTACTGTTCATGTCTCACTCTCTCCCTCAGCATGGCGTCTTTGAGATTCTCCCTTTCTGAGGTGTGTTCTGTCAGTAGTCTCCATTTTACTGCCGGGCAGTGTTCTCCTGGATGGACACAGCATGTTAGTTTATCAGTTAACTTTCTGATAGACCTTTGAGATTGGGTTGTTTCCAGTTTGACATCTGTGTTTGAAGATGACATGAACATTATAGTACTCTCGTTTTAATGGACACAGTATTTTAGTACACTGCTTTAAAACTCCTGTACTAGTTAAATTCAAATCTGTGAAAATTCTTGATGGTATTCCCAGATGGTACAGTAGTAAAGAACTTGCCTGCCAATGTGGAGGACACAGGAGATGCAAGTTCCGTCTCTGAGTGGGGAAGATCCCCTGGACAAAGAAATGGAAACCTGCTCCAATATTCTTGCCTGGAAAATCCCATGGACAGAGGACCCTGATGGACTGTAGTCCTTGGGGTTGCAAAGAACTGGGCAGGACTGAGCAACAGATCATGATGCTACCTGGCAGTATATTGAAATACACTTATATATTTACTTGAGCCTACTTCATTTTGAAAAACATTCTCTTTATGCAGACTATGAACATCTTGTAAAAATCCAGAATTTGAATAAGTAATATAATTGAGCCAAAAGAAAGAAGGGTAGAACATTCTATGTGTTTGTATACTTTTTAGAGAAAAGAATATGTAACTTTTATTGGATTAAGAAAAAAAAGTGTTTGGATAAGAATGCTGTGTTAAGGTTCTCCTGTTTTTATTCCTGACCCAAGAATGATCATCTGATTTGTAATACTTAGGGCATGTTGTCTACATTTCTCTCCCTAAATGTTAGATTAATTTTTTTATTTTTATTTTTATTTTTCCGTCTCAGGTGTACATGAGTACCCAATCTTGAACCCCTCCCCCCAACTCCCACCCCATATCAACTCTCTGGATCATCCCCGTGTACCAGTCCCAAGCATCCTGTATCCTGTATCANGGAGGAGAAGGGGGCGACAGAGGATGAGATGGCTGGATGGCATCACTGACTCGATGGGCATGAGTCTGAGTGAACTCCGGGAGTTGGTGATGGATAGGGAGGCCTGGCGTGCTGCGATTCATGGGGTCGCAAATAGTCGAACACGACTGAGCAACTGAACTGAACTGAAAGAGTCTTTGTTAATGTCAGTTACATGAAGAGTTGTTTGTTATGCTAGAAATTTATTTATTTTAATTAATTTAAATTTTACTTAAATTTTTTTTTTTTGGATGCACCTCACAGCTTATGGGATATTAGTTCCCTGACCTGGGATAAAATCCACTCTCTCTGCCCTGAAAGTGGAATGGGGAAGGGTGGGAGGGAGGCTCAAGAGAACGGGATGTATGTTTACATGTAACTGATTCTCACTTCATTGTGCAGCAGAAATCAGCATAAACTTTGTAAAGCAATTATACTTTAACAAAAACCTTGCCAAAAAAAAAATTATATTGAAGTTCAAAATTCAATTACATATATGTGAGGGCTTCATGTACTCTATGAGACAGTATTTATATCTAAAATAAAGCAAAACATTTACTTAAACCTGCCCCCTAACCACTGGACCATCAGCAAAGTTCCCCCCTGTACTAGAAATTTTAAACTGGTGAATCTTTAAAATATAGTTCATTGATTTATTAAAAATAATAAAACAAATCTATGATGTGATAACATATATTTTATAAAAATAACTATAGTTCAGAAATTTTAAAAAATGGAAGAATGGCATTATTTTAATATTTGAAGATTTCTTTAAAGACTGGCTTAATAGAAAATAGCTTGATTTCTGTATATCTATTTCTACTTTCATTCAGTTGCAACCTGTTTTGGTTGAAGTATGTGAAGAAAAACTGTTCTTGGACAGGTACATAGTTGGAATGAAGAATTTTAACAGCCTTTTTCAGATAATTGTGCTCATTCTTGATCAGCACTGTACCCAGACTTGACAGCTGGTAATTTCTTAAGGGCTGGTTGTAGTGTGGAATCTGAAAGCATATTTGCTGATATTTTGTACCTGGTTTGGTTACAGGAATGGGGACCCCTTCCAGGGCCCGAAACTGTGCTCTTGTCTAACACAANTTTCAGATAATTGTGCTCATTCTTGATCAGCACTGTACCCAGACTTGACAGCTGGTAATTTCTTAAGGGCTGGTTGTAGTGTGGAATCTGAAAGCATATTTGCTGATATTTTGTACCTGGTTTGGTTACAGGAATGGGGACCCCTTCCAGGGCCCGAAACTGTGCTCTTGTCTAACACAAGGAAATGAATTGTCCGAGGAGACACATGTGCTGACAAAGCAAGAGATTTTATTGGGAAAGGGCACCCGGGTGGAGAGCAGTAGGGTGAGGGAACTCAGGAGAACTGCTCTGCCCCTATTCTTGCAGTCTTGGGTTTTATGGTGATGGGATTAGTTTCTGGGCTGTCATTAGCCAATCATTCTGACTCAGGATCCTTCCTGGTGGTGCATGCCTTGTTTAGCCAAGATGGATGTCAGAGGGATTCTGGGAGGTGGTCGGACATGTGGTGTCTCCTTTTGACCTTTCCAGAACTCTTCTGGTTGGTGGTGGCTTATTAGTTCCATGTTCCTTAGCAGGACCTCCTGTCGTAAAACAGCTCATGCAAATAGTTACTGTGGTGCCTGGCCAGGGAGGCGGTTTCAGTCAGTGTGCTTCCCCTGACAGTTCTGTTAGAACTCACTGCTCTGTCCTGTGAAGCATCTTTTACTCATACATAACTTTGTACCACAACATATTAGACATATGGGAAATATTGGCTTACTTCCAAATTTTGGTCCAATACATGCAATAGCAAAAAAATCACATTTATTAATGTTATGGGCATTCTCTTCAGAAAGTCTTTACATTTTCAGAAAGATGTCAAGCTTCTGGTAGCAGATACAAATTTTCTAAGTTTTTTTTTTTTTTTTTTTGCTAGAGAGCTCAAATTGGTAGTAGCTACTGTTAGTGTTTTCCTTGAAGTGACAGCTCACGTCATTCATTTTCAAGAGAATTTCTGCTAAATATTTAGTTTGTTGGGTATTCTTTAAAAAAGCAGGGAAGTGGGGTGTGCTTCATGAAAAATGAAACTACTTCAGCTTGCAATGCAATCACACAAGTGCTATTCTCAAAACAACCATTGTACTTGAGCAAGTAACACAAGTGCTTTGGTATGCAATTCCCCTTTGTCATAGCATTATTAAAATTAGTAATAGAAGTAGTCAAGGATCAAGATTGAAAATAGCCTGACTTTACTAAATAAATTTTATTGCATCATTAATGACATTCTTAAGTGAAGCAGAATTTCTTTCATTTTTCTTGAAGTGTGTGGCCTTGAAAAATACAGTGATTGTTAGTATTCCTGGCTGCCACTGCCTTGACTGGCCTAAAACTCCTGCAGTTTTACCACTATTGTTTCTGCACTATAGATGCAAATAGCAACATAGTGAAAAGTCAGTTAACATCTTTATTATGAAAAAGACTTTGACCTCTAAATGCAAGGACAGGATCATGGGGACCCCACAGACAACAGGTGAGAGTGTAAGGGTGGCTCTGTGTGTTTACGAACACCTCTCCTCACTGTGGATTGCGATACTTTCACAGTGTTGGTGACACAGTAAGAGGGGTACTACAAACACATATGTTTCCATGGTTACATAAATTACCTGTGTGTCTTGTATCAGACACAAGCAGGGCTTCTGGACTGCAGAGAGTTACAGAGGAATTAACAGAGGAGCAACAGCCACCTTTTCATTCCAACCACTGCTGGCCTACAGAAACACTAGCCAGTGTGGTCACATCTGCTTCTGAAGCAACATCAGAAATTTGTCTTCTATGTACAACATTTTGATTTTTCAGACTGTGCCAGCTGATGAAGTATTTGAACCAAAATCACTAGCAAAGGGAAAACAAAACACTTCATTCTGGATTTGGTCTGCAGCCAGTCTCTACAGAATATGGGCAGCAACTACTTGTAGAGTAAAGGAATCAAGTTAAGAGTGACCAGATAGGAGGGTCAGCCGTTCATAGCCCGCTGCGTAGGTTGTGATGGTGCTTTCTGGGATTAGGTCCTCTCAGTCTTCGGCTGTCACAGATAGAGGAGAAAGTTGTCATGCAAAATGCGTCACTTTGTCTTTAGCTCAGGTCTTAGTCGTTTTAGGTATCAGACCCAGTTGTGATAGTGCTGTGTTACAGAAGTTTTCCTTGTGAGTCAGGGCAGAAAATCCAACCCAAAAAGTGAGAGATGCTGAAGAGCAACTGTGGGTATACTGTGGTAATTTCAGATGTAGTCAAACATCTAGAATGTAAAGAATGCTGGGGATGACCATCATAGAGAAGCTAAAAAAAGTTAGCACCAACTTGTATCTTGTATTTATTAGATGTATCTACCTACAACCACTAACCTCACAAATGATCTGTGATTTTTAAAAAAATATTGTTCTAACATTTCATAGGCCATTTGGGTCACAGGCAATTGAACTGATAGGATAGTCATGAAAACTAGTCATTAAGAAAGTATTTGGATACAAATGAACTGATCATATTATAGATGTTTTTGTTGGTTAAATTCACATTTGGTAGTAAACATTCTTTATGTTCAAGTCACCATGTATGGTGCCCTGAGGCTAAAATGTTGATCAAGATATAGATTTTTTTCCTGCTCAGAATTTACTCTGGTGAGTGATAGAAATGCAGAGCAGCCTGTGGCAAGCGCTTCATGGTAGCCTATACGAAACTGGGGCATCAGCCCTGTGTTGTTCTAGGCTTCAGGGAAAGAGAAATGAACAAGATGGCAAATGTCCCTGACCTCAAGGAGCTTATATTCTAGTATCTTCTGGAGTCAAAAGTAGCATGACAACAGAGGAGATGGTGAACATGACACCACTGGAAGGATCAGAGATTTTAAGCAAAATGTGGTGTTGGAGCCCAAAGCTATGACACAGGTAACTTTTACAGGTAGAGAAAAGGAATTGCATGAGAGGTAGGGACTTTCTCTTTTTTTATTTAATTGCACTTGGTGTACAATATTACATTAGTTTCAGGTGTGCAACATAGTGATTAAATAATTTTGTACACCATAAAATGATCACCACGATAAATCTAGTTACCATCTGTCACCATACAGAGTTATTGCAGTATTATTGACTGTATTCTGAATGTCAGAACAATACTTGCGAAGCATTAAAGTCTGAGGTACCTCCAGAAAATTGCAAGGGGGACACGGTGGCTGGAGAATTAACCGTGTTAGCTTTCCAGACGGCAGCACAATGTTATTTTTTATGTAAAAAACCTGAGACTGTAGATTGCATGTTACTGAGTTTGCAAGCTCAGATTTCTGAATTCTAAATTATATAAGCCATGACAATAAAATTACATTTGTGAAAGCATTCAGCTCAATGTGAGAATATACTAGCAACTCAATAACTATCAATTGATACTGAAAGTTTTAAAGCAGTATTAGCCTTTCCTAAGGTTTTGGTTTGATAATAAAATGTCAGTGACTTAGAACCAACATAGATTTATATATTTTTTTCTTATTGCATTCTAGCTGCAGTGTCTGCAGCTTAGTTGTGCCTTTGCTGTATTTATCTTTTTTCTAGTCAGGATTCAGGCTAAAAGGGGCATGGTGTGCACAGAGCATGCCGGGAAAGTGTCAGTGGACAAAAGATCAAGGACTCTAAAGCCTTCTTGTTGGATGTGTTATATGTGACTTCATTATGTTCTGTTGGCTAATATGGGTTACATGATCAAGCCTGCCCATTTATGGAATAAAGGAGGCACTGTAAGTCACATGGCATGGCTTAGGCATGTGGGCAAGTAACTAACTGAGAACAGTAATACTATCTGTTGGAATTATTCTCCTGTTTTGCCCCAGTGTAGGTTGAGTTTTGGGGTATATGGAATAATGGGTGGGCAGAGTTACTTTACTGAAGTCTAATTTAGAAGCAAAGTCCTAGAATTTTGTATCAGTTCAATTCAGTTGCTCAGTCGTGTCTGACTTTTTGCGACCCCGTGGACTGCAGCACGCCAGGCCTCCCTGTCCATCACCAACTCCGGGAGTTTGCTCAAACTGATGTCCATTGAGTTGGTGATGCCATCCTACCATCTCATCCTCTGTTGTCCCCTTCTCCTTCTGCCTTCAATCTTTCCCAGCATCAGGGTCTTTTCAAATGAGTCATTTCTTTGCATCATGTAAAACCTAAGGAAATTTGTTATCATAGTTCTTGGCCCAGTTCCAGAGACAATTGTCTTGAAGTTTTATAGTCTGGCTGGTTATACAGGCTGTAATTTGTTCATGAATTCAGAAAAGTATGAAGCCTATGAAAGATCCAGGTTGGGAATGTTTCTGTCACTTGATAAAATTCTTCTAATAGAGATGTGAGTATCTTTAATACATTTTTATAGACTCAACCAAGAAACATTTCTCATGCTTGTCCAAGAGCTCAAAATACATACCTTCTCTGAGCTAGAAGCCCACAAGGCCATTCTCCATTCTAAGCCTGAATAAAAACCGCTCTGGAGCATTTAATACTCCGATAGTGAAATTTATCTAGCAGTACTAAGCATTGTTCTTGCTTTTCAAGAGTTTTCAGATTTCTGTGGTCCAGGCATTAAGGTCAAATTCTCAATCTCTGTTTCTTTTCCAAGGATGAAGGAGGGTCTGGGCAGAGTCTTCTCTTTAATTCAGTTCAGTTCAGTCACTCAGTCATGTCCAACTCTTTGCGACTCCATGAACTGCAGCATGCCAGGCCTCCCTGTCCGTCACCGACTCCCAGAGTTCACCCAAACCTTAGTTTAGTACAAGGAAGCATTTACTGACAAAAGGACAGCATTTCAAAATCTTGGGATTAGCCTCTCATCCCACCCCATCCCTTGTTTGATACTGGATAGTGAAACTCAACCATGGACTTAGAGTAATGAGTGTCTTTCTGGTCTTAAATTAGGTGTTGCTCTTTCTGAGTTGCCATTCCTGAAATGCCATTTACAGCATGTGGCAAGAAGAAATTTAGGGGGGAACCTAGTCACTCAAGAAGCAGATCTCTGTGTTTATTTTTAAAACCCTTCTGCAGAAATGAAGACTGCTTGCATCTGCTTTATAGCACCACAACATCCTTTTGGAATGCTTAGTGCCCATAAACTCTGTGTGAAACTGTTCTGGTTCCTCTGGTAATGTTAAGATTCTTTTGATGAAGTATAATATGAATAATTAAATAGCAGTGTCTGCTGCACCCCTTCCCTAACTTAGGGATTTGCAAGTTGATGTAATATTTCTATATCATACAGTAGATTTTAATTAAATCAGAATGCTGTGTAAGATTGAGCAAATTGTGTTCCATTTGAAGAATTAAAGAATTACTCAGGCTTGCCAGCATGATCTAAAATTCTAATTCTAAACTGTGCTACAAATGCCAGATGCACAGGATTCTTACTGTCCATCAAATACCACCTGGAAGTATTTATCATAGCAGAAGGAGCAAGCCTGTAATATCTTTTCTGGAGGGAGACTTTTATTAAAATTGGCTTCCTTTGATAATGTCCACATTTATAATAAACGGACTCCATGAAAGGTCCTTAACTCTAATCAGGAATGCAGAACTGATTACAGTGTTTTCACGACCATATGAAAGATAAAACCCTCAGAAGATTTTGCTTCAGTGGTAAATCAACTCTTTATATACCAAAGAGAAACACAGAAGCAAGTAGAAATCTGCTGAAATAGCCTATTTGTCATCAACCAACTCGAGAGAAAGAGTTCAAAAATATTTCCTCCTGGAAGAATACCAGTTGATTTGGGCCATGAAGTCCTTTTTTACAAGTTTAGGAAGAGAAGAGCGCCTAATAGTTTGTCAGCAGAAACTCTTGGCTTTTCATGATTTTCATCTTCTGTATTTCAGTAGCAGTTTGAAATGATATCAGTGTTTGTATGGATTGAAAAAAAAAGAGAGAAAAAGATCGCTACCAAAATGATGTCTTGAACTTGGAAGGAAGTTTGATACTTTGTCTCCCGTCCCTCCCGTCCTGAGAGTGGAGCCTACCTAATTCATAGCCTAAAACTGAGATTCTGACCTTATTTTAAAAAGGCTTTTTTTTTTTTTAAATAGTAAGAGAGAGGCAGAAGAGGTGAGTAAGAGGGCAGTGTGACTGCAGAGACATGGTCATAAAGGTGCAAGGTTGCTGTCTTTGAAGATGGCACACAGGGGAGTCAGGAACCACACACGGGCTGTGCTCAGCCTCTGGAAGCTATGAAAGGCAAACGGATTCTCCTCTGGAGCCTCCAAAAAGAAACTCAGCTCTCCCTGCACGTTGATTCTAGCCCAGTGAAACTCATGTTGAAATTCTAACCTACAAAGCTTGTAAGATAATAAATTTGTGTTGTTTTTTTCATTCAGTAAGTTTTTGGTGATTTGTTACAGCAGCAACAGAAAACTCAAGAAGCTAATGATTTAGCTCAACAGTTGATACATACCTTTCTGGTTTCCACTCAGCGAAACGCAACTACAGCGATACTACTGTTTTTAGTTCCTTCTTGAACTCAGGGACTTGGTTTCTTTGTGTCCACTTGCCATATGTATTCTGCCTTCTGCTTAATCTGTGCAATAGATTTCTCCTCTGCCATCTCTTGTCCTTAACATTTCCTATTCAACCATTACCTTTGGTTTGGTTCCACAATTACTTTATTTTCTTTGTGCAGGATATCACATAATCGGGTGATTGAATTCACTGAGCTCCTCAGATGAACAGCATCATCATTATAAGGCCTTTTTTTTTTCCATTCCTTTTTTTGGCATTGCTACTATTTTAAAAAATAATTTGTTTATTTATTTGGCTTCATTGGGTCTTAGTTCTTGGGATGCAAACTTTTAGTTGTGGCATGTGGAATCTAGTTCCCTCACCAGGGATTGAACCCAGACCCCATAAAATTGGGAGTTTGGAGTGTTAGCCCTGAAACACCAGTTCCATTCTTCTTCCTCTGCCTCATGCCCCCAGTTCATGGTCTTTAGTCCTTCTAATATGTATATATTGTGTTGTGATGCTGTAAAAATATATGTAAATTGTATCATAGTTTAGGGGTCTCATCCTGGATCTTGCTTTCTTGACTCAAAATCCTGTACTGTGATCCGTCTTAACAAATGTAGCTTTATTTTATTGCTTTTACTGCTCTATGGTATTTTGCTTTATGATTTTGGCAAATTTCATTTCCCATCCTACTTTGATGGACATTTAGTTTGTCTCCAACTTCTAGTTATTAGAAACAAGGGTGGAAAGCATGGAATTGTATACATTCAGGCATTTTCAGTTTTTCAGATGCTGCCACTGTCTTTCACAGAGTCTTATCCACTTGCTTCCCAGAAAACAGCATGCAAGGATTTTTATTTCCAAAGCCTCCCATAGTATTAAGTGTTGTTTATGGTGCAGGAAGTGAGATTTAAGTATTTTTACTTCATTGATTATCACTGAGGTTTTGACCATGTCTTACTATAACCTGTCACTTGTGTGTGTGGGTGTGTGTTTCCTGTGAAATGTGTGTTCATATTCTCAGCCCATCCTACAGTATTGTGTTTTGTTGTTGTTGTTAATTTTTTAGGATGTTTCTATGTAGTTTAATCCTTCTTAGTTGTACACATTATAGATGTCTTCTCAAGGCCTGGTGATTTTAGTTTGGTTGTGTCTGTGACGTTCTTCATTATAAAATACTGCTGATTTTAACATAGTTAAATCTATGAATTTTTCTATTGTACTTCATTTTTTCTTTCATATTTGTTTAAGAAATGTGCTCTTATCCTATTAACATCATAAAATTTTTATTTTGTAGTTTCTTCTGTTCTTTCCAAGTTTCACTTTTCACACTAATAGGTTTCATCTATCTAAAATATTGTGGGATTTAATTTTCTTCCCAAATGATGAAATCCTTCTTCTGTACTATTTTTCATAGAGTAAGTTGTAGCGAACTAAGCCCTTTATTTGTTTCTATCAATCTATTGTTTTTTTGTTCTCTTTTAATTACTATGACATTTCAAGTTTCCTTTGTTTGATTTTTATATTTTTGAGCTATTTTCAGACCTTCACTGGTATAATCATTTCTCAGTGTAGGTACACTAGCAGTATGTCAAGTAGCCCACAAAATGCAATTGGATTTTGTTTGCAATTGTGTTCAATTTTAGATTAACTAGATTCTCTAAATTAACCCACACATAATTATCTTTATAGTGTGGAGTCTTTGCCACATAAACATAGAATATCCTTACATTTATTAACATGTCTTTTATGTCTTTTAATAAAGTTTCAGAATGTACTTCATAAATATTTTATACAATGCTAGTTATTTTCTTAGTATTTTAAAATAAATTCTATTGTTATTTTTTTCATTACATTTCCTCATTTACTTTTGCTGGTGGTGTTCAGGATGAACTCTTCTGTCAGTTACAATGTCTTGATTCCCTAGTAGGAAAAGACCCAGACCTCAATGGGATGATGCTGTCTCCAAAGAAATATAATATTTCCTTTTGAAAAGACTTACATGTTGGTTGGCCATCCTGGATAACTATATTCAAATTGGTGTGTATCACTCCTAAAAGTATATAAACTGAGTGTTCTCTTTGAATGGAAATAGAATCTTATCTCTATCTCTTCTCACTCTAGGCTGTAAGTAAATTGCTGACTCTGTAGGAGTCACTACCATTAAAAAATGATTGAGAGAGATATCCTGTTCTTATGTGGATTTGTGGAAAGTTTGATAAAACTCTTCCATAGGACTCCTTAGTTCATTAAGGTGACTTTTGCGAAAGAATGCTTATCACTGTTTTGACTTTTCATGATCCTCGTTAAATTTTCCACTTCTTGGGTCAATTTTGAATGTTCATTTTTTAAATCCATTTAACCTGTATTTTCAAATTTACTGTCAGATGAAAAAGAAGTGCTCTTTTATTTTCTGGAACATATGGGTTTTTTAAGCTATGTATTATTGATTTCAAATTTTATCGTGGTCTGATCCAATAATACAGTTTTTATAATATCAGTTCTTTAAAATAGTTGAGAATTCTTTTATGATCTCTACATAGTCATGTTTTTAATGTGTGTTTGATGCAAGTGCAGTTTCTCTCTCTTTTTTTAACTTTTGTATTGGGATATAGCTGATTAACAATGTAATATTAGGGTGGTGCAAAAGTAATTGCAGTTTTGCATTGTTGAACTTTGCCAGTTGATATTGGAATACATTCTTAAATAAATGTGATTATGTTATGCATCATTTTAATGCACATTTCCCACTTTGTACTTTTGCTAATGACTTCTTGGTATTTATTTTATATTTATTTTATATAGAAATGATGTTAGCAAATATGAGTGCTTTTTTAATTCGAGTTCAAAATGAGTTGTAAAGCAGCAGAGATAACTCGCAACATCAACAACACATTTGGCCCAGGAACTGCTAGTGAACATATGGTGCAGCGATGGGTCATGAAGTTTTGCAAGGGAGATGAGCCTTGAAGATGAGGAGTATAGTGGTCAGCCATCAGAAGTTGACAACGACCAACTGAGAGCCATCATCGAGGCTGATCATCTTACAACTAACCACATGAGAAGTTGCTGAAGAACTCAATGTCGGCCATTCTATGGTCATGTGGCATTTCAGCCAAATTGGAAAGGTGAGAAAGCTTGATAAGTGGGTGCCACATGAGCTGGCGAGAATGAAAAAAAGTCATTGCTTTGAAGTGTTGTCTTCACTTATTCTGTGCAACAACGAAAAACTATTTCTCAATCAGATCGTGATGTGCGAAGATAAGTGGACTTTATATGACAATGGACGGCAACCAGCTCAGTGGTTGAGAAGAAGCTCCAAAGCACTTCCCAAAGCCAAACTTGTACCAAAAAAAAGGTCATGGTCACTGTTTGGTGATCTGCTGCCCATCTGATCCATTACAGCTTTCTGAATTCCAGCGAAACCATTGCATCTGAAAAGTGTGCTCAGCAAATTGATGAGAACAGAAAACTGCAGCACCTGCAGCCGGCCTTGGTCAACAGAAAGGGCCCGTCTGCATCCTCACCTGACCTCTCACTGGCCAACTGCCCCTCCTTTATGCATCTGGACAATGTTTTGCAGGGGAAAATGTTTCCACAGCCAACAGGAGGCAGAAAATGCTTTCCAAGAGTTCACTGAATCTGAAGAATGGATTTTTACGCTACAAAAATAAATTCCTACATTTTTTCTCATGGGCAAAAATGTGTTGATTTTAATGGTTAATGGTCCCTATTTTGATTCATAAAGATGTGTTTGAGCCTAGTTATAATGATTTAAAAGTCATGGTCTGAAACCACAATTACTTTTTCACTAACCTAATAGTTTCAGGTGAACAGCAAAGGAACTCAGCCATACATGCATATGTATCCATTCTCCCCCAGACTCCCCTCCCATCCAGGCTGCCACAAAATACTGAGCAGAGTTCAAGTACACTTTCTATTGAGGTATAAATTTCCACTTTTAAAATCATATTACTCAAATGTTACTGTTGCATATTTTTACCTGCATATCTCAAAAGTTTCTGAAAGGAGTGTATTAATATCTCAAAATTATAGTTTCTTTCTGTATCCTTTTAATTTTTGCTCTATTTCAAAGCTATAACCTGGCCTTTATGTGCATGACACTTAAAATGATGTCTCATTGCATAACATGGGAGAGGGAAAAAGCTAATGTGTGGTCATAAAAAGGGTTGGATGATGGGGAAAATTGGTTTAGTATATGAGTTTATATCAGGCAATATTGTTTATAAAAGATGTAATACAATTAACCTACCTTCAGAAACAGTTAACATTCTGGACAGCATTAATCCTGAAATCCATTTCAAAATCGTGTTCATATGAATCATATTCATATTCACAAGCATATTAAAAAGCAGAAACTTCAGTTTGTCAACAAAAGTCTGTCTAGTCAAAGCTATGGTTTTTCAAGTAGCTATGTACAGATGTGAGAGTTGGACCATAAAGAAAGTTGAGTGCCGAAGAATTGAACTGTGATGTTGAAGAAGACTCTTGAGAGTCCCTTGGACAGCAAGGAGATCAAACCAGTCAATCCTAAAGGAAATCAGTCCTGAATATTCTTTGGAAGGACTGATGCTGAAGCTCCAATACTTTGGACACCTGATGCGAAGAACCAACTCCTTGGAAAAGACCCTGATACTGGGAAAGATTGAAAGCAGAAGAAGGGGACGACAAAGGATGAGATGGTTGGATGGCATCACCGACTCAATGGACATGAGTTTGAGCAAGCTCCAGGAGTTGGTGATGGACAGGGAGGCCTGGCGTGCTGCAATCCACAGGTCACAAAGAGTTGTACATGACTTTGCTACTGAACGACAACAACAGTGTTGAATAGAAGGAGAGTGAAAGAAGTCCTAATGTCTCAGAGCAGGGTTAAAAAGTACGATTGAAAGGTTAAGAATGTTGAGTATGGCTCTGAATTATCACAGACCCTCTGAAGAGGAGACGAGAGTCTTTTTTCCAAGTACTATTTTAATTGATAGTGAATGAAAAAATAGTCCTAGTGGTATAAGAAGATGCTTTCCATCTCTAGGCTGCAAAGCTACTCTTGGGAAAAAAATCTCTTGCATCATTTATTTATTGAATAAAAATAGTTAATAAGCTTTTGCAATAGTGAGCTTATCACTGAAGTGATTCCAATAGATGAAGTCTACACATGGGGCTGATAAGCTCCACAAATGCTAATCACTTTTCTTGTTTGACTGTTTAATCTTAACCTATTTTTAATACTAGGATTAATAGTAATACAGAAAAGAGAGGGGGAAAAAAAAAAAACCTTCCCAGGTACTTACAATCCAAATAGGGAAAAAAAAAAAGCTTTCCCAAATACTTGTAGTCCCAAGTACTTATAGTCGTTTGTGAAATTAATTTTACAAAGGAAAAGTTGCCAAGTGATACAGAAAGGCTGCTTTGACTCTGTCTTGACGCTAACATCAGTTCATGTGCTATATCCTGGGAGAGCAGGATTGAATAAAGTGGAGGTGGAAGAGCTGCTGTTTGTAAAATCCAGATGGTACAGAGTTCTTTTTAAAAGGTTGGGAACGTGACCACCTTCCAAAGGATGAAAGTAAGCAAGTGTCACACATATTTCTTCAAAAGCTAAATGTTCTCCCTTTTTCCGGTTTGATTTTTCTCAACTTGAAGCTTTTTGTCTTCTGCCAGGAGCCAGAAATCTTGGAAGGAGAAAAAAAAGTTGTAGTCGTCACTGCCAACAATCTGGTTAGCTGGACAGGTGCGTCAGAGACTCTAAATTCCTGCCTGGGTAGCTGTGTAACTGGGATGCTCCTCTGCCATGGTACTGCTTCTAAGATTGTTTACTTCATTGTAATTCACTTCTGTAAAGTTTTTTAAATTGAGATTCCTCATATAGAAATCTTTTATGTTTTATTGCCTTGATGATGAGCGGAGATTAGCTTTGCATTTGCAAAATTAAATTACTTTCCCAAAGTATTTCTTAATTTTCATGCAGATGCCACTGAAAATTCCAAGAGAGTGAAAAGTTGTTAGCTGCACTTTAAATACCAGAAAATCTCTGTGTGGGAAGGGGAAAGGAAAAGGGTGAAATTACTTTTATTTTAAAATTGAACATAGGGGCGTTTGTTCTTCAGAATACACATCTGGAGATTAAGTACCTAAGGGAAAAACACTCTCATAGTTCAAATTTTGAACGTTTCAGTGTCAAATTTTGCATCACTATCATCTACTAAGGAAAAATAAAAGGAATTTTAAAATGAGGGGTGAACAGCTGTACTAATGTGAGAACAGCATCCTGGGCTCATTTCAAACTTGCTTTTGAGAATTCAGCCTCTCTCCAAATTTTAGTGATGAGTTGGGATCTATTGTGATCGTACCCCTCTGATGTCCTTCCAATTCCATGTCCCTTTCTCATCTCCAGATCAGCATATCAGCAATTCCATGTTTAACCCCAATACATACTTTTAGGGGGAAGGTAAATGTTTTCCTCTTTCTTCTTAGGTTTAGTTATTGAAACCTGTGAGTTAAATTGACACCTGATGAACTGATAAAAAGTTTATTTGTATGCACACATGAGCCAACAAGAGAAATAGCTTGCTGGTTAAAAGGTTAAAGGGCAAACTTTGTAGGGGAATGGAAGGGGGAGAAATGGCTTCCATATGAAGGACAGATAGGGTTGTTTAGGAAAGATAATTTTTTTTTTGCTATTAATTTTTATTTTTTATTTTTATTTAATTTTTTACTTTACAATACTGTATTGTTTTTGCCATACATTGATATGAATCTGCCACAGGAGTACGTGAGCTCCCAACCCTGAACCCCCCTCTCACCACCCTCCCATATCATCTCTCTGGGTCATCCCAGTGTACCAGCCCCAAGCATCCTGTATCCTGTATCAAACCTAGAGTAGCTTTTCATTTCTTACATGATAGTATACATGTTTCAGTGCCATTCTCCCAAATCATCCCACCCTCTCCCTCTCGCACAGAGTCCAAAAGTCCATTCTATACATCTGTGTCTCTTTTGCTGTCTCGCATACAGGGTTATTATTGACATCTTTCTAAATTCCACATATATGTGTTAGTATACTGTATTGGCGCTTTTCTTTCTGGCTTACTTCACTCTGTATAATTGGCTCCAGTTTCATCCACCTCATTAGAACGGATTCAGATGTATTCTTTTTAATGGCTGAGTAATATTCCATTGTGTATATGTACCACAGCTTTCTTATCCATTCATCTGCTGATGGACATCTAAGTTGTTTCCATGTCCTGGCTATTATAAACAGTGCTGCGATGAACATTGGGGTTACACGTGTCTCTTTCAGTTCTGGTTTCCTCAGTGTGTATG
This sequence comes from Neotragus moschatus, assembly GCA_006410615.1. NCBI lineage: Eukaryota > Metazoa > Chordata > Mammalia > Artiodactyla > Bovidae > Neotragus > Neotragus moschatus. Next base: position 2,498,437 of record SJYA01002520.1, on the reverse strand, counting down.
CCCAGTAGTGGGATTGCTGGGTGATAAGGAAGTTCTATTTCCAGTTTTTTAAGGAATCTCCACACTGTTTTCCATAGTGGCTGTACTAGTTTGCATTCCCACCAACAGTGTAAGAGGGTTCCCTTGTCTCCACACCCTCACCAGCATTTATTGCTTATAAACATTTGGATCGCTGCCATTCTGACTGGTGTGAAATGGTACCTCATTGTGGTCCTGATTTGCATTTCTCTGATAATGAGTGATGTTGAGCACCTTTTCATGTGTTTGTTAGCCATCCGTATGTCTTCTTTGGAGAAATGTCTATTTAGTTCTTTGGCCCATTTTTTGATTGAGTCGTTTATTTTTCTGGAATTGAGCTGCGTAAGTTGCTTGTATATTTTTGAGATTAGTTGTTTGTTAGTTTCTTCATTTGCTATTATTTTCTCCTGATAAATGAGTTTTTAGGAGAAAAAATGGGAAATAAATTGATGGTAATATTTGACTGTTATATAGTATATATTATATACTCTAATATTATATAATAGAAAAAAACTACAGTTTTTTCTGTTTTTCTTTTTTGTCTTCTTCAGGACCTTCCTGTTTTCTTCAGGGTCATAAAACTCTCCTTAAAAGGGGATTTATGGTAGGTTTACTCTTGGTTTTTCTCCTTCGAGTAGAAGCTGACCTGAAGAGGGAATTTAAGGCAGTCCTCGTTTCTAAAAAGTTTCTGTTTTTAGTCAGAGAAGAGAACTCTGAAAAGGCTTCACTCTCCATATGTTGAATTTCAAATGCCTCCAGCTTAAAATAATCCTTATACCAACTCTGGAGTTCCAAGTGAGTGCCCACACTTTGAGGAATTCAGGTTTCTAAAGTTGACATTTCAAATGTGCTAAAGTTACTCTACAATCAGTTACAGCATAAAATATAAAGAGAAAGAAAAGAGAAGTTATTCTTAATCTTCTGAAGCCTGAAAAGTTCTCCTAGGGTATCTTCCTAAATGAATTAGATACATTAAATGGCAAAAAGAAACTTTCATAATTAATAATCTTTAACAACTGATAATCTTTGATGATCTTTTGATAATTTTTCTCAGTAAATTATCCACACAAATGGTTATTTAATAAGGTACCAAGTTCTGAATACCCCATTTCTCGTTAAACATTTGATCAGTCAGCAAATTCTTAACACGATGGGTGACTGACACAGTATAACTTCTGAGTTTGACTGAACCTCCTGTCACTTGACATATTCTTAAAAACAACTGGATCAATAACACATGTGGGCAACATGAAGCTTTAAATAGATTATTTGTATTATGGTGAGGATTCAATTATTGTGTGCATTTAGAGTTTTAGCCTTGTTTTTGTCTCTTTTATGGGAAAATGAATAGATTCACTATTCATGCGATAATAAATGAATCTCAGAGTTTTGAAGGGAGAACTGTGTTCATTTATTCAGATTGGACTTATTATAGAGACTGTGTTTCTAAATCAGAGTGAAGATCAGTGGCAGAATGAATCAATGCAGGAAATTATCTTTGCATCTATTGAAGAAACAAACCTAATAGGTAAAGTAAAATCAAGTTCTGCTGGCATTTTGTACATCCATAGAGCAAAATTAATGGCTCTAGGTTTTATAGTTTTGGTGGGGATTTTTTGGTACATATTTATCACAGGAAAACTAGAAATGACATCAAAATAAATCAGCTTTGTTTTCTTTTCCTTCATCATTAAAGCTCATGTTATTCTGCACTGGTAGAACTAACAACCTGAGGATCTCTTAAGAAGTTATCAAATGTCTCATGCTGTTGCAACCTTTGTTTTCTCAAGTGCTTTTCTGGGTGGAAGATTAAAGACCCTCTTAACCATCTTGATAGTGAGTTATTAGGGAGTGGTTTGTGTAATTATGAGGCTTCTCTGGTGGCTTAGATGGTAAAGAATCTGCCTGAAATGTAGGAGACCCTGGTCTGATCCCTGGATCAGAAAGATCCTTTGGAAAAGGGAATGGCTACCCACTCTAGGATTCATGTCTAGAGAACTCCATGGACAGAGGAGCCTGGCAGGCAACGAACAGTCCATGACTGAACTTCACGGTAAGAAAACCATGTTTCAAGTGTCCATTGTTCTGGAGTCCAGTGGGCAAAGCATCTAATTGATGTCTCAGCTTTTAAAGTTATATCCTGATTTATCCAGACACCTCAGTGTGTGCACACATCATCTATCTGATGTGTTTGCTGGTCTGTGGCCTCAGAAACCGAACCACCTGCTTCCTATACTAGATTGTAAGCTCCATGAAGACATGGAGTCCTCCTGGGCCCATATTGCCAACACCCAGCAAGTCACACTACCTGAGCGTGCAGTACCTCCTCTCGCTCATTTGAGATTAATTAGCCACTCCAGTTGGAGAAGGCAATGGCACCCCACTCCAGTACTCTCGCCTGGAAAATCCCATGGGCAGAGGAGCCTGGTAGGCTGAAGTCCATGGGGTCGCAAAGAGTCAGGCATGACTGAGCAACTTCACTTTCACTTTTTACTTTCATGCATTGGAGAAGAAAATGGCAACCCACTCCAGTGTTCTTGCCTGGAGAACCCCAGGGACGGCGGAGCCTGGTAGGCGGCCATCTATGGGGTCATGCAGAGGTGGACATGACTGAAGCGACTAGCAGCAGCAGCAGCCATTCCAGTATTCTTGGGCTTCCCTTCTGGCTCAGCTGGTAAAGAATCCACCTGTAGTGAGGGAGACCTGGGTTTGATTCCTGGGTTGAGAAGATCCCCTGGAGAAGGGACAGGCTACACATTCCAATATTCTGGCCTGGAGAATTCCATGGACTGTACAGTAAGTACGTGGGGTCGCAAAGAGTCAGACACGAATGAGTGACTTTCACTTTTTATAAGAATTATTAGGAGGAGAAAAACCCAAGAATGTGACCTGTGGCCATGATAGTTTAGAGGTAGTCATTGTGTCGACAGCATGAACACAGCTTATTCTGATTTGCTGCTAGAAGAAAGAGTAGAAATAATGTAACATGCAGAAGCCAATATTTATGAAGATGATGTTTGTAAATTTTAAGTGAAGCTATGATTTATTGTCCTTTGAGGTTTTGAATTGTGACTTAAAATATCTACCTGTCTTTGCTCCATTCACTAGGCTATATTTTTGCTTAAACTGAATGAGGCTAGAATAACAGATGAGCAGAGTATGCTGACTGTATGTTTCTGATTCTTGGACATCTGAGGCTTTGTTGACCCTGGAGAGATGTCACCCCTCAGGGTCAACCAGTTGCTAGAGATGGAGGGTGCCTCTTGTATGTGAACAACCCACCCAGATCCTCCCCAGCCCCAATCTCTGTTGAGTTCTTATGGATTTCTCACACTGCAGACCACCAGCCACCAGCCCTAAAGACCCCAGGGCTGGGTACCAGACACCTAGGAGCAGCCTGTGTGTTCGGAACCCATTGGTGAATCAAATAGCGTGTCCCAAACCTGGTTCCCCTGCCTGCCTTTTCCTTCCCACAGAAAACTCCATAGAGGTTCTTGCCCACATCTTCCTCTTACCTCTCTTTCCTCTGGGGGTCCCTCCCCCTCCCCCGTACCCTCCTGCATTTGCTCTCCTGTGGTCTGGCATGCTCCCACCTCTCAGGAACTGTGGACAACAAAGTACTTTTCTAAGGCAGTCACCTTCTGATCTAATGGCTTCACCATATACAAATAGTAATATTTCCAAATAATAATATTTAGAACAATTTGGGGCTTCCCCAGTGGCTCAGCGGTAAAGAATCTGCCTGCGGTGCAGGAGCTACAGGAGACACAGGTTTGACCCCTGGGTCAGGAAGATCCCCTGAAGGAGGGCATGGCAACCCACTCCAGTATCCTGGCCTGGAGAATCCCATGGAGAGAGGAGCCTGGTGGGCTACAGTCCCTGGGGTTGTGAAGAGTTGGACATGACTGAAATGACTTAGCATGCACACATGCAAAACAATTTGAAGACACAGATGGTGTTAACTTTGAGGCAAGGAGACTGAGCCTCCAAGACGTGAAGCTAGCCAGCATCCCTCTGCAGCTTCAGCGGCCAGGGTGGGCTTGGTGCCACAGGCCACTCACTCTAAAAGGGCGCCTTCCTGGAAGGTGCTCATCTTCTTTCTCTCGTTTTTGGTGTTTGTTTTACTTCCTACCCAGATGAGAAGACATCCTATGCTGTTACTAGCTAGGATCTTCTCAGAATAATACAGCCTGTGATGTTTTTTCTTGATTTATAACCCCGTCAATTGGATGGGATAATATATGATAGGCTGTGCATGTCTCTCTTTTTAAAAACTACTTGCTTATCTTTTGTCGGTACTGGGTCTTCCTTGCTGCACACAGGCTGTCTCTTGCTGTGGCGAGCGGCGGCTACTCTGCAGTTGGTGGCGCACGGGCTTCTCATTGTGGTGGCCTGTCCTGTGGTGGAGCACGGGCTCTGGGGTGTCCTGGCTTCAGTTGTTGCTGCATGTGGGCTCAGTAGCCATGGTGCATGGACTCAGCTTCTCCATGGCACTGAGCAGTGGGGTCCTCCTGGACTAGGATTCTAACCGGTATCCCCTGAACTGCAAGGCGGACTCGTAACCCCTGGATCAAGGCTGTGTAGTTCTGAGAGCAGATGGCTTTGACTTTGGAGAAGACAGTTAGACATTCCAGAATCTCATTTAAACTAAGGGGTCTCTCACCCAACTACCTCCTGACACCTGGTAGAATTCTGAAATGTTAAATTGCACCTCTTTTCTTCACATCTGAGTTTGGAAACAGTTGAAAGATAGAAATAGGAGTCAGATGAGACAGAGGCCAAAATACATCTTTTCCTACAGATAAAACTTCCCACTTCAGATTGCTCGGACTCTGTCATAGGCGGGCTTCCTTGCACTTCCCTCAGAGTTTGGCTGAGTGACCCAGCCTGGCACAAGCCACAGGACGAGTTTGGATCTCCTAAGATACAGCCCTGAAAAGGTGAGGGAAGGGGCATCTAGCTCCCTGGATTTGAAGGAAAAGCATGAGGAATAGGGATGAACACCCACCACCATGTTTGTTTCAGCAAAACTGTCTTCCGAGTGGCACCAGGAAACCAACTGAATTCTGACTTTTCCAAACAAGAAATCCTATGACTTTGGGAAAACATTTAGCTCACGGATTCCTCTGGTTCCCTTCATGTACAGAGCACATTTACAGTGAGTACTCAGGGGACTCTTGATTACTAAGTAATAGACTATTTGCTCAATAAACACTAAATGATAGTTATAGTTACAATTAAGTTCTTTTCCAGGTTTTTTTCAGAATTAAGTTCCTTTCTGTGACTTGGTAGTTGTGAACTAAGAAAAAGAACAGCATTTCCCTTGTGAAATTGTTTTTGCAGTATTTGTTTACATTCATAGAAAGATGGCATAAACTTACTAAAACTGTCATCTGTGGATAAAAATAAGGGCCAGTCCATTCCCTGTCATGTGAGACACTCTGGAGAAAGGAAAACAATTCATGTACATAGTAAACTTAATTTATATTTATTCATTTATACAGATAGACGGGCAGTCTTTGTAGAGGGTTATAGCTTATTTCCTCATCATTTTTTTTTTTTTGCAGTATACACTTACTAAAGGACTTGTATGAATAAATTAATAGTTTTCTATTGGCTTTTATTGAACTCTCATGCTAAAAGTTGGGCTTCCCAGGTAGTGCTAGTGGTAAAGAGCTCGCCTGCCAGTGCAGGACACAAAAGAGATGAAGGTTAGACCCCAGGGTTGGGAGGATACCCTGGAGGAGGGCATGGCAACCCAGTCCAGTATTCTTGCCTAGAGGATCCCATGGACAGAGGAGCCTGGAGGGCTACAGTCTAAGCGACTTAACATGCACGCATACTGAGAGTTAGCATTTTTGAGGCAGTGCTTTGGGCCAGGCCTCTGCTAAGGGGTCTCAGCTTTCCCATGATCTCAGGGAGCAGGCAGGTGTCTCTGTTGTTCATGAGGTCCCTGGCAGCTGAGAGACTTGTCCCTGGTCATATGGCTTAGGTGGCAATTAATGGCTCAGATGGTAAAGAATCTGCCCATAGCACAGGAGACCATGGTTTGATCCCTGGGTCAGGAAGATCCCCTGGAGGAGGAAATGGCAACCCACTCCAGTATTTTTTGCCTGGAGAATTTCATGAACAGAGGAGCCTGGTGGGCTACAGTTGATAGAGTCACAAACATTTGTACACGGCTGAGTGACTGACACTCACACACAACAGAATGGAAGTCAGCCGTGACATTGTGCTGAAGCTAAGAGCCAACGCTTGACTGAAATTCACAGTCAGGTCCCAGTCCTATGTTTCTAACTCTTCTTACAAGCTTCTGTCATTGCAGTACTTCTTCTTTACACAAGTTAGGTCTGTCTCATGACTTGCTGTTTAGATTTTTATTTCATTTCTTTTCAATGGTTAGTTCAAAAGTTAAGCCTTTTCTCCCAGGACTAGATCTCAGAGATCTTTTAGAAATCAGAGTTTCTAAAAAGAGCCACATCATCAAGCCCACATTCAGGACACTTGCTTTTCACACTGAGAATTCTCCTGAAATTGGCAGAAAAGAAACCCGCAGCTTCTGTTTGGTGTGAAGGTCCCATGATGGCTTAAATCAGTTGTAAGATGACTTCTTAGGGGGACTTCAAGCTAAGCAGATGGCAACTTGAACTGGTCAGAGAAGCATCACTGCTTAGTGATTAACTTATTCCTCCATGAATCATCTTTTCAGACATCCAAGGGGAGAGGGAGGCCTGATATTCTAACTCAGAGGACTCCAGAATGTTCTACCCGAGAACTGGTGCCTCTTCTCAGGCTCCACTTGGTTTAACAAGCACCACACAGGAAGCCTGCCCACCGAAAACACTTGTTAACGTACATTGGCTACGGTCCTACTGACAAGATTTCTGATGTTATTTAAAATTCTAGTTAATTCCAGGTGGTTATTTCCAGGCTGAGTGGAATGGGATATCGTAACACATGCTCCTCAAAGGCTTAATAGCCCACTTGTTGGCAGCTCCATTAGTCTCACATTCTCCCTGGTAAAGCAGAAGTAAGCCACGTCGTCAGCAGCATCCTGTCTGCCGCCTGCCGCCATCGTGGACGGAGAAACCCGGTGGATCGTGCTCTCACTGAGCGCACTGCATTCAGCACCTGAGCATCTGTGGCAGTTACCACCATCTACCCAGTGCCTGACTGTGGTGTGCTGGGTATTCACGCATGGTCTGCGTGGATGTGCGCACAGGTGCACTATTAGTGCAGTTAGGCATACAAAGAGGAATCCCTAGTCTATTTAAAGGCTTGCTCCGATTTTTAGAGAAAATTCTTTGAAGAGAAAGAAATACATACTTACATATTTAAGGTGTTATTCTGTCTCTTTTTGAGCTCACAGAAAAATTTTGATTACAAAAATATAAAATGTCACAACAGAGCATAAATTGGCTTCCTGTGACTTCTTGGAGAAATTATAACTATCTAAATGTTTTTTGCACTACCCTGGTGGTCCACTTGCTAAGACTCCTTGATCCCAGTGCAGGGGGCCCAGGTTCGATATCTGAACCACCAGGGAAGCCTGGGTTTGAATCTCGTATCTTTCATAATTTATTGATTGATATTGTCATTTTTTGATTATTAACTCTCCGTCACTTCCATATCTCTGTGGCATGTATTAGTAATGAAATATGTAAAATAATAATATCAAAAATAATGACAATGGACCATATTTCCTTAGCACTTGGTGTCTGTTGGATCCTTCTTTAGCAATTTGCATATATTACCTCACTTAAATCCCTAAACCACTTTATAAACAGGGACTTCTTCAAGTCTTGCTTTCCAGATTTGGAAGCTAAATTTAAAGAGGCAGCAGGCTTAGTATCATTTAAACATGGAGTGACCAGGGGCAGGGATTGAGCCTGGATGTGTTTGATATCCTAATCCATACTCTCAACCACTCACTCTGTGTTTCCTAAGTCTCAGTTTGGTGGTTTAGTTGCTAAGTCATCTCCAATTCTTGCAACTCCACGGACTGTAGCCCGCCAGGCTCCTCTGTCCATGGGATTCTCCAGGCAAGAACACTGGAATGGGTTGCCATGCCCTCCTCCAAGGGATCTTCTCGACTCAGAAATTGAACCCACATCCCCTGCATTGCAGGCAGATTCTGTTCTGACTGAGCTGCAAGGGAAACCCGAAGTCTCAGTTTACCCAACCAAAAAACAGAGGTGTGTTGCATTAACATAAAGAATAACTGAAAAATTACCAAAAAACTAAAGAGCTGACCACAGTGTTTGAGACATATGATAGCTTATGTCTTACTAGGTCATGTTTCATTTGGAAATTGGAATTAAAAAAAAATTACATTAAGTTCAACTTTTTAGTGTACAGGTCTGTGAGGTGTTTTCATAGTTTCATTGAAAATTAACTGACATACATCACTGTATAAGTTTAAGGGGTACAGCATGATGGTTAGACTTACAATACATACATTGTGAAATGAGCTGCTTTCTTTTTTAAAAAAATTTGGTCATACTGTGTGTTTTGTGGGATCCTGGTTCCTCACCACAGACTGACCCCACACCCTTGGCAGTGAAAGCACAGATCCCAACGACAGGAATAACAGAGAATTCCCAAATATGAATTTCTTTTTCACATTAGTTTTTTTCATGTATGATGTTTAGTGTTATTATTAATAATACATATACTACAGTGTTTTGTATCATAAGAAAATAACTGATGTAGGTACTGACACATGATTTATAAACATGATATAAACATATTGGTAAATAATAGTGCATGACTGTAAATGTCTTTTCGTTCTGATTTTCTTAATAATATTTTCTCTAGCTTACTTGAGTGTAAAACTGTAGTAAGTAACATGTATAAGAAGCAAAATTTGTGTCAGTAGACTGTTAATCGGTAAAGGCCTCTAGTCAATAGAAGTCTATTGGTCACCAGTTTAGGGGGAGTCAAAACAAATGCAGATAAGCAACTGCATGGGGGTTGGCACCCCTAGCCTCACATTGATCAAGGATCAGTTGTATTCCCAGAAATGGCATTGCTGGATTGTATGGTAGTTCTAGTCTTAATTTTTTGAGTATCCTTTACACAGTTTTCCATATTGGCTGGAGCAGTTTATAGTCATACTTCTAGTGCGCAAGTGTTTTCTTTTCTCCACATCCACACCAGCATCTGTATCTCTTGTCTTTTGATGATGGCCATAAAAATGGATATTGCTCTAAGTGACAGGAAACATGAGTATGATTCATTTAACAAATGGAAGTTTTGTTGTTGTTAATAGTCACTAAGTCATGTCTGACTCTTTTGCAACCTCATGGACTGCAGCCTGCCAGGCTCCTCTGACCATGGGATTTCCTAGGCAAGAATAGTGGAGTGGGTTGCCATTTCCTTCTTAAGGGAATCTTCCCGACCCGGGGATCAAACCCTCATCTCCTCCACTGAAGGTCACTTCTTTACTGCTGAGCCACTGGGGAATATCCCCTAAGTAGAGCTTTACTTTTCTTATTAAACAAAAGGTCCAGAGAAAAGCAATCATGGTTCAGTCATGTAGAAGCTGACTTGTGTGTGATTTGTTTGCTATTACATTTGCAGAGTAGGTGCTGCTACTGCAGCTACTAGATCTGCCTTCAGAGATGAAAGAATAGGGGAGAAGGCCACCAACTTCATCTTTCCCTCTTATCAGGAAAATGGGCCATTGGTCTTTATCCTGTGGGAAAGAACTGTGTCCCTGTCTGCTGCTTGCTGCTAGGGAGAAAATGCGCTTTGATGCTTTATATTTTTCCATTCTCCATTGTTGAGTCAGAAGGATGAAAGGGATTGGTGATGTCTTTTTTTTTTTTTTTTTCTTTCAGCATAGCATCAGTTTCTTCCACAGTCACACCTTTTCTGCTTTTAAAATTCCTTCTGGGGCTTCCCTGGTGGTCCAGTGATTGAGACTCCATGCTTGCACTGCAAGGAGCACAGGTTCAGTCTCTGGTCAGGGAACTAAGATCTCACATGCCACACAGCAAGGCCAATTGTTTTCTTTTTTTTTTTTAGTTAAACAAAGTTCCTTCTAATGTGAAGTGATTTTCAGCTGAGAAAATATGAGAAATTATGTGTATAATTAGGACAAGATCCAGAGAGGAAACATAGCCCCTCCTCTAGCCAGGCTGATGTTTGGCAAGAAAGTGAGACAAACCATCAGTGATACTTGGCTGTTTGATCTTTCATATTTCAAGCCATGAATTTGATAACTAGGATATGGGAAAGAGCACAGTGATAATTCATAGAATATCTATTAGGGATGTAGGACCGAGGATATGACAGATGAGGGACATGGAGAAAGGTTATCATGTCCTTTCAGCTTTATTAAAGTAGAACCTAAATAGGTTAAACCTACAATTTCATTGTATCCTGCAGGCGTTTGCTGAGTATATAGTGCAAAAAACCAGATGTGTTCTCACCCTAGAATGGAAAGGGAAATTTATATTTTGTCCTATAGATGAAACTGCCTATAGATAGAGTCCTGTATATGTCCTGTAGATAGAGTCCAGTTGTGGGAGTGGTGTTGCTTTGAAGTTGCATCAGAGAATGACCAGTATCCCACAGTTAGCTCTGTATTTGACACAAGTTAATAAACTGTACTTTCTTCCTACAAAATACTTATAAACGTGGGAGGATAATTTTGCTGAACTATAAGACAGAAGACGAATATGATAAAGGAGCATAATAATGGCCCAATAGTGCTTATTCGGTCCCTAGTGTGATTAATTCTGAGGCTTTACAGGGGAAATGTTATTCATTATTCTTTTTTTTTATCAATACAATCAGGCGCTTAAGTTTTATTTTATTTTATTTTTTTGTTGTTATGGGAATACTGACTTTATTTTTTTTAAGTTTAAATTTTTATTTTTTAGTTTGTTTTGCTTTACAATACTGTATTCGTTTTGCTATANATATTCATTGGAGGGACTGATGCTGAAACTGAAACTCCAATACTTTGGCCACGTGATGCAAAGAAGTGACTCATTTGAAAAGACCCTGATGCTGTGAAAGATTGAAGGCAGGAGGAGAAGGGAATGACAGAGGATGAGATGGTTGGATGGTATCACTGACTCGATGGACATGAGTCTGAGTACACTCCGGGAGTTGGCGGCCGACAGGGAGGCCTGGCGTGCTGCAGTCCATGGGGTTGCAGAGTTGGACAGGACTGAGCCACTGAACTGAACTGAACTGAATAGAATCTTCAGTTCAGTTCAGTTCAGTCACTCAGTCGTGTCCGAGTCTTTGCGACCCCATGAATCGCAGCACTCCAGGCTTCCCTGTCCATCACCAACTCCCGGAGTTCACTCAGACTCATGCCCATCAAGTCTGTGATGCCATCCAGCCACCTCATCCTCTGTCATCCCCNACTGAATAGAATCTTCAGTTCAGTTCAGTTCAGTCACTCAGTCGTGTCCGAGTCTTTGCGACCCCATGAATCGCAGCACTCCAGGCTTCCCTGTCCATCACCAACTCCCGGAGTTCACTCAGACTCATGCCCATCAAGTCTGTGATGCCATCCAGCCACCTCATCCTCTGTCATCCCCTTCTCCTCCTGCCCCGAATCCCTCCCAGCATCAGAGTCTTTTCCAATGAGTCAACTCTGCATGAGGTGGCCAAAGTACTGGAGTTTCAGCTTTAGCATCATTCCTTCCAAAGAACACCCAGGGCTCATCTCCTTCAGAATGGACTGGTCGGATCTCCTTGCAGTCCAAGGGACTCTCGAGTCTTCTCCAACACCACGGTTCAAAAGCATCAATTCTTCAGCACTCAGCCTTCTTCACAGTCCAACTCTCACACCCATATATGACCACTGGAAAAACCATAGCCTTGACTAGACGGACCTTAGTCGGCAAAGTAATGTCTCTGCTTTTGAATATGCTGTCTAGGTTGGTCATAACTTTTCTCCCAAGGAGTAAGCATCTTTTAGATCCACTCAACAGAATATTGTCCAGATTCCTACTATGTGCAACGCTTAATGTTATTAGCCTTAAAAATGAGACTTATGTGTTTACCTTTTCCACATGGGGATTAAAAAGTATATTAATCACTTCCAATAATGATGGAGCAGCCTCCATTAAACTAACACTCTGTCAAATTGCAGTTATAACTCTGGACAACATGACTAAATCACATATATATACACTGAAAAGGGACTAAAGATAGTCAGAAGGTGGAGGGTAAATGATCTTTGAGAAAGAGAAATTACCGCAATATGATTTGTTCTACCAGTTTTGTTTTGCACAGGACCAAGGCCTCAAGAAGAAAAAAACCACCATCTTAACTGGTTTATAGAGAAATGGAGTTAGGGCTTCCTAGGTGGGTAGAATGTGAGGTGAGAACGCCCATCAGAAAGGAAGTCATAGAAGGGAACCCCACAAATCCTCGTCCTACCCTAGCACTTGACATGTACTGTAGTGATGTCATAGTGGCCATATTGCAAAGCAATAGCAGGAACCCTGAAAGAAAGGAGAGAGACCTTCACTGCTGTTGGTCTCAGGGAGATACAGTTTCAAGTTTGGGTCCATCCATGTTAACTGTTTGATAAAATTAAGACCAAGACTTCAAAGAAGGATAAGAGATTCCAGAGTCTGTATAACAGTCATAACCAGTGTCTTGAATACTATAAATCGGACCTATAAAGAAATAGGAAACTGTTTCCATTGTTTCCCCATCTATTTGCCATGAAGTGATGGGATCAGATGCCATGATCTTCATTTTTTGAATGTTGAGTTTTAAGCCAACTTTTTCACTCACCTCCTTCACCCTCATCAAGAGACTATTTCTTCTTTGCTTTCTGCCATAAGGGTGGTGTCATCTGTATATCTGAGGTTACTGATATTTCTCCTGGTAGTCTTGATTCCAGCTTGTGCTTCATCCAGTCCAGCATTTTACATGATGTACTTTGCAAATGGGTTAAATAAGTATGGTGAAAACATACAGCCTTGCCATACTCCTTTCTCAATTTGGAACCAGTTCGTTGTTCCATGTCCAGTTTTAACTGTTGCTTGTTGACCTGCATACAGATTTCTCAGGAGGTAGGTAAAGTGGTCTGGTATTCCCATCTCTAAAAATTTTCCACAGTCTGTTGTGATCGATGCAGTAAAAGGCTTTAGCATAGTGAATGAAGTAGACGTTTTTCTGGAAGTCTCTTGCTTTTTCTATGATCCAGAGGATGTTGACAATTTGATCTCTGGTTCCTCTGCCTTTTCTAAAACCAGCTTGAACATCTGGAAGTTCATGGTTCATGTACTGTTAAAGCCTGACTTGGAGAATTTTGAGCATTAGTTTACTACCGTGTGAGATGAGTGCAACTATGCAGTAGTTTGAGCATTCTTTGGCATTGTCTTTCTTTGGAATTGGAATGAAAACTGACCTTTTCCAGTCCTGTGGCCACTGCTGAGTTTTCCAAATTTGCTCGCATTTGAGAGAAGCACTTTCACAGCAACATCTTTTAGGATTTGAAATAGCTCAACTGGAATTCCATCACCTCCACTAGCTTTGTTCATAGTGCTGCTTCCTAAGTGCCACTTACTTCTCACTACAGGATGTCAGGCTCTGGATGAGTGATTTCACCATTGTAGTTATCTGGGTCGTGAAGATCTTTTTTGTATAGTTCTTCTGTGTATTCTTGCCATCTCTTCTTAATATCTTCTGCTTCTGTTAGGTCCATACCATTTCTGTCCTTTATTGTGCCCGTCTTTGTATGAAATATTCCCTTGTTATCTCTAATTTTCTTGAAGAGATCTCTAGTCTTTCCCACTGTATTGTTTTCCTCTATTTCTTTGCATTGATCTCTGAGGCAGGCTTTCTTATTTGGAACTCTGTAGTCAGATGGATATATCTTTCCTTTTTTCATTTGATATTGTGACCCAAAATCAAAAGGAAAATCACAGCATCCCTCGCTTTTTGAAAGTTCGCTTTATGCCACTTGACTTTTATCAAAGACCTACATTAACGCTCGTATTCGCTCACAGGAGGAAATCTGAGGAGGATTTCTATTTTTAATAAAAAAGAACAAAAATGAAACTAGGAAAAGAGCATTCAGTGTTGATTTGTTGGTTTTTCAGTGAGCTGTTTTAGAGGCAGCTCTCCTTAAGCAGGAAGAGTGGCGCCACTAAATTCCTCCCCCAGGAACTTCACACAGTGGGATTTAGCTTTTTTTTCTTTCTGTTTTATTGAGGTTCATTTGACATATAGCAAAGTGCAAGTTTAAGGTGTCCAGTGTAAGTTTAAGGTGACCTACATATGTCATGAAATGATTACGGAAATAAATGTTGTGAACCTCTGTCATCTTATACAGATATAAAATTAAAGAAATATAATATTTTTTCTTGAGAGCTCTTAGAATTCACTGTGCTAACAACTTTCGTACGTAGCATGCAGCAGTGTCAATTATATTTATCATGTTGTGCATTACATCCTTAGTACTTTCTTATCTTATAACTGGAAGTTTGTACCTTTCGACCACCTTCATCCAGCCATCCCTCCCTCCATCCTCTGTCCTTAGTAACCTCAAATTTGATCTCCTTTTCTATGAGTTTGTTTGCTACTGAAGTATAATTAACCTACAACATTGTTTTAGTTCCTGTAATACAACATAGTGATTCAGTATTTCTGTACATTTCAAAGTGAGTACCAGGATAAGTTCAGTTACAATATGTCATCATACAAAGATGCTACACAGTTACTGACTGTATTCCCCACACTGCACATTTTATACCTGACTCATTCATTTCGTACCTTTTGATCTGCCTCACCCATTTCCTCCTCCAAAGCCCCTCCTCTCTGGCAATCACCTGTTTGCTCTCTGTATCTATTAGTCCGTTTCTGTGGTGTTATGTTTATTCATGTGTTTTTTAGATTTCACGTATAAGTGAAATCGTATGGCGTTTATCTTTCTGTGTGACTTACTTCACTTGGCATAATACCTTTTAAGTCCATGTTGTCAAAATGGCAAGATTTCATTCTTTTTATTGGATAAGTAATATTCCATTGTGTAAGTAAACCACATTTTATTCATCCATTCATATACTCATGGACACTTACCTTGCTTCCATATCTTGGCTATTACAAATGGTGCTGCAGTAAACAAGGAGCATATATTGTTTTCTGATTAGTGTTTTCATTTTCTTTGGAAAAATGCTGAGAAGTAGAATTGCCAGACCATATGGTAGTTCCATTTTTAAGTTTTTGAGGAATCTCCATACTATTTTCAGTAGTGGTTGCACCAGTTTACATTCCCAACAGCAGTGCCAGGAAGGTTCCTTTCCCCCATGTTCTTGTCAATACTTTTTTCTTTTTGATAATAGCCATTCTGACGTGTGGTGATTTCACGTAGTGGCTGTGATTTGTGTTTCCCTGGCGACTAGTCATGTTGAGCATCTTTCCATATACCTGTTGGCCACCTGTCATCTTTGGAATAATGTCTGTTTCATGTTCTCTGCCCATTTTTCGTTGGTGTTGTATTCTTCATGTATTTGTATATTAACCCTTTATAGAATGCATCATTTGCAAATATTTTCTTGCATTCAGTCAGTGCCTTTTCATTTTGTTGGTAGTGTCCTTCCCTGTACAAAAACTTTTTAGTTTGATGTAGTCCCATTTGTTAAATTTTGCTTTTATTTCCCTTATCTGAGGAGATGTATCAAAAAAAAATTGTTAAGACTGATGACAAAGCACATAACTGCTGTAGCTTTGAACTGTGTCTGTATCTGTGCTTTATCTCAGTTTATTCTGTGTACCCACTAGTAAGATGTATTCTAAGGTAATTGCTTTTTTGCTTTGTGCCTTTTAAGTTTGTGAAATGTTTCATAGGAATGGTCTACTTTTGGGTAGTGGGAGGAACCTGTTATGCATACTCAACTGAGGATAACTCAGGTATTGTGATCAACATACAAGAACCTTATGTTTTTAATTTAAATTTTTACTTTTAATTTTTTAAAGAATGCTCGTTTCTTTTTTACATTTCTGTTTATTTCTGTATTACTTGTCTGTGTTTGCCTGTGGTGGGTCTTTGTTGCTGCACTTGGGCTTTGTCTGGTTGCAGCAAGCAGGGCTACTCTCTAGTTGCGGTGCGTGGACTTACTGCGGTGTCCTCTCTTGTTGTGGAGCATGGGCTCTAGGGTGCACGGAGTTCAGCAAGTGTCGATCATAGTCTCAGTAGTTGCAGCCCAAGTGCTCTTTGGTGCACAGTCTTAGTTGCCCCATGGCATGTGGGGTCTATCTGGACCAGGGGTCAAACCCATTGGCAGATGGATTCTTAACCTCTGAACTACCAGGGAAGTTCCAACATACAAGAACTTTGAAATATGTGTTATAAATATATTTTCAGGAATGGAAAGGGAATAATGGCCATAATGAGGGATTAGAGAAACTTAAGTAGAGAATTACAAACTATAAAATAGAATCAAATAATTTTAGAACTTAGAAGTAACTCTGTGAAATGGGAAACTCACTGGAGAGATTTGACAGCATCCTGAAGATAGCTGAAGAATGGGTTAGTGAATTTGTAGATCTTACAAGGAAATTCTCTTTTCTAAGGAACTCAGAGAAGTAACATTAAAGAAATGGACAGCACCTCAGTGACTCATGGGACATATTATCTGTCATTTGAGCCCCAGAGAAGGCAAAAAAATGGGACAAAAAATTGAGGCAATAATGAATTAATTTCCAAAACTTGGCAAAAAAGACAAATGGGTAGATCTATCAACCTTAGCAACTACCAGATAGGATGAATGCAAAGAAGAGCAAATGTACTCAAAGTGCTAAAAACCAGAGATGTAGAGGAAATGTTAAGAGGCAAAAGAAAGTTACACAGTAGATGAAGGGAACAAGACTACAAGTGATAACTGATTTCTCATCAAAACAAGGCAAAAGGCAATGTGAAAATTTTCAAGCGCTTGGAGAAAGTAATAGTTTAAATTTTACATGTATCAACAATCTACTTAAAAAATCAAGGTGAAATAAAGACATTTTTCAGGTAAATAAAACTGAGAGAGTTTGTTGCAGTTAAATTAGCACAACAAGCAGTGTTCAGTTTCGTCTGGCTAAGGGAAAACAACAGACAATGAAATCTAAAAGCCCAGGAAAGAATAGAAAGTACCAGAAATTGTAAACACATGGGAAAATATAGAAATACAGAAAATAAATGTACGGGCCGTTTTCCCAATTGCTCCCCAAATGGTTCATAGTTGCTTACATTCTAGCGCAACAGATAAGATAGTTCATTACATTCAGTGGATATTTTGGGCATTAATTGTCTCATGGAAACTCATCTGAGAAAGATTGCACACAAAAGGAAGACCATAAATTATCAATATTGGGGATAAAAGAAGAGCTATTTCTGTAGAGTCTATAGATATTAAAAAGATAAGTGAATATTACATTTTAATGTCAATAAATCTGAAAACTTAGTTTAAATAGACACATTCATCATAAGAACCAGAATTTATACAGTTGGCACAAAATAAAATAGAAAACTGAACACACACACACGCAATTGAATCTGATCCTAAAATACCTTCAAATACATATATGC
Source organism: Neotragus moschatus (assembly GCA_006410615.1). NCBI lineage: Eukaryota > Metazoa > Chordata > Mammalia > Artiodactyla > Bovidae > Neotragus > Neotragus moschatus. Next base: position 2,480,865 of record SJYA01002520.1, on the reverse strand, counting down.
ACACTCCAAACAGATAGTTTCACTGGTTAAATTCTCTTGGAACACTGAAGCAAGAAATGACACCAATTGTATAAATTCTCCATAAATTAGTGGAGGAGGGAAGAGTTCCCAACTTTATTCACAGGGCCAGCAGTACTCTGATAGCAAAGATATTACAAGAAAAGAAAATCACAGACTGTTATCTCTTATAAACATAGCTGGAAACACTTTTGATGAAATATTAAAAGTTTGGTTCTAGGAAAATATCAAAAGGATAATGCATGATGAAAAGTAGAGTTTATCTCCAGAATGCAAGTATGACTTACCATTAAAAAAATCAACCAGTGTATTCACATTTTAATAGACTAAAAAGGAGAGTTTTCCCCTCAAATCACCATATCTGCCCAAAGAGAGAAGAAGGATCTTTTCAGAATGATTAATAACCTGTTTTGGCTCAGGTTGGGAATCCTGTTGTGAAAATGGTTATATCTAATTGATTTTGCATTGTTTTCAGCAATGCTGTCTTAGTCCCTGCCAAGACCTAAACATCAAGACAGTGCTGAGCTTAAAATGAAGGTAACTTAAATCAGAGCTTATGATATGTGGAACAGTTATTTTAACCAGATAGTTTAAAAAACCCACTCTGATTTTATGTTGAAAGTAAAAGTTGCTCAGTCATGTGCAACTCTTTGCGAGTCCATGGACATCCATGGAATTCTCCAGGCCAGAATACTGGAATGGGTAGCTGTTCCCTTCTCCAGGAGATCTTCCCAACTCAGGAATTGAACCCAGATCTCCTGCACTGCAGGCGGATTCTTTACCAGCTGAGCCACAAGGGAAGCCCAAGATTTTATGTTAGCTATATCAAAAATATTCATGTATTGTTCCGCGTTATTGGGAGTCATCTAAGGTAACTCTGCCATAGGTTCTGTTGGCCATTTCACACTTGATTCCAAAAGACATTAATCTTTTATACCTATTATTTTAATTTTGAGGGTTTCGTTTGGAAATGTGTGTGTGAGAGAGAAAGAAAGAAAGTGTGTGTGTGTGTGTGTGTGTGTGTGTGATTGGAAAGAATGTGCCTGTTAGTGAAGGAACACTTAGGAAAACTAAAAAATTTGAAGCCATTAAAATATGATTCATTTTTACCAAATATTGTATAATCATAGAACCTACCTTTTCTTTTTGAAATACTCTTGATATGTCATTATCACAAATAATCTGCTTTTTGATTTGAGAATTAGTAAGTTCAAGGTGAAATGCCTAACTGGTGGCAGGTCCTCAAGAGGTCTGGTGTGTCCTAAGTTCTAGGTCATCGCTCTTTTTGTCCATGCCCTTTGTCTACTAGTGTTCTGTTTTGGATTATGTTTGAGGTGAACCTGGAAAAAGCCTAAGCATAATGTGCCAAAATAAGTACTGTGGTGTAAACTATGTTTTTAAATAGTAGTACAGGGTAGAGTTCTTGTAAATAAAAATTTATGTTAAACGTTTTTACTTAGGCCAGAACAGAGGAGAATTGATGAACAACATAAAATGATAGATGAATCCAAGATGCAAAGATTAATAAAACAAAAAGTATAGCTTGGGGCCATTGATAAAAAGGTGTACTAGGATGACAAGTTAAAAAAGCCAACATGGGCTTTCTTTCCATTTTATCTTCCTATGGTATATTACTCTATTTCTTGAGGTTAACTTAAAACTTGGAAATGTCCAGTACAAAAAAAAAGGTGCTTTGAGAAATATGCTTTATCACATTTCTCCCTTTGAAGAAAATCCTGCAAGATTATTCATTTAAAAAAATCATAAAGCTAGTGCTGCTGCTGCTTCTGCTGTTTAGTCACTAAGTTGTGTCTGCCTCTTTGTGACCCCATGGGCTATAGCCCACCAGGCTCCTTTGTCCATGGAATTTCCCAGGCAAGAATATTGGACTGGGTTGTCATTTCCTCCTCCAGGGGATCTTCCCAACCCAGGGATCTAACCCGTTCCTCCTGCTTGGCAGGTGGATTCTTTACCACCGAGACACCTGGGAAGTATCTAATGATAATATTTCTCTGTTAAAGATTTCAGCTTCTCATAATATATGGTAGCCCTTCCCAGGTGAAAAGTGAAAGTTACTCAATTGTGTACAACTCTTTGCGACCTNGGGATCTAACCCGTTCCTCCTGCTTGGCAGGTGGATTCTTTACCACCGAGACACCTGGGAAGTATCTAATGATAATATTTCTCTGTTAAAGATTTCAGCTTCTCATAATATATGGTAGCCCTTCCCAGGTGAAAAGTGAAAGTTACTCAATTGTGTACAACTCTTTGCGACCTCATCGACTTTACCATGGAGTTCTCCAGGCCAAAATACTGAAGTGGGTAGCCTTTCCCTTCTCCAGGGGATCTTCCCAACCCAGGGATCAAACCCAGGGCTCCCACATTGCAGGCAGATTCTTTACCGTGTGAGCCACCAGGTGACGCTAGTGATAAAGAAGCCACCTGCCAACACAGGAGACACAAGAGACGTAGGTTTGATCCCTGGGTCGGGAAGATCCCCTGAGGAGGGCATGGCAGCCCACTCCAGTACTCTTGCCTGGAGACTCCCATGGACAGAGGAGCCTGGTGGGCTGCAGTCCATGGGGTCGCACAGAGCTGGACACAAATAAAGCAACTTAGCAGGGACAGAGCAGCAGCAGCATGCACACAGCCCTTGCTGCTGCTAAGTCACTTCAGTCATGTCCGACTCTGTGCGACCCCATGGACAACAGCCCACCAGGCTCCCCTGTCCCTGGGATTCTCCAGGCAAGAACACTGGAGTGGGTTGCCATTTCCTTCTCCAATGCTTGAAAGTGAAAAGTGAAAGTGAAGTCGCTCAGTCATGTCCGACTCTTAGCGACCCCATGGACTGCTGCCTTCCAGGCTCCTCCGTCCATGGGATTTTCCAGGCAAGAGTATTGGAGTGGGGGTACCATTGCCTTCTCCAACACAACCCTTAACCAGGGACTAAAGTATATAAAATATCCAGTGCATGCTTTTGTTTTTATTACACGTACTTGTAATATGTGGTAGGGTTTTAATCATTACTTGAAGGACTCCAGGCTCATTTCCTCCCCCACATAGTGGATGAGTTAGCTTCATAAAAGTTCCCTTATATTTGGGTTGGCCAAAAGGTTCTTTCGGGTTTTTGGATAACAGCTTATGAAAGCCCCAAATGAACTTTTTGGCCAACCCAATACTTCTGTAACCTTCAGATCCCGTGAGTCCACACAGGTCCTCAGTACTGTAATGAGCTTCCTCAGGTTAGTATGAAGCAAGCAGAGAAAGTGACCTCAACTCGTGCAAGAAGAGCAGCTGACTCAACCACAGCATCCAGAGTTGCCCTTAGAGCAAACGAGTCAGCCTTCAGACAGTAGGCTTTTCTTCTCTATGAGATTAACTATTTATGGTCTGAGCAGGGCCAGAGGGCCCTCTGGCTAACCAGACAAAAATAAATTACCCTAAAAATCTCTGAGATATGTTTAGATGAGTCATTCTGATGAGACTGTAAATCTAGTCAGCTTTGATTAGCTTTTGCTCTACATGGTAATTCTGTATTTAAAATGTATTTTCTCAACCAATTTATAAATTATGCAGAGAAATTTTTTGAAAAAGTATAAAACTTTAACATCGAAAATGATATCATATTTGTATTTTATTATGTCTCTAGAAAAGTTTCTTTTTCAGTTGCCAGTAATGAAGGAAGATACAAACCATGTCAGCTTTGAGACCTTTCAAAGAATGGATAAAATACAGCAGAGGTTCCAAGAACAACAACAACAACATGCTCCCCAACCTCTANTGCTGCTGCTAAGTCACTTCAGTCATGTCCGACTCTGTGCGACCCCATGGACAACAGCCCACCAGGCTCCCCTGTCCCTGGGATTCTCCAGGCAAGAACACTGGAGTGGGTTGCCATTTCCTTCTCCAATGCTTGAAAGTGAAAAGTGAAAGTGAAGTCGCTCAGTCATGTCCGACTCTTAGCGACCCCATGGACTGCTGCCTTCCAGGCTCCTCCGTCCATGGGATTTTCCAGGCAAGAGTATTGGAGTGGGGGTACCATTGCCTTCTCCAACACAACCCTTAACCAGGGACTAAAGTATATAAAATATCCAGTGCATGCTTTTGTTTTTATTACACGTACTTGTAATATGTGGTAGGGTTTTAATCATTACTTGAAGGACTCCAGGCTCATTTCCTCCCCCACATAGTGGATGAGTTAGCTTCATAAAAGTTCCCTTATATTTGGGTTGGCCAAAAGGTTCTTTCGGGTTTTTGGATAACAGCTTATGAAAGCCCCAAATGAACTTTTTGGCCAACCCAATACTTCTGTAACCTTCAGATCCCGTGAGTCCACACAGGTCCTCAGTACTGTAATGAGCTTCCTCAGGTTAGTATGAAGCAAGCAGAGAAAGTGACCTCAACTCGTGCAAGAAGAGCAGCTGACTCAACCACAGCATCCAGAGTTGCCCTTAGAGCAAACGAGTCAGCCTTCAGACAGTAGGCTTTTCTTCTCTATGAGATTAACTATTTATGGTCTGAGCAGGGCCAGAGGGCCCTCTGGCTAACCAGACAAAAATAAATTACCCTAAAAATCTCTGAGATATGTTTAGATGAGTCATTCTGATGAGACTGTAAATCTAGTCAGCTTTGATTAGCTTTTGCNCAGACAGTAGGCTTTTCTTCTCTATGAGATTAACTATTTATGGTCTGAGCAGGGCCAGAGGGCCCTCTGGCTAACCAGACAAAAATAAATTACCCTAAAAATCTCTGAGATATGTTTAGATGAGTCATTCTGATGAGACTGTAAATCTAGTCAGCTTTGATTAGCTTTTGCTCTACATGGTAATTCTGTATTTAAAATGTATTTTCTCAACCAATTTATAAATTATGCAGAGAAATTTTTTGAAAAAGTATAAAACTTTAACATCGAAAATGATATCATATTTGTATTTTATTATGTCTCTAGAAAAGTTTCTTTTTCAGTTGCCAGTAATGAAGGAAGATACAAACCATGTCAGCTTTGAGACCTTTCAAAGAATGGATAAAATACAGCAGAGGTTCCAAGAACAACAACAACAACATGCTCCCCAACCTCTAAAAAGTTGTGTTCTCAGTCAGTTACAGTGACCTGATATTTAACTCAAGCCAGCCCTCGACTCCTTTCTCTTGGTAACCAAGAGAACGGTGTGTGTTGAATGTGACAGGGAGCCCTGAAGACATATTTCTCAAAGGTTATTTCACAGATAAAGACTATCAATGTCTATCGTGAGGGCCAATAAGGATGAGTAACTTAACATAGACCCTTAAACATGAGAGAAGAATTGACTAAAGGGGAACATTGGAGAATATTTTAGAGCTGATTGCTCGATGAGATTGAGAATATCTGGGTAACATACCTTTTCTGCTCACTTCTAATGTTGATCATTACCACAAAATAACCTATTCACTTTTGCTACCCAGTGGTGAGCAAACCCGTATCAACTTTCATAATGCCATAAAGTTTAGTTTTGAAAAGAAGAGATTACACTTCATACATAAAATACCTTTGTGTCTCTTGAGATTTGTTTTGTTACATGATACACAGTGAACGCTGTATCTGCAGAGATCTCTGACCTTAATTTTTTGTGACTGCATTATTTTTTGTGGCCCTTAGCAGTGCCTTTTAGAAAGAGAACATCACAGGCATTTCTCAGGTTTATAAGAATTTCCTGAGTCCTTTAATTAAAGGGAAATGAATGAGTTGGATGACTTGAGAAGCATGTAGAACTTTATAAATTAGAAACGGACAAACACCACTGCCTCGTTTTCGACTGTGCCGTTGGCAGATAATAATTACATGTTTTGTCTGTTCTTTTTTTAAGGGCTGTGAATTTCAAACGATAACACTCTTCTCACCTCAATGTGAGAAATTGAGTCTGTATAATCAGCTCAAGTTATTCCTGCTTTACTTGTATTCCATTATTTAAAGCACACTCTTTTTCAGTAGTTAATTATTATATATTATCTTCCCTATAATTATTTTTTTCTTTTTCTGCCTCACTTATTTTTAGATGTCACAATTGCACTTAGTTGAATACTAGATAAAAATACATCTAGTCATTGCAATCTTGCCTCATTACTCTGCCCTTCCACTGCTCTGAATCATTTTTTAGTGTGTGTGTGAACTTCACAGAACTCCTTTCAATTTGTCTTCTCCTCTGTGTCATTTCAGAGAGCTAAACTAAAAACCAGGGGCACCCTGTGCAAATAAAGGCAAAACTTCCTTGCCTTGAAAAAAAGGGCTGGTTCACAGCAGCACTTCTTGATGGTGCGTATTTGTTAGAAAAATTCTTCACGTATCCTGTATTTCTTTAAACGTCCTGGCTATACCACCATGCTTTATTTTCAGTAGGCTTGACTATAAGTGTTCTAACTGGAGTTATTTTTTTCCTTAAAAGATTTTTTGGATGCAGTCCCTAAGTATCTATTGCATTTGCCACAGTATCACTTCTATTTTATGTTTTGGTTTTTTTGGTCACAAGGCATGTGGGATCCCAGTCTCCTGACCCAGGATCGAACCCACACTGCCCTGCATTGGAAAGCAAAGTGCCAACCACTGGAATGCCTAACTGGAGTTAGAACCAAAAGTTTCTCTAAGTTTCTGGGCTCTCTGTGGTATCCAACACTGTTAAAGCTATGGTTTTTCCAGTAGTCATGCATGGATGTGAGAGTTGGACCATAAAGAAAGCTGAACGCCAAAGAATTGATGCTTTTGAATTTCAGTGTTGGAGAAGACTCTTGAGAGTCCCTTGGACTGCAAGGAGATCAAACCAGTTAACCCTAAAGGAAATCAGTCCTGAATATTCTTTGGAAGGACTGATGCTGAAGCTAAAGCTCCAATCCTTTGGTCACCTGATGCAAAGAATCTACTCATTAGAAGAGACTCTGATGCTAGGAAAGACTGAAGGCAGGAGGAGAAGGAGATGAGAGGATGAGATGGTTGGATGGCCTCACCGACTCAATGGACGTAAGTTTGAGCAAGGTCCAGGAATTGGTGATGGACAGGGAAGCCTGGTGTGCTACAGTCCATGGGGTCATAAAGAGTCAGACATGACTGAGTGACTGAACTGAGCTGAAAGTTGTATGTGTTGATCAACATTCTACATCCACTTCCTAGGGCAGTACCAGACAGGTTTCTGTTCTAAAAGTGCTGCTGCTGCTGCTAAGTCACTTCAGTCGTGTCCGACTCTGTGCAACCCCATAGACGGCAGCCCACCAGGCTCCCCCATCCTTGGGATTCTCCAGGCAAGAACACTGGAGTGGGTTGCCATTGCCTTCTCCAATGCATGAAAGTGGAAAGTGAAAATGAAGTCGCTGAGTCGTATCCGACTCTTCATGACCCCATGGACTGCAGCCTACCAGGCTGCTCCGTCCATGGGATTTTCCAGGCAAGAGTACTGGAGTGGGGTGACTGCCAGAGAATGAAGGAGTGGATGTAATCTTCATGACAGGAAGGTGTTACAGAGATAGCTGTTAGGTCAGGCCTGGTCTAGTATGGAGCCAGGAGTCACATCAGTTCTTTTAATGGAGAAAGAAAGTTGATTTAAAGACTTGTTAATTTGGTCTAACAAGTTGTTTGTTAGGCAACTAAGAAAGCCAACAGAGAAGAACTGAGCTCTCATAGGTAGCAATTTCAGAAAGCAACTGTGACCACTCAGACTGAGCTTGGAATAATGACAGCTAGGAGCTTGGAGGGCAGCCTCATGAGGCTGACCCTCAGCCCCTTGACGAGGAGGCAGTGCTTGGCTGATGCTGGTGTGTCTGAGGTCAGAGGAAGAGCTGCAGGAGACTGGGATTCTGGGCTTCGAGGTCAGTGTTACTTCTGTGCAGGTACCTGTGATGGGGAGAGATGTGATGATGCCTATCCTGTGGCACTGGAACAAGTCCAAGCTGTGCTTAGATGCCCTAAAGGAATAAACTGCTACTGTGGGGTGGTGGGGGAGGAAGCAGGCAGGACACAGGCCGGCCAGAGGGAGTGACGGGAGGCAAGCAGGAAGAGTATGTCTCCCTTTTCTCCTCCACCTCCAGGTGTCGCTCCGCAGCCTCCTGTTGGTAAAGCCCAGCAGAGAGGAGCCGGCTAAAGGAAAGGGTTCACAGAGCCCAGGCCCAGCCCAGTGAAGTGTCATGGCTTGTTTGACAGGTAAGATTTAAACTCAGGCAGTGAGAAACGAAGTGGCTTTCCCATGTTCCTTGTTTTCCAGGCTCACACAGGTGTGAGGGCAGGAGGGTAAGAGGCCAAATCACTGCCATTTCCCTGTAAGTCATATTACAGGGGTGGGTGTGAAGATGTTATTAGCATTACGTTTGTTATATCACAAATATTATGTATTGTAGATATACACATTAACTATAGGAAGCATTTTCAAGCATCTTTGTAAAGCTCAGAAAGATATTTTTCCTTATATGTTTTGAAAGATTTTTTTTTTTACCTCTTGCCTACACTGAGTCAGAAAAATAATTTTCTTGGAAGAAAGAACAAATCAAACAATTCTGCTTATAAAATAATTCTACGTATTTTACATTTTGTATTATTTTCAGAATTATGCTTATTCATAGGAATCTGTATTTTACTTTAGGACCACATTTTAAGACAGTTATAATTACTTTGCTTAAGAAAAGTATTGATCTCAAAAGAGGACAGTAATTTAGGAGCCAGAGATGTGTTGTCACCGACAGAGCCGTGAATCTGTCACCAGGTGCTCATCATTGTAAAATATCCCCTTTAAGTTAAAGCAGAGTGTACAAGATAATTGCACAGAAGCAATTTTCTGCTACTAGATAAATTTTGTTTATATCTCTTTAGCCATTTTTAGGACCCTTTTTAGACTAGATGCCGTTGACTAACATCTTCTGTTGAAAAATATTTGCTAGTTTGGAAATGAGGGATATTAAAAGAGAATAGTGTTCAGTGGCAGTTTGTCCAAGAACTTGAGAAGATGGTTCTTCAGGTACATGTGTAATGCAAGCTAGGGTTTGTGTATTTTATCTTTAAAAAATATTTATTTATTTATTTGGCTGCACTGTGTTTCAGTTTCAGCGTGCAGGATCTTCGATCTTTGTTGCAGAATTCAGGATGTTTAGTTGCGACATGCAAACTCTTAGATGCAGTGTGTTGGATATAGTTCCTTGACCAGGGATCAAACCTGGGCCCCTGCATTCGTAGGCCTAGTCACTGGACCATCCAGGAAGTCCTGTGTGTGCTTTATCATTTTAACATTAATCATGATGATTCCTCATTAATAGTAACTGTGTGAAAAATCCAGTTCTCTGAAAATCTCCATCATGAAAGAATATTTCTGGTAGGTTAAGGTCATAATGTAAAATTATGTGTCTGATATTATATCAATAATTCAAATATCTTTAAAGAAAAAATAAAAGTGATAAATGGACCTAAAAAACAGTATACAAGTTAAACTCATTTCAGGAGATCCCCTCATCTCAAGATGACAGGGTACACTAGTTGACATTTATAAAATATTGGCCAACATGATTTTTAAAAATATGTGAACCAGTCATTCATGTAACAGCAGTTTATTAATTGAATTCACTGTTTTCAGCATTGGTAAACACTGGGGACTGCAAACAATGACCAGGACAGTGACTGCCCTCAAGGAGATAGCAATTAATCATGGAGACAGTGTTTTTACCCAGAAAAAAAAGTTGAGAACAGTTTAGGGCACTAATTAATTATAGTCAACTTTTCATAGTAACCAGGGAAGTAAGTCAAGTGATGGGATTCGGCTAGAAGTGAAAATGTATTTTTTTTCAACATCATTTCTTGAAAAGACTATCTTTTCCCCATTGAATTTTTTTTTCCTGATCTGAAAGTGTTCTGTTTTTAAATTTTTATTTTTAACTAGAGAATAATTACTTTATAGTGTTGTGATGGTTTCTGCCAAATGTCAACATGAATTGGCATAGGTACACACATGTCCCTCCCTCTTAAAGCTCCTGCTCCATCCTACCCCTCTAGATTGTCACAAAGCACTGACTTTGGGTTCCCTACATCATACAGCAAATCCCCACTGGCTGTTTTACATGTGCTCATGTATGTGTTTCAGTGCTCTTCTCTGAAATCATTCCACCCTCGAAAATGTATTTCTAATTATTTTTGATGGGGAGGCTTCAAAGCAGATGACGGTCCTAGTCTTCACCTCAGTACCCGCCTGTCTCTAGACTGACTTCCTGGCTTCACCTACAAGCATTCCTTTCCCTCCCACCTGCCCACCTCCATGAGTTTCCATTAGGTGTCCTTGATTTGATCTTCTATAGCATTTTTTAATGCGCTAGTGCAGACTTCACTGTGAAGTGTCGATGTCTCTGTCTTCGAGGGCAGTGACAGAACCTGTCTTTGCTCTCATGGTCTCTCCAAGCCTCACACGGTCCCCCTCTTAAAGAAGAACTAGATGACTCAGTGGGACTGCTCCTGTCTCTTGGTTCATTCTGTATCCACTCCATCACTATTCTGGTTTGCTCAAGAAGTTTGGCAGCAGCATCTAGACTTTTGGCAAAAGAATAAGAAGCTCAGGCAATTCTGTGAGGACCAAACATGACCTACCTCTTAAAGATCGACACATTTCTCAAGAATGGAAGCTGTCCTGCCTATGCCTTGTCAGGAGGGTCTTCTTCCAGTCTTTTGTGCTGGCGCTGGTCATTCTGTGAAGGAATTAAGGTCATGCATGAGTGGGAGTGGGTGAGGGCAGGGCAAGTGCAGTTCTTGCTTGAGACAAAGTGTTGATATTTGGTTTGGCAGGGCAAACACCGTCTTGCTCACTTGGGAGGAGGAAGACTTTGCAACTCTTGATCTTGGACTAGCTGAGTGTGTGGAGTGAGTCTCTGGCCAGACACGGGGGGAGAGGGAGCATTTATGGTGCATACCCTAGGAGTCTCCAAGGTCATTGGAGTTTTCCTAAATGCCCAGAACATTTCTCCCTGGACTGAATACCATCTGGTGCTGCCCCTCGGCCTCTACCAGGGCTCCTGCACAGACTGCACTGTCCTGCTTTCCGGCTCTGGTCCAAAGAGACATTCTAGAGGATTCTTGGGTAATCTGGAAGCCTCTCACCTGCTTGGTATGTCTTATAGTGACTTCCTTCCTGCTCTTCTACAGTTTTTAAATATTAGAATATTATACATGATTTAAATATATAATAATACAAACACTAAGAGAATAATTGATTAAAATCCATGAGAGAGGAGAAATGCCATTATCAACAAACTGAAGGACACCAATTGTTATAGGACATCAACTACTGGAAGCCTAGTGTGGTCTGACGTGGCTGCTTACAGATAATAGGGGACTGGCCAGTGTAACCTCTCTGTAGGGGCCTCAGCCTAAGTCTTTCCATTCACCACCATTACCACTTTGTGAGTCAGAGAAAAATGTTATGGATTATATGGACAAATTAACAATCTAAGTGTGCACATGGTCTTACCCAGTAGGCTTTTAAGAGCTTTGCCATTTAGCAACAGAACATGAATGATCAGAGATATTTACTATTTGCCTAGGAAAATGAAAAGTAGGAACATAACGCTTATTGTGTGAATTACCTGTTTACTGAAATGGATGTGCTATAAATATTCTGAACTGCTGGGGATGATACGTTGGGAGCCATGTCTACTTTAATCTATTTGTTTATTTGTGTCTTGGCTGCTCTGGGTCTTTGTTGCTGACGTGGGCTTTCTCTAGTTGGCAATGAGCAGGGGCTACTCTTGTTGCAGAGCATGGGCTCAAGGGCATGAGGGCATCAGTAGTTTTGGCACATGGGCTTAGTTGCACTGGGAAGCAAGTTCTTTAACCACCGGACCCCAGGGAAGTCCTGAAAAGCAATGTCTACTTTTAATTGGCGACAAACCAATTCATAGCTAGTTATTTGGACTAAGAAATAATACTAGTTGAAAAAGTCACTTTTTAAATTATTTAGAATCTTGTCAGTTTGCATCAACAAAACATGTTTTCATATTTCCACAAATAAAAGGGCAAAATCAAAGTGAATATAATTTGTAGGTTGTTGGTTTATATTAACTGAATGACAATTTAAAAAAACCCCAAAGCTTTTAAGAAGCCAAAGTATCTTGTTCTTTCACTGAGCCATTATATCCTTAATCTTGGTTCAGATGGAATATTTATACGGGTGCTAAACAGCACTGAAAATAGGATTTTTAATGACAAGACCCACAGGCTCTTAACTGCAAAATATGTTGAGCAGTGCTATAACTTAGCATTTATAGGGCTTTCATATATTTTGGAATAGTTTGTTTAAAACTGTTCTAATGTGTTTATAGCTCTTTTTCTACCAAACCTGATTTAAACTGTGCCTTATCCAATTTTTACTGTACTCTACAGGTGAAAATACTTATTTTGTGTATTTCTTTAGCTGAAATCCATAAATCAGATACCCACAATGCAATTGCACAACCATATTGGATTTATAATAAACTTGAGAAGGCTTGAGTCACTGCAGACTAATGACAAAGCACCCTTCCTGGAATTAGTCGGGTACAAAAATAAGGAGAAAAGTAAAGAAAGGAGAAACAGAGAACCACAAAATAATTGAAGTCACGCTCTTAAGACTATGGGTGTTGTTTCAGAATCAATTATGGTGAAACTTCATATTGCAGATTATACTTTTTCTTCTGGTATTTTTGAAAAGATGATCTTGAACCAAATCAAGGAGGTGTTTCAGGCTCCCAAGACTAGAGTTCAAAGAACTTTATGCTTGTAAAGACCCTACATGTTTGAGTGTCACCAACCACAAAAAGGCAGCCACAAGTTTTGAAGCTTAATAGTTATTAGGGAGATTATGTCTGCAGTTAAGGAAGGGATTATGTTAAAGAACATTTAATGACTGTCTGGAAGGCTTCTCCATAGATTCTGCCAACCCCATGGACTCTGTAAAAATAAATAATAGAAAAATTACAGAGGAGCACATTCAAGATGGTCAAAACAGAAAGCACAGCTGACGCTTCTGAATTTGTTTATCTTTTGCAGTGGTCTAAATTAAATTATCAGAATAAACTATGGCTGATAACCATTGGACTATGTCTCAGTCAGATCAGACTCAAACATTGGGATTGGTGTCCAGCATGAATAATGATTATAGTGGTTCTTTTCCCCTTCAGAATTGGGATTTCAGTTCTGTAAAACCTGGTGGAAAAAAGTAGACACATTATTTGAACCTGGGATAGTTTTGGAGTTTGGGGGATTTCTTTCTGTACTTGTTTATACTCTCCCAATATTATTTAAGACAGCTTACAAAAATACATATATAGGATAAAGATTAGACCTTATGAAATGTGAAGATACTAAAAAGTTGGGGGATGGGTGCACACAGTTAGCCTGGGGCTGTTTAGCAGCTGGCCCTGTCCTTTGCAGGGAGCAGGTCTTTATCTTTGTTTTGCCCTCGCCCAGCCCCAAGGGGAATGATGCCCTATCAGGCTGTGATGTTGGCGTCTGCTGTTGGCAAATTGGATGCTAGCTCTGGCAGCAGGCGAGTCAGATGTGGAGAGTTCCTGCCGTAGAGCACACAGAGCCTCCTTGCTTGCTCCCTTGGCTGCTTTGTAGGTGGCGCCATGGAACAGCACCGGGTAGCTGGTAAAATGGGGTGCCTTGGATCCACAGGAGTGGGTCCTCTGGACAGCTATCGAGGGCATCCTCTGAAAAGCTCTGAGAGTGGCGTCAACCCCACAATGACACATTTAATGTTTTGTGAATGTTGTATCCTGTGCCCCCACCCCCATCCCAGGGTCTGGGTAGGGGTAGCTGAGCAGTTTGCACAGATGAGGTTCATTCTCTAAGTCAGTGACCTCACTCACTCATGATTTACCTTAAGGAATTCTCATTTTAAACTTTTCTTCCCCGTTGACTATAAATGCCTATTGATGAAAGAATTGAAGAATTGATCCATCATGCAGACTGCTAATACCATTTCTAGGTACTTAAATGTATTAAACTTCAAATCCCAAAAGAACAGATGCATATAAATGAATTTAGCCCAAATTCAATATTATTTTTTTCTTCATTTGTATCCTCCCAGTGGTGACAGAGGACTTTGGAGAGTCTGATTTTTCAGTCTGACATATATATATATCAGCCGGGGCTTCCCAGGTGGCGCTACTGGTAAAGAACCCGCCTGCCAGTGCAGAGACATAAGAGACGCATGTTCCATCCCTGGGTTGGGAAGATCTCCTGGAGGAGGGCATGGCAACCCACTCCAGTATTCTTGCTTGGAGAATCCCATGGACAGTTGAGCCTGGCAGGCTACAGTCTATAGGGTCGCAAAGAGTCTGGCACTTCTGAAGCAACTTACCACACCACACGCACATATATCAGCCAGTGCCATGCAGAATCTCACTGCTTCTCAATCAAGGTTGTACCTTAGTCTGGGAGACCTGCAAGTTGCATATGTGATTAACTCTGTAGAGCAGACACGGTTGCACTCCCCAGTCCTTTAAATTAAGTCAACACTTTAAATATTACATTCCCCTTGGTTACATTCCCCAAGGCAGTCAGGAATAGCTGTCCCTCCTCACATCTTGATAAACAGTATTGTTGCTTCGGTCACTAAGTGCCAGTCTGACCCTTCCCCTGACCTTTGCCCCGTGCTGCCAGGAGTGCTCTAGTGACAGTGATGCCACTGCAGACTGTAGCGCTCCAAGATCCGTTTCCCCTCAGGGAGGCGTTCTCTGCCTTCAAGGAATGCGCAAGCGATCGTATCCCGTATCCCATTCTCTGGTTTTGAGGGCATGCTCGGGGAGTATCTCTGGTGGTCGTGACTCTCACAGTCAGGGGCTCCTGCAGAAGATAGTTGTCACAACCAGAGTCAACAGAGGAGAGTTTAATGATGTGCTGTTGAATCGGCAAGAGAGTGCTCACAGCTCAAAGCTGTCGCTTCCGTCCAGCCTGAAGGGCCTTGGAGAGAAAGCTGGGATGAAATGAGATGAGAGCTGCACAGACGGAGAACAGCCACACGGTGGGCTGAGGCTGCAGAGAAAAGAGCGCAGCCCTTGCCATCACCATAACCCGGGGGCGGGAGTGGGGGCAGGGGGCAGGAGGAGGGAAGCATCTTGACGTCTGCTACTCCTGCAGTTCACAGTCTGTGCCTCTCTCTGACTTAATCCAATGGGGGACTGAAGGTAAGAGCCCATCTGTAGATTTCAGTCTTGCAGGGCATATAGCAGAGCAGAAAGGAGGAAGAGGAAAAATGAAATGTAATTCAGAACATTCCATTTTTATTGTTACATGAAAGCAGGAGAAGATGGATGGCAATGAATATTGTCATTATTTTGTGTGGTTCAGGGAGCCCTGCATTTATAAACTAATAAATATCATCTGGTTATGACTTTGTAATTATTTATCTAAAAGCCCTCTAGAGAAATGAAATCAGCAAATTAAAAATAATCATGTTTTGCTTTTTCCCTAAGATGTTATAAAGTTTTCTTTCTGATCACAGTTGGATATATTGAGTTTCTGAGACACAGCTTGGAGATGGTTGTTGAAAACTCTGCATCATATGGACTTCAGTTCATCTTCAGTAACAGTAACTATAAATGGAAAACTGGACAAAGACTTTGGAGCCCTTCACTGATTTCCCTGGGGGACAACAGGGAAGAGGCAGACTGAGGAGAGTGAGACCCACGGGACAGCGGGCAAGGCTGACACCTGGAAGCCAGTGGCCTAGGGTGTTCATCCTGGCTTTGCCGTTTGCTAGCTCTGTGAACTGCAGAAATTATTTAAATTTGGAGTCACAATTGACTCAGCTATAAAGTGGCAATAAAATAATAATCCTCTTCATAGGAGAGAACATGAGCTAAAGAAAACACATTACAGGGTAGTCTAGCTTAGCACCCACATTATGACAGGAGCTGAGTCATACTGTCTCTTTTCCACTGGCTTTCCCTCTCATTTTTCTTGTTTTCTGAGCTGCCTCAAAAACTTGGGAGCTAGCAGAGGAGCCTGGAAAGTAGAGGAAGTATAATGCAAGCAATAGATATTTTCTGTTTTATGATGTGGCATCCTCCAAAGTGGGGCGGAGTGGAAAAGAGTGCAAGGAAGAATACAGTGAGCCACTTATAAGACATTCAGGGCAAGAGGACACATGGGCTTATTATCCCATTCTCACTGCCTCACCAGCACCCAGAGACTCGGAATTAATAATAAAGAGATAATGCCTAGATGGGCACGCTCTGGAATGTATTATACAGGAGACATGGCCAGTTTTTCACACAGAAAGACATGGGGTTATGTTCCCTGGCTAATAGTTACATTGAAACTTGGTACAGGATGAATGAGAACAAAATTTTTATGTCAAATTACAGAAGATTATAGTGGCACCTTGTAATTTTTTTTTTTTTTTTTTTTGAGGCAGCATTTTCTAGATGCTGAGAGACAGCGAGATTGCTGAATATGATGTCATTTAGTTCATGGTAGAATCGGCAGATTCTAGTATATGGGTAAATTTTGTTTTTTTGCCAGGCTTTTCTCCATATCTTGCAGGACCCTACGAATTACAAACATCATGTAGATATTTCTCTAATACCAAAACTTGATTGTATAGAATTCTACCAGAGTAGAAAAATGTTTTTAAAACTGTTTACTACATAGAAAGTGAAGTAAAATTCATCCTATTTAGACTTCTGGTCTAGTACTTATCATCAGACTTTGCAACTATGTTATATTGAAATTGTTTTTAAAGTTTTATTCTCTTTTATGTTAGAGAACATCTGCAGAGTCCCCTTATCACATAAAGTAACAGATTCAGTTTCTGAGATTAGGGCATAAATATCTTTGTGGTGGGAGGAGGGGGTGTGTTATTCAGCCTCCCACAATACTTCTGGCCTATTTGATAAGCTCTTTTTATAAATAATGTTTGCCTTTGTCCATTTAAATAAACTGAAATTTGAAAATATTTAGCTGCACAGGCCATATTTTTAATCTTGTACTTTGAGTCCACTGCTGAAACTAGATTCAGTTCAGTTCAGTACAGTCGCTCAGTCATGTCCGACTCTTTGCGACCCCATGAATCGCAGAATGCCAGGCCTCCCTGTCCATCACCAACTCCCGGAGNTTCTGTATTCCAAGGCCAAATTTGCCTGTTACCCAAGGTGTTTCTTGGCTTCTTACTTTTGCATTCCAGTCCCCTAGAATGAAAAGGACATCTTTTTTGGGTGTTAGTTCTAAAAGGTCTTGTAGGTCTTCATAGAATTGTTCAACTTTAGCTTCTTCAGCGTTACTAGATATTTAATGTAAATTTAAGGTACATCATTTGGTAAAAGGAAAAGTTCAATAAGAAAATGAATAATTGTCTAACTTTTAAAGAGTTTGTTGGATCCAGCTTTAAACTAACTTGCCGACATTTTATCTATCACTTCCTACTTAAAATAGCCTGAGAGAAGGTAGTCAGTGGAACTGTGCCTTCATTTCATTCATCAGCTCATGAGTTTGTTTCTCCCAGGAGAAATAATGTAAGTGGTTACAGAGCTGGGATGGGGTGACCTGGATCTGTCTTGGTCTTTCTTCCAGGAGAAGGGGATTAATGATTGTTACTGACTGAAGTAATGAATGACTAAAAACACTGGTCTTATTTTCTGCTTCACCACCTTGGTTTCTTTTGTGTGGCTTGGTTTAAATATTCAGGTTGCTTCTTTTCACTGCAAAGCAAGTATTCTTCCTTAATCTTTAACTCTGTCTTAACAATTCATACCTGTGCAAATCCTTATCTCCAATTCTTGCCACATATTTTCTACTATATATAAACTTATTTTTTATGGAGCTTAAATGTTTATTCTTAAAAAAATTTTAATTTAATTTTCCTTGAAAATAGCGTTGCTGCTCTTTCTGGGTTTTCTGTTGGACCTAGCACTGTTAAAGCCTCTTGACTCTCTCTTAAGATCTCAGTGTTTATTGCATCTATTTATACATTATCCATCTATCAATCATTTATTCTTGTCTCTTTCTCTCATATTAGCAGGTGATAAATTTTTGCTGTAATTTAACTTTATAATTGACAAAAGTAATCAAAATTAAAGGATCTTGCATTTTTTGGGTAATTTTATTGGAAATGTTATATAATAATTTTAGTGGTGAGCTAATTCAAAGAAGCCTGGCTTGGTTTCACACTCTCTTGACACAGTCTTCTATGGGAAGACATCAACTAGTCTCGTCTGGGCGGAATATCTTGAGTGTTGCAGAGTACATTTTATATTAATATACAAAAACCCTCTGATGATCACATTTGTATTAAGCTGCTTGGAATTTGTGGAAAACCAGGAGGTTGACAGAGAAGGAAGCAGTGATAGATGGGTGGAGAGTCTCAGAATTGGAAAGGACCATCTTTTCTCATGCATGTCAGTTTCCATTTAATTTCATGTAGTCATTCAAGACCCTAATGCATCAGCTGAAAGCAAGCCTCGGAGGAAATGACATTTGGGAGAGATCCGATCCAACGTGGGATACAACCGGAGGCTTCAAATGCTGGTCTGCTTGGCAGCTGCAAGGGAAGCAACTGTTTGGCAACAAATTACTTGGTAGAAAGCCTCTGGAATCAGCAGAGGATTAAAAACAGAGAGATGGGATGGGTTTCTATGAGAGAGAGAGAGAGAGAGAGAATTCAGTTCCCCTGCCTGCAGGGATAAGTCTGCTATGCCAGAACCGTTCTTTGAGTTTATAGGCTGTAGTGTCAGATGACAAACAGAAATGGCCACAATGAAAGGAGTAGTTAACTCTGTTCTAAATCACTCTGCCAGTCACGCTCCATGACCTTGCATGTTACTTAATTAAACTATATCTGAATTGGCTCATAGCATAATGCTGTTCCTCCCTCACAGGACACATTTCAAGGCTATTATACTATAAGATGTTGGGCTGATAATCTTGACGTGACTCTTACATAGAGCAGGATCCTCAGTCCAGCATTGATTTTATTAAAAATATATCCGTCCACTTCCCACACCCTTGGCATATATCTGTATTTATTTTTCAAAGGATTCTCTCCAGCGACTAGAAATACATTTCTCCATTACAAAGCCAAGAGTATTATTCTCTTTACTTTGTTCTTCTGAGAGTACAACTGGTAATTGCCAATGACTCATAGATCCATGCTTCTCAAAATTTAATTTGCAGATGAATCACCTGGGATCTTGTTAAAAGACTGACTCTGATTCAGTAAGTCTGGCGTGAGAGACTCTTTCATTGCTTTAATTTTTCTTTTTAAAACACAAACTAGTAGCACCAACTGCCCAATCTCTTGGCCTTCTCCTTAGGGTGGTGGTCCCTCAAGGTCCACTTATCCTTCCTAAGGGTGCCCAAGGTTCTGATGGTGATTCTTCTTGGATTATCTTTGGCTGCATCTTGGTGTCCAGCCTGATTAGGTTATTTGGTTGACAGGGAGAATGTGGTAGAGTTGAATAAAACTCCAAGTATCTCGTCTTTAAAGACAGTGTGACTCGTGGCATCCCTGGTATGGACTGGGCCTGTGTCATTTTACTGTGTCACTCTCTTCCTGTTGTCAGAAGCAGGACCTGCTGCTTCTGTTTCTGTCTCCCAGATTTGCTGTACTAGAAACCAGGATTTGTGCACTTATTTACAAATGGATCATTAGAAACAGGGATCCATTTCCTAGTGAGTGAACTGCTTTATCTTGTTTAATGAGGCTAAATTATGAAATAAGTTATTTTTCCAGTCCACAATTTTTTTGTAAATTTACTTTTAATTGGAGGATAATTGCTCTACAGTAGTCTGTTTCTGCCATACAGCATTGTGAATCACCCATAAATATACATGCACCCCTCCCTTTTGAACCTCCCTCCCACCCCCATCCTCCCCCTCTAGGTCATCACAGAGCACCAGGCTGAGCTCCCTGTGTTACAGAAGCTTCCCACTAGCTGTCTGTCACACACATGGTAATGTATACTTTTCAGTGCTACCCTTTTGATTAGTCCAATTCTTTCCTTCCCCTACTGTGGCAGTCCACAGTTTTAAAAAATTGTGGTATAACTGATTTACAACAATTTGGGTGTACAATAAACTTATTTAGTTATACACGTATATATATTCTTTTTCAGATTGTTTTCCTTTTTAGGTTATTATATTGAATGTAGTCTCCTGTGCTATACAGTAGGTCCTTGTTGTTTGTCTATTTTATATATACAAGTGTGTGAAGTGAAGTCGTGAAGTCGCTCAGTCATGTTCGACTCTTTGTGATTCTATGGCCTGGNTTGGGTGTACAATAAACTTATTTAGTTATACACGTATATATATTCTTTTTCAGATTGTTTTCCTTTTTAGGTTATTATATTGAATGTAGTCTCCTGTGCTATACAGTAGGTCCTTGTTGTTTGTCTATTTTATATATACAAGTGTGTGAAGTGAAGTCGTGAAGTCGCTCAGTCATGTTCGACTCTTTGTGATTCTATGGCCTGGAGTCTACCAGGCTTCTCTGTCCATGGGATTTCCCAGGCAAGAGTACTGGAGTGGGTTGCCATTTCCTTCTCCAGGGGATCTTCCTGACCCGGGCATCGAACCCAGGTCTCCTGCATTGCAGGCAGACGCTTTACCCTCTGAGCCACCAGGAAAGCCCATACAAGTGTGTATCTGTTAATAACAAATTCTTAACTTATCCCTCCCTCCTTTTCTCTTTTAGTAACCATAAGTTTGTTTTCTCTATGAGTCTGTTTCTGTTTTGTAAATAAGTTCATTTGAATAATTATTTTGGATTCCACAAGTGATATCATATGATGTCTTTCTCTTGCTGACTTACTTAGTATGATAATCTCTGTATCCATCCATGTTGTTGCAAATGGCATTGTTTCATTCTTTATTATGACTGAGTAGTATTCCATTGTATATATGTACCATATCTTCATCTGTTCCTCTGTTAGTGGACACTCAAGTTGCTTCCACGTCTTGGGTGTTGTCAGTAGTGTTGCAGCGAACAATTGGAGTTTTCTGTGGATGTATGCCTAGGAGTGGGATTACTGAATCATATGGAAACTCTATTTTTAGTTTTTAAAACAACCTTCATACTGTTTTCCATAGTGGCTGTATCAATTTACATTCCCACTAACAGTGTGGGAGGGTTCCCTTTTCTCCACACCCTCTCCAGCATTTATTGTTCTTAGACTTTGATGATAGCTATTCTGACCAGTGTGAAGTGATTCCTCATTGTAGTTCTGATTTGCACTTCTCTCATAATTAATGATGTTGACCCTCTTTTTATATGCCTGTTGGCCATCTGTATGTCTTCTTTGAAGAAATGTCTGCTTAGGTCTTCTGCCCATTTTTTTGGTTGTATTGTTTGGTTTTTTGATATTGAGCTGTAGAAACTGGTTGTATATTTTTGAAATTCCTTGTCGGTTTTGCAGTCTACAGGTAAGGATATCACGAAGTGATTAATACTACTTTTTAGGATAGTATTATAAAATTACAGGTCAATTACTCATTCTTTATTTCCCAAGTTTTGATGACCACATGCAGAATTTAAAGAAATTTATGACATAGCTATAATTAAGACTAGTTTACATGAGATATGATTGCTTTTATACATTGTTATATAGGTATACTCATTCAGTATTCAATATACTGCAGTACAATAACAAGAATTCAAATATGGAGTGAAGTAGGTTTCTGTAGATGAAAGTTCTGTAGTTCTGTAGCTGTTCCTTTTAAATGTTCCTTTAAGAATGTATCAAAGACTGATAAGAAGTGCTGTTCATCTTGACCCAAACAGCCTAGCTTATTTGAACAGTTTCAGTTTTCCCATTAAAAATGTAGTTTGGAGGGTGAAACACAGATGTGCCTTTGTTCATTATCTGAGTCATGAGACTAAAAGCATGTTATTTAGTAGTACATAACACCACTTTGGACACTTGAAGCCAAAAATGATTCATATAGGGAGCTTGGTGTTAAAAATGCCAGAAAGGCTGCAGAAGGTATCAGAGGCTGAAGCTGGTTTTCAGGCTTATCACTAGAGTTCTGGTCCAGACTCAGAAAGACACTGTGCTGGCTTGATAAGGAAACTGTGGGAAACCAGTGCTAATGGCTTCTGAAGTGAATAAACCAGGGAGTGCAACCTCGTATCTGCCACTATGAGCCTTTGTTCACCAGATGTACAGAAGAAGAATATGGCATCTGTTGTCTATGCATTATTTTACCTTTTCTTTTTTTGACAGAAGCAGAATTTATTTTTTTTTAATATTGCAAAAATTCAATAAAGACTTAAAAAATAGAAAAATTTTCAAAGGTAAAATACAAACAATTTAAAAATCAAGCTATAAGGAGACCAGATTTCCCATTTCTAGTTTGTTTTTCTGTGATAAAATTCTTCTTTGTTACCTTCAGAAATAAAGGTTTATTTTATTATTTTTTATTTTTAATGTATTATATATATAAATAGATTATATATTTTCAAATTTTTAATTAAATATAAATTTATTTTAATTGGAGGTGCTTTACAGTATTGTATTGGTTTTGGCATACATCAACATGAATCCACCACAGGTATACACATGTTCCCCATCCTGAACCCCCTTCCCTCCTACCTCCCTGTACCATCCCTCTGGGTCGTCTTAGTGCACCAGCCCCAAGCATCCAGTATCATGCATCCAAGCTGGACTGGCAATTTGTTTCTTACATGATATTATACATGTTTCAATGCCATTCTCCCAAATCATCCCACCCTCTCCCTCTCCCACAGAGTCCAAAAGGCTGTTCTATACATCTGTGTCTCTTTTGCTGTCTCACATACAGGGTTATCATTACCATCTTTCTAAATTCCATATATATGTGTTAGTATACTGTATTGGTGTTTTTCTTTATGGCTTACTTCACTCTATATAATAGGCTCCAGTTTCATCCACCTCATTAGAACTCATTCAAATGTATTCTTTTTAATGGCTGAGTAATACTCCATTGTGTATATGTACTACAGCTTTCTTATCCATTCATCTGCTGATGGACATCTAGGTTGCTTCCATGTTCTGGCTATTATAAACAGTGCTGCGATCAACATTGGGATACACATGTCTCTTTCAATTCTGGTTTCCTTGGTGTGTATGCCCAGCAGTGGGATTGCTGGGTCATAAGGCAATTCTATTTCCAGTTTTTAAAGGAATCTCCACACTGTTCTTCATAGTGGCTGTACTAGTTTGCATTCTCACCAAGAGTGTAAGAGGGTTCCCTTTTCTCCACACCCTTACCAGCATTTATTGCTTATAAACATTTGGATCGCAGCCATTCTGACTGGTGTGAAGTGGTACCTCATTGTGGTTCTGAGTTGCATTTCTCTGATAATGAGTGATGTTGAGCATTTTTTCAAGTGTTTCTTAGCCATCTGTATGGAGAAGGCAGTGGCACCCCATTCCAATACTCTTGCCTGGAGGAGCCTGATAGGCTGCAGTCCATGGGGTCGCCAAGAGTTGGACACGACTGAGTGACTTCACTTTGACTTTTCACTTTCATGCATTGGAGAAGGAAATGGCAACCCACTCTGGTGTTCTTGCCTGGAGAATCCCAGGGACAAGGGAGCCTGGTGGGCTGCCGTCTATGGGTCCCACAGAGTTGGACACAACTGAAGCGACTTAGCAGCAGCAGCAGCAGCAGCAGCCATCTGTATGTCTTCTTTCGAGAAATTTCTGTTTAGTTCTTTCCACCATTGTTTTGATTGTGCCANGGAGAATCCCAGGGACAAGGGAGCCTGGTGGGCTGCCGTCTATGGGTCCCACAGAGTTGGACACAACTGAAGCGACTTAGCAGCAGCAGCAGCAGCAGCAGCCATCTGTATGTCTTCTTTCGAGAAATTTCTGTTTAGTTCTTTCCACCATTGTTTTGATTGTGCCATTTATTTTTTTGGAATTGAGCTGTAGGAGATGCTTGTATATTTTTGAGATTAGTTGTTTGTCAGTTGCTTCATTTGCTATTATTTTCTGCCATTCTGAAAGCTGTCTTTTCACCTTGCTTATAGTTTCCTTTGTTGTGCAGAAGCTTTTAAGTTTAATTAGGTCCCATTTGTTTACTTTTGCTTTTATTTCCAGTATTCTGGGGGATGGGTAATAGAGGATCCTGCTGTGATGTATGTCGGAGAGTGTTTTGCCCATGTTCTCCTCTTAAGAGTTTTACACTTTCTGGTCTTACGTTTAAATCTTTAATCCATTTTGAGTTTATTTTTGTGTGGGGTATTTGAAAGTGTTCTAGTTTCATTCTTTTACAAGTGGTTGACCAGTTTTCCCAGCACCACTTGTTAAAGANCTCATCCAGCACCTCCAGGGACTGCGAGGGAACAGCAGGAACCTGCCCTGGTTGCTCTGGGCTCCTGGCGGCTGTCCGGGGAGGGAGATCTCCTTCAACTCCCTCTCTGACAGCAGAACTGTTAAAGGATAAACAGAGGTAGATTAAAAATTTTAAGAACAAAAGTTGATTTGAATCAGCCAGCTTCCAATGTAGCAGATGGAAAGAAACTGAGAAGCCATACAAAATGAAGCACTTTAATATAGAAGGGAGTGGGAACAAGGACGTTTTTTGAGTCAGAAAAGCTGGTTGGTTTTGCACAGGTACTTTCCTGTAGGCGAATGGCAGGGGTTCTTCAGGCACGAGACCTGACTGGTGCCAGTCAGGGGGTTTCTTTGTGGACTTACAGAAGATGCGGTCTCTGGGAAAGCTGAAACTGTAATTAAACTTTGGTTTGGTGACATGGGGCCTAAGCGACTTTATTTTGGGCCTGATGTCTGGTTTTTAACAGAGGCTCGGGGCATTGTTTATACCTTTGTTGAAAACATGGGGTGGAGGTGACACCCTGGGCTATGAAATGGCAGATGCAAGTTTGGTTTCGGTGTCCTCTTTGTGCGCATGGGTTCCCAGTGCTTCTGCAGACCTTGCAAGAAATACAGCTGGTTGGTTTTTGCTTTATGTCTGCACCTGAAGTCAGTTCTTGTTAACCGTAAATACCGAAAATACTGCCTTCAGTTAAAAAGAAGCTCAAATCAACTGTTGTAACTCTTTCTATTGAAAGAAGCCACAAAGATTCTCGTCTTCCTTGGCACATAAAAGGCTGAGCTCTACTGGGAGTGGGCATCTGTTACATTTGACTTCTTGTTTCTTTACAAAATTTAGGAGTAGCTTCTAAATAGAGTGGGCAGCTGATGATAAAGATGAATTTTTAAAAACTGTCATAATTACCTTCTGGCCTCTGGCCCAGGCAGCAGTGTTTGGGAGCTGACTAGGAGTGCCAGCTATCTTCCTACTGGTAAACTTGAGGTGGCTTTTTCTTATACAGTTTTTTAAAGTGCGTTAGTGACAGAAAGAAAAGGAGAGAGAGAGAAGGGGGAGAGATTGGAGAAGAGAAAGGGGAAGGACAGGGAGGGAAGGATGAAGACCTTAAATTCTCATTTCCTAGTGAAGTCGCTCAGTCGTGTCTGACTCTTTGCGACCCCATGGACTGTAGCCTACCAAACTCCTCTGTCCATGGGATTTTCCAGGCAACAGTACTGGAGTAGATTGCCATTTCCTTCTCCAAGGGATCTTCCCGACCCAGGGATCGAACCCAGGTCTCCCGCATTGTAGACAGACGCTTTACCGTCTGAACCACCAGGGAAGTCCTTGTTTCCTAAGTAAGGATTATTTAGGAAACAGTGAACTTGTGAGACAGACCATGAAGGGGTCGTGTATTCCTCACAGTCTCAGGCCATCCTATGTCTGGGCATAGTAAGCTCTTCAGGGAAACTTTGAAGAAATTACAAAACCAGAGCAGGGTCGGAGAGGGACCTCCATCCTGGGTTCTGAGCTAGGAAATGAGCTGTGTGTTATCAGACACTCAGATACGCGAATTTGAGGAAGAGCAGAGGTCAGTAAGGATAACTTCACAACTTCTACCACTTGTAATTTTTTACAGAGTACTTCTTAACACTATAGACTTTATATATATATATATATATATATATATATATATATAAAATCTCCATGGTCTCATTAAACTCTCAGAGTAATAGTGTAAATAAAAGAGGTACATTTGGCACCCACAGTGAGGTTCCCCTTGTAGTAGGGAGAATTCTAGCCTGAGCCAATGATCCAAGACTGCCTGGAATCCATCCTGATTGGGGGGCGGGGCCTGTAACCATAGAGACACATGTGGGGCAGGGCCTTCTCGGTTGGGAGGTGTGGAAGGGATGATCCCAGGGAGGGTGAGTATCCCTGAGCTTCTCAGCTGAGCGCCTGGAACGCACTGGGTACTTCCTGGTGAAATAGGTTCAGATCCTGAGAGGGGTTCAGCACAAGGGGTCGTCTTCATCCCTGGCTTACAGCTTAAGGAGCCACATGACAAGGAAAGAGGCTGCTTCCATCCCCTGGGGGCGAGAGCCAGTGAGGAGGCCTCTCAGTTTCATTTGCATTATTAATATCTTTTCCATCAGGTTCAGAAACGTTTCTTGCTGCCGTATAATAGTCTGAGTCGCATGTTTTTCTCTCTCTCTCTTTTATGCTTTTGCTTGCTCTCCCTCCCTCCTTTCCTTCCTTCCTACTGTACTTTAAAAATGTGAGAGAAAAAAAGTTCTTAGTGTAAGGACTGAATGAAAACAGGTTCTGGGTGGTTTGCTAGCTCCTGGTCTTAAACAATCAGCAGAACAATAAATTTAGGCCTGAATTGGTGTTTGCCGTGTTTCATGGTGTAAATACACTGAGCGTGATTGATTTCAAGCTTTGATGTGAAGGCTCTTCACTGTCAGAAAGGCCTGCAGAAGCACGGGGTAATGTGTCCCACGCAGAGACACCACAAGTAAATAACCACAAAACAGGGCTGGCAGTGGCATGTGGTACTGTAAACAGGAAGGGGGTGTTTCTGAGCATCTGTTGCCCTTGTTTTTAATGTGATTTGGAATATCTAATTTAATTTTTAACAAAGGCTGTGTTTAACAACCAGTTCCTGTAATTCCCGAAAAGTTGACAACTGGCTCTCCCGGGCTGGTTCTGACCACCCCAGCACTGCTCATGCCCTTGGGGGTGAGAGGTCTGTATTCCCTCCTGTCACCAGGATGTGACCCCCCAGTGGGATCATGGGCCTCCTTTCACGTTGAGGATGCGGCTGTGTCCTCACTGGTGGGAGAATGAGGTGGAGCCTGAGCTCTTTGATGCGAGTGGGTCAGGCGTAGTGTCTTTTCAAGTCTCCCACGGGCACAGAGGAAGTCACTTCTCCCAGGCTTACCCTTCTGTTTAGAGTTCTGTTACAACAGTCGTCTCTGTGTTCTAACTGAATGTTAGAATTCCCTGAGTGAGGTAACTGATGGATAAAACGACTTCCCTCACATCACAGGGCTGAACATCTCTGACTCAGCATTGAAACTGCATCTTGAAGCCAAGTCCACTGGGGTTCCCATGACATCCTGTTGCAGCTGAAGTCCATCAGTCAGTAGTCTGTTCAGGCCCCCGGCAGGGGATTGAGCAGACCCACGGCTGCTTTGGACTGACTGACTGTGGCCTTGTCTCTGGAAGTGCTTCACCAGTGAGAGGTGTGGTTTGGAGAAGATGCCCATGAGGGGTGAGAGCAGGGCCCTGCCTGGGCCGTCAGAGGGACAGAGGTGGCTGGGGCGCCTCCCGCATCTGAGACTATTGAGCACAAACATGGGACTTGTTCCTGCACTGCGAGCTACAAGGATTGCAGACCTAGAGAGGGGAAGGGGTCTAGGATCCCATACTCGCATGTCCCACATGGATCAGCTTTAACGTCCTCTTATCAGTGTGCTTCAGGATCGCTTATGATGATGGTAGTCTTGCAAGACCCCAGGTGCCCTGGGACCCAGTTCCTTCACAGCTCAGACTGATGCATAGATATGCTCTGTGAGAAATCATTAAGTCCTTTTAAAACAAATACTTAATAAAATATTAATGTCAATATTTTCTTATGCAATTAAAGAGTCAAAAACATTGACATCTCATTTAGCATGGCTTTTCCTTGAATGAATTCTCTTTCCTTGTTAAGGGTTGTAGGACTGTATTTACATCAAAGGTGATAGTGATCTTTTCCCTCAGAAATAACTTTATTCAGATATTAAAAATGTCCTCTTTATATTTTGTCTTGGTCATCCTAAATTAATCCTTAATCTCAGGGTAGATGAATTTAATTTTCACTGTTGCTTCTCTAAGCTCACATCAGCTACAGGCTGTTGGTTTGAGGATTCCCTTTATTAAATATTGTGATTGTATTCTGCTTACTCTGTTGGGAGGGCAGGTGGCTGTATATTGCAGTAACATACACTCAGGGGCACTGCAGCTTTCTATTTCCCTTTTTGGAAGAATTTATTGTCTTCAGGATGTTTTATCGTGTTGTCAGAGTTTTCCCAGGTTAAACGTTTGTGGGTCACATTTCTCTTGCCTTCACTGCGTCTTGGGCTGTTGGCTCCTTATTTATGAGAGCATCCCAGCCTTTGCTGCCCCCTCCGCACCATGGCCCCTGCCCATCATCTAACAGCGCAGGGGCTCTTGTCCTCCTCCTGCCCCCAGGGTGAGTGCTGGCATCTGGGAGGACCCCNCATGTGTGGGTCATGTTTCTCTTGCCTTCACTGCGTCTTGGGCTGTTGGCTCCTTATTTATGAGAGCATCCCAGCCTTTGCCGCCCCCTCCACACCACGGCCCCTGCCCATCATCTTAACAGTGCAGGGGCTCTTGTCCTCCTCCTGCCCCCAGGGTGAGTGCTGGCATCTGGAAGGACCCCTGTGTCACCGCTGGTGGAGACACAGAAGTTCCAGCAGGCACTGCCCCTCCCACACCCCAGTGCCAAAGATGGAGCCCCTGAGGCTGATTCCTCGCACCACTCTGGGCACAAATGCAGTGCTGTGGTCCAGAGTGTGCTGTGTGGCTTCACCTGGAACGTCTGAAATGCTCGGGGGACACCAGCTGGCACTGAGGAGTCAGGTCCTACTGGGCCAGACTTTGACCAGTGAGACAGGAGATGAGCAGGAGCTGAGGGTCCGTGGCCCCTCTTGTCTTCTGATGCTGGACAGAGTCCAGAGGTGGCTGCTGGCTGGGCCACCAGGTGTGTCTCTTTGTGAAGCAATGGCCTCTGAGTAATGGAAGACTTGCTCTCTGCTTTCAGACATTGCCTGCCTCTCTCCTCTTCACTCTCTTTCCCTTGGGTATTACATTTCCTCCTAAAACATCCGGACTTTCCTAGTTAGTTAGTTAGTTATTGTCATTTACTGCCTTGATTTGTATATTGTAAGGCAAAAATAACAAAGTTATTTGAAAAAATTCCTTAGTTTTCCTTATGAGCCTGGCAAAAGCTAAAAAAATGTCAGTCAATCCTTGTGTGATTACAGTTCAGTTCATTGCATATTGGCATTGCTGATAGGTTGGAATCCACATGGAAGAGCAGAGATAAAAATACAAGAAAGTATTATGAGATATAACCTAATAAAATGAATCACGTGTCAAATAACACATCAGAGGCATCAAGCTGCCTCTGTGCAGCTATTTACAAAGTTGGATCATGAGTACAGAGTGTATGTTGGAAAACAGGACAAAATATTGCATAGGCTTAAGTTACTGAGAAAAATCAGCCCCTGAAAACAATAGCCAAATCTGTGCTTGTGCTTAGAAATGGTCACACTAAAATCTATCAAGTGCCCACCAAGCACAAACATTGCTTAACTCTCCTGTGGAAATCAGTGAGGACCACCAGAGGAGAGCAGGGAGACACTGTGTATTCAAAGCTTGTAGCAAGAATGTCAGCCACCATCACCTGCATTTGGCAGGGTCCCTAAGACTGCATTAGAGAAGGAGAGCTTTATGATGAAAAAAAAAAATCAGTCTTCAGTGTATGCCCTACTTGGAGCTAATTCTAAATATTAAAGCTATGATTGTAATCTAATCTTTGTTATTTCTCTGGAAAGATAAGTCCTAGATTTTTGCTAAAAATGGATTTTAAAAAGCAGTAATCTTAATATGATTTTGAATTAAAAAGGGATGAGTGCAATTGGAGGAACAAGGTGAGAGGATGAAAAGACTAATATCCCAGCCTATACAGAGTAATAGCTGTATGATTGATGAGATGAAGGACAAGCTTTTTCTGAAAAAGAAAAAAATTAGGTGGGGTGATGTGGTCTGACAGCAAGCTGCACGGTATTCACAGTATTTAAACACTTCAAATACGATATTGTTTTTCTCTTTCTTAGTCCCAGAGAAGTTTCTCCTACTGGTTTTGTTATGTAAGATTCAGGAAGTTAGAGATAAGTGGGAAAATATCCCATCACTTCTGGGGTTTGATTTGGTAAAAAGTCAGTGAGTGGTATTTCGATTGTTCCATCCACCAGGTCATCAACTAAATGCACACAGACATGACTTTCACCCTTAATGAGATTGTGATTCAGTTATGTTTAAAAATGGAAGAACATTTGAATAAAAATATAAGAAGATAAATTGAGGTCTGGAGAGAAATTTAGAAGGAAAGTCTATACTTCAAATATAATCAGCCATAACATAAGCAAATTTCATTTGCAGCTGCAAATGGAAAGAAATAAACACTGTCAGTGGTTCTGCTTTCTCACAGTTCCAGATTCACCATAGAAAAAATGTACATTACATATTTTGAGAGGCACTGGAATCAGAGGGCATTTAGCTTCGTGATGAAAATAGTTTTTATTAGGAAACAAAAAGTGTTTTCTCTAAGTGATGGTGGACTGGCTTCCTAAGGCTGCTGTACCATGATACCACAAACTGGGTGGTTTAAAGCAGTAGAAATGTCTTCATTCACAGTTCTGGAGGTCTGAAATCAAGGTGTTGGCGGGGTTGGTGTTGTAAGGAGGCTATGAGGGAAGCAGTCTCTTGCTTCTCTCCTTGCTTCTAGAAGGTGACTGCAGCTAATTCTTGGAGTGTCTTGAATTGTGGACACATCACTTCAGTCTCCGCCTCCAGCTCCATGGTCCTCCTTCTCTGGGCTGTGTGCATCCTTTTCTTCCAAGGACACTCTCACTGGATTTAGAACTCACCCTAATTGAGTATGATCCAGTTTCAATCCTTAACTAATTAAATTTGCAAAGACTCTATTTCCAAGTAAGGCCACATTCACATGTTCTGAGTAGAAGGAAATTTGGGGGAGACACTGTTGAACCCGTGACAGATAGACTGTCTGAATTAATTATCTTTGAAAAAAGAGCCAAACAAAGCACAAGCTAGACTTTCACTACAAATTCTGGCCTGTTGCTTAATTGGAAATATGACCTTATTTAATAAACCAGTCTTGGAGAATCCTGTCTCTGAATTTCTTCATCTGTAAAATATAAATAATTTTGTTTTATCTATCAAAAACATAGCTGTGACCTTTGAATGAAATACTAATTTTAAAATTTTGTTGACAAGCATAAAATTCTCTCTCAGTGCAGAGTGAGCTTAATTTTGTTACTGTTTACTTTTTCTACCTTCTCTGTTCTATATTGGTCAATTTCAGAAACTATTGGACATGCTTTGTATCAGGTAAAGATGTTAAGAAAATAGTTTTGCATATTTATATGAAACTTAAGTTTTCAGCAGCTGTTTTCTACTTTGCTCTTTGCTGATTTTCAAAATCATTGAAACAATCAGGGAAGGATCACATATGGAATCCAAGTTGGTCAGTCATAGTCCTTTCTAGAAACTTGGAGAAGAAGGCTGCATGGAAAAGAAAAGATTATTGAATTGAATGATATTTATGATATTTGCAAATTCACCCACTTGTTTCCCCCACCCCACTGCCCTGGATAATTTACCTGAAGAATGTTCCTGAGTCTTTCCCTGGCTCCTCCTTCCATTAGTGTGGCTCTAAGACCATAGATAAACACATGACTGCCAGACTCTCACATCCTGTCCAGACTTTTTCTCTGAGCTCCAGACATACACATCCAACTACTCATTCAGCATCTTCTCTTTGAGGTCTCAAAGACATCTCAAATTCACAACTTTTCTAGATATAGAATGGTGCTCTTGGGCTCCATGCTTCTTTTTAAATCCATCATAAAACCTGGTCTTTTAATGTGGTTTCCCACCGTAGTGAATTGCACTGCTGTCCTTTCAGGCATGGAGCATGAAAGCCTACGTGCAGCCTCTGCTTCCATCTCCCAGTAGGCTCTATATGCCCTGAGCCATCAGTTACTGCCACTCTTAACACTACATGGCCCTTCCTCCCCTCTCACTTAGGTTAATTTCCATCAGCATCCTCATCTAGCTTTAATGATTATTAATTCATAGTCAATCGATGTATCTGTATGTATCCCACACACCACACTGCCTCCTTGATGACTTTGAAAATATTCTAGTCACCATACCATTTCATCTCTATATATTTTTAGATACCTATACAAGATAAGAATCTTTTAAAAAATGTTACCTGCAGTTTCATTGTCACAACTGAAATAATAGTAATTTCTTACTGTATTGAGTATCAGTAAATATTTCAGCTTCTCCAGTCATCTCGTTTTTCCTCATAGTTTTTTGTTTGAATCAGGGTTTCTGCCATCAACAACCACTCAATGGTGGTGACATCAGCCACCCAGTTGAAGCCCTGCTGTGATTCCCTTTGGTCTCAGAAGTATAACGTTGCCACAGTCTCTAGGACAGTTGGTGTTTGGACCCTACATATCCTTGCATTCTTATCTTGCTTTCCACTTCCTCTCTGCTCTCTCATCTTAAAGACTGAAATTATTTCAAAATGTCATTCACTGAGGGCTTGTTTTGGAAAGTGGCTTTGAAGACACTATTCCTTATTCCAGGAAAACCTTTTCCTCCTCATCTTATCTGCACCTCACTGGGAGATACCGGATCAAATTCTCATGCTCTGGATCATATCTCTGACCAGGTTTGGTCGTTCAGCACACACACTCACAGTACCACATCTTCCTCCTTTGTCCCACTTAGTCACAAGTTAGGCAAACAGTTGTACACTTTTTTTTTCACTTGTTTTATGTTTCCTCTCATTGGCTTAATTCCTTCCTCTTTCAAATTGGTTCACTGTTTGATAACACTAAATTTTTAAAAACTTAAACATGTCTTCAAATCTGTAAGGCTAATTCAGGCACTGTTGGGGGACCACTGAAGCAGACAGTAAATTATTTCTGTTAGAAATACTGTAAAGAGAGAAATATCCACAAGTTTCTCAACTCTTCAGAACTCTTGATGATTTTAAGTTAATATTCCAAGCCTTACTTAGGGACAGTGAAGTGCTATCTTCTGTCCTTCTCAGAAATTGTAATACATACACATGCACTGTAGATTTCCAAGCTCATCAGTTAAAATATGATGTTACAATTGTAATATTACACTATTATAATACTATCCAGAGTTCATTATATCTCATATCTCAGAAATGAGGAATTAAATCATGTAATTTTTACCTTAGAATCAAGAGAATTTTAGTATGCACTAATAGTAAAGAAAGAGCAGCAAAAACACAGACAGATGTTTTGAAGGAAAAAAAATCAATAGCCTCTGGGATGATAGCAACCCTGCAAAACACCAGCAAGACAGAATGGCTATGATAGAAACAAACAAAACTGGGAAAAAGTTTTATCTCAAGTCAGGAAAGCAGAAGAAATGTTATTACCAAGATAGTAGCCTTTCCCTTTTTTTATGCTTGTGAGGTTTGTAAATATCAAAAGGAAATAAAAGGGAGGCTGAGATATATTTTAAACCATATGTCAAAGTGTTATCTTCTGTATATAGGAATGGTATTATGTGTATGGGAAGACATTTTTTTTAATATTGAATTATTTAATACAGTAACCTGATACTTGGTATATGGTAGGCCTCCAATTCATTGTTTTGTCATAATATCTTCAAGTTCATTGTTTTAAAATTAAAAACTATAGGTATGATCAAATTATTTTTTTATAATCAGTAATGTTCAGTCTAATAAAATTTCATCTTAGAAAACTTCTAAGACAGTGTGGTCTATAATATCTAGTCATTATGTATGTATGTCATGATGGTATGTGGTTTGCCAGAAAATAATCCATTTTTTAAAATATTTTAATGTTACTGGATTGTAGTTGATTTACAGTGTTGTGCTTCAAGTGTACAGCATGGTGACTCAATCATGCATGTACATATATTCATCCTGTCTTAAGTGCTTATCTAGGATTTCACAGAATACTGAATAGAGTTCCCTGTGCTATAGGTAGGTCCTTCCTGGTTGCCTGTCTCATATACAGTAGTGTATGTGTCTGTGTGTGTCTGTGTGTGTGTGTGTCCCAGGTCCTTCCTGGTTGCCTGTCTCATATACAGTAGTGTGTGTCTGTGTGTGTGTGTCTGTGTGTGTGTGTCCCAGGTCCTTCCTGGTTGCCTATCTCATATACAGTAGTGTGTGTGTGTGTGTGTCTGTGTCTGTGTGTGTGTGTCTGTGTGTGTGTGTCCCAGGCTCCTGATTTATCCTTCCCTCGCCCTGTTGCCCCTTTGGTAACCATAAGTTTGCTTTTGATATCTGTAAGTCTTGTTTCTGTTTTGTAGGTAAGTTCATTTGTATCTTTTTAAATTAGATTCCACATATGAGTGATATTGTATAGTATTTGTCTTTCTCTCTCTGACTTACTTCACTCAGTATGATAATCTCTAGGTCCCTCCTTTTGCTGCAGATGGCATTATTTGTTATTCTTTGTTATGCTGCTGCTGCTGAGTCGCTTCAGTTGTGTCCGACTGAGTGTGACCCCATAGACGGCAGCCCACCAGGCTCCCCCGTCCCTGGGATTCTCCAGGCAAGAACACTGGAGTGTGTTGCCATTTCCTTCTCCAGTGCGTGAAAGTGAAAAGTGAAGGTGAAGTCGCTCAGTCATGTCTGACTCTTCATGACCCCCTAGACTGCAGCCTACCAGGCTCCTCCATCCATGGGATTTTCCAGGCAAGAGTACTGGAGTGGGGTGCCATTGCTTTCTCCGATTCTTTGTTATGGTTGAGTAATATTCCATTGTATATGTGTACCACGTCTTCTTTATTCATTCCTCTGTTGGTGGACATCTGGGTTGCTTCCGTGTCTTAGCTATCATAAATAATGCTGTTGAGAACATTTGGGTCCATGTATCATTTTGGATTATGTTTCTCTTTGAGTATATGTCAGGAGTGGGATTACTGGATCATAAGGTAGCTCTCTATTTTAGATTTTTAATGAACCTACATACTCTTCCATAGGAGCTTCACCAATTGATGTTCCCACCAACAGTGTAGGAGGACAATCTTCTCTCCATACCCTCTCCAGCATTTACTGTTTGTAGACTTCTTGATGGCCATTCTTGCTAGTGTGAGGTGATATCTCACTGTAGTTTTGATTTGCATTTCTCTGATAGTGATATTGAGCATCTTGTCAAGTGTTTTTGGGC
Organism: Neotragus moschatus; assembly: GCA_006410615.1. Lineage (NCBI taxonomy): Eukaryota > Metazoa > Chordata > Mammalia > Artiodactyla > Bovidae > Neotragus > Neotragus moschatus. The sequence goes on along the minus strand of SJYA01002520.1, from coordinate 2,445,513 downwards.
CATCTGTATGTCTTCTTTGGAGAAGTATTTATTTATTCTGCCCAATTTTGATTGGGTTGCTGGGTTGGTTTTGTTTTTTTTTTTTTGATGTAGAGCTCCATGAGCTGTTTGTATACCAAACAGTTCATTAAAGTGGGTTATCACAGTTACTACTATCACAGTTTAAATTTTTTAGGGTAAGTCTCCATGTCTTTTTGATAATTCTTTCAGTTCTGTTTTTAAAGTTAGCTAATGAATTTACTTCTTAGGCTGCACTGGGTCTTCATTGCTGCGTGTGTATGCTTTCTCTAGTTCTGGTGAGAGGAGGCTACTCTTTAGCTGCAATGCACAAGCTTCTTGTTGTGGTGACTCCTCTCATTGCAGAGCATGGGTCTAGGTACATGGGCTTCAGTAGTTGCAGTGCATGGGCTTAGTTGCCTCATGAGGTATGGGATCTTAGGTCCTGGATCAGGGGTCGAACCTGGGTCCTCTGCAATGGCGGGCAGATTCTTAACCACTGGACCACCAGGGAAGTCCCCCCTTCAGCTCATTAAAAACCTAAATTTGAATGTCTTATTTGATCTGGGAGCAAAACATAGAAACTGATGCAGGATGCCAGTAGCTGAATAGCACTGCTTTGTGACCACAGAGTCTTTTATGGTAATTGAAATATATGTGAGAGAGAAAAAGAATAAGTTGAAAGGGAGGGATAGAGTAAAGGGAGCATGGAGAAAACTATTCTCTCCACTGTATCTCTAGTTCCTGAAACAGTGCCTGTCCCAGTTCAGCATGCATAGTATGTGTTAAATAAATGTATGGTTAGATGATGAAGTTCAAGGGAAACTTGTTGATCTTGAGGGACTCTGAGTGACGGGTGGATATTCCTCATCAGCCAGAGGGCTGGCCCTGTGAGTCCCAGGCCCTCCATGTGCTCCAAAGACGACACACAATCACAAACCTTGTTGAAGTTTTAAAATTTATTTTGGGGTCTGTAATCCTTGATTTTGAATGGTTCTGATGATGACATTATCTTTTAAAAAATCCTTCCTAGAATGGAAAATTTAGCAGTTTGTTCAAAGCTAAAAGTCATCTGGTGATTAAAATGAAAATAAAGTTAACTATATTAACTGTAACATGGAACTATATGACAATGAATCATTCTACTTCTAAATTACATTAGAAAGAGGAGTTCAAAATGCATTGGTTTCCACTAAGAAGAACCTGGCCTCCAAAGTTGAGTACTTAGGAGGTCCTGATAATCTTTCAGTAGACTATTTCTTAAGAGCTTTGTAATTTCTTAAAATAGTGGTTTGAAATGTTCTGTGTAGAGCTCTTGAGTGGCTTGTAATGGATCAGTGTCTACTTTTGATGTACTTCTATATTTTGTTTTTTTTTTTTATTTTGGGATATATCAATAAATAAAATTGACTTTTGCTATATTTCTCTTCTATCCAGTGACTGTGCTAAACTCACGTTAATTGTGATAGCTTATCTCTGTATTCATTTGGATTTTCTATGTGTACCAGTCATCTGTGAAGGATAGCAGTTTTATTTCTTCATTTTCTAAGCTTGCCTTAATGCATTACATAGGCCTTCCAGTAAAATGTCAGAGAGAATTGGTGATAGCAGCCATCCTTGTTTTATTTCTGATCTCAAGGGAAAGCTTTCAATATTTCACAGTGAAATGCGAGGTTTGCTGGAAGATTCTTACAGATATACTCTATCAGATTCATGAAGTTCTCTCTTATTCCAAGTTTGCTAAGAAAGTTTTCAGTAATGAGGATTGAATTTTATGATTTGCTTTTTCTGCATCAGTGTGAATAATATTTTCTCCCTTGTTTTTCTGCATCCAAGTGAATATTGTTTTCTCAATGTGGTGGATTAAATTGATGATTTCTTTATCTTCGGGGGAATTGTTATTGAAGTATAACATGCATACAAAAAAGTGCAGAAATCATAAATGTGTAGTATAGTGAATTTTGACAAATAAAATTAGAGTGTCAACTGCCACATGAAGGTATAAGCCATTACTAGGTCACCAGTATTCTTGCCTGGAAAATCCCAGGGACAGAGGAGCCTGGTGGGCTATATAGTCCAAAACCACCAGGGTGCCAGAAATACTCTCGAACCTTTTTTAGTGTAGGACTCTGTAACTAGTACCTGGATTTCCAGTGCCATATACTGGTTTTGCCATATCTTGGGGATGGGTGAGCATCTGGCTTCCTCCATTTCAGAATTGTGTTTGTGCTATTAATCTTAGCTGCAAATAGTTTTAGTTTGCTTGTTCTCATTGCTGGAGAGTTTTCCATTGTATGAACAGATGACAGTATGGTTCCCATGCTACTGGACATGGACATGTTGCATCTTTTTGAGGGGCTGTTATGATTAATGCACATAACAATATTATTGAACAGGTCTCTTGTGACTGTATCTGTGCATTTCTTTTTAAGACACACTCACCTAAGAGTTTCTGGGTCAGAGATTATGCCTATCTTCTGCTTTATAATCAGTGAAAGTGTTAGTCATGTCTGACTCTTTGTGACCCCATGGACTATAGCCCGCAAGGATCCTCTGTCTGTGGAATTTTTCAGGCAAGAATACTGGAGTTGGTTGCCATTTCCTTCTCCAGGATATCTTCCCAACTCAGGGATCGAACCTGGGTCTCTGCATTGCAGGCATCAGATTGTTTACCATCTGAGCCACCAGGGAAGTCCCTTTAGTATCAGTAGATACTGCCTAACAGCTTCTCTAGTGATTGTGCCACTTTGCACTTTCACCACCAACATATGAGAGTTCATAGTACATTCTTGGTAGATAATAGGTGTTTATATTGAGAGAATATCTTTCACCTCCCAGGGAGGTCATCAAGGGCGGTAGGAAGTAGTAGGATTGGCCTCTAGTTCAGAGAAGTGATTATATGGTATTTGGATTTGTATTTTTCTTCCCTGGTGTTAAACATATTACCTTACAGCAAGTAGCTGTCTAGTAGGATTCAACTGAATTGAAAGGTATCACTACAGTCTCCTCCACAAGACCTGGCTTGTAGAGTCAGTAAGGGTATAGGGGATTTACTGGTGGATGTGGGCATCTAAGCTCATGTAGGAATGGTGGGAGAACAAGAGAAAAATATGGACATCAATGTGAAAAGACTTTGAAGATGAGTTTCCCACCTTGTATTTTTCCTCAAGATTTTTGTGGTGAATAGTTAATGTTAGGGAATTCCCTGTTGGTCTAGTTCTTAGGACTCAAGCTTCCATTTCTGGGGCCCTGGTTTCAATCCCTGATCAGGTAACTAAGATCCTGCAAGCCTCTTGGCACAAGGCAAAAAAAAAAAAAAAAAAAAGGCTTCCATTGTGGCTCAGTCGGTAAAGAATTCACCTGCAATGCAGGAGACCTGAGTTCAGTCCCTAGGTCAAGAAGGTCCCCTGGAGAAGGGAATGTTTATCCTCTCCAGTATTCTTTCCTGGAAAATCCCATGGACAGAAGACTCTGGCAGGCTGCAGTCCATGGGGTGTCACGAGTTGGACACAACTTAGCAGTGAAACCATCACCACTGCGGTCACTGTCAGTTATTCCATTTATTATTCTTATCATTTAATACTGTTTAAAAGCTGAGATTGTTTAGGGGGCAAGCTTAGAAGGATGTGAGGGAAATCTGATATGGAGAAATCCAATTCCACCACCCATCACTACCCCGCCTCACAGTCAGTCAGGGCATTTCTGTTAATTGCAGCTGACTACCATCAAGGATATCACTTAAAGATACTGTTTTGCTTAAAAAAGAAATCATTGGTAAAGTGATAATTTCTTGATAAATCCTGAGTTCTTCGTTTCCTGTCTCAGTCACCTGTGAACCATTTTTAGCGTTTCTTTTCAGCTGTCACCTGATGATAATGTAGGTGTATGCTTTTCTTTGTGCAAGGGTCATCCTGACATATTGTTGGTTCCTTTTGTTTTTGTCAGTTTTGTCTTTAATCACAGCACTCCTTTGCTTAGATTTTTTGTCAAAGAATATCTATTCTCCCAGTCTTTCAGTCACACCTGACTTGGTGATATTTTTGCCATTGCTAATGTGGATTATTTCTTACAATCAGAAAAACTAGAAGCAGATTTTTACATCAGTTGGATTTTAGCAAAGCAATCACATCTTGATATGTATGGCATGGCATGAATTAGCCAGTTTGAACACTAAAGGAAGTGGACTCTGCTAAATAATTCTTAATGATGCTATAAATATTGGTAACTTGGAAAAGCATGATTGATTTAATCATTTGATTAGAAGAAAAGGAAAGTTTCTCAGGGAGGTATCAAAGTTAGATAATAATGGACATTTTATGAACAGTATTTAGTCTCTTGGTAATGTTCACATTAGACAGATTTTCCATAGTCATGTAATTACTTTGGAGCATTTAGTTCTTCTTTAAGTTTCTGTTGCTGTGGTGATGATGGCTTATTCTGTTCCAAAATCTGTGCTCCTCTAAAAGATGGCCAACAGAGCTTTCTTTTGGGAGAAGTCGGCAGTCTGTAACCCAGAAGGGGGTCTTTACTAGAGCCTGACCATGCTGACACTCTGCCAGCCTGCAGAGCTGTGAGAAAGACACACTTCTGGGGCACAAGCCGGCTAAGAGGAGACGTAAGAGATGGGGGTTTGATCCCTGGGTCGGGAAGATCCCCTGGAGGAGGGCATGGCATCCCAGTCCAGTATTCTTGCCTGGAGAATCCCATGGACAGAGGAGCCTGGCGGGCTGCAGTCCAAAGGGTCAGCAAAGAGTCAGATGCAACTGAAGCGACTTAGCACACACGCATAATCCAGGTGCATAATCCAGCCAGTCTGTGGTATTTAGTTACAGCAGCCTGAACAGACCATGCACCAATGTACATGACTCGTACTTCACACTTTTTGTTATAGCGTTTCCCACCACCCCCCAAGCGTAAGACACACATTCTCACCATCATCGAAATCCTGCTCCCCAGTTGGGGAGGGGCAGGAGGTGATCTGCTACTGGGAATTCAAAAGGGGCTCTGAGGATCTTGGAATCACCCAGGCAGCCATTGTATTCAAAAGTTAGAGCTTTTCTTTTTTTAAAGAGACAGCTTCAGCTAAGAAATTGATTAAAATATATTAATTTGTATCAAGAATAATTATTTTGTATTTCATAGCAGAATAAATGTCTAATACGGGTCGTGAGTATTTTTCTCAAAAGTGTATTTTTCAAATTATCTTACTAAAATTTTTTATTTACAAGAAAAGGTTAAGCATTGTTTTTCAAGTTGTCAGGTGTCTTTGTCCTCATGGGACAGTATGGCATTTGCACAGCTCCGCGTTTTCCGTGTCTGGGAAGCTTTCTCCGCAATTGTAACCAGGTGGAAGTGTGATGAGCAGAGAGGGTGAGTGGGCATCGCTGATTCTGCAGTTGATTGACTGGACCATGAGGGTAGCTGGAAACCATTCCCCACAGAGCTGAGGTCACAGACAGATTGCTTCTGTTCTTTTTTCTCCCCACATTTCTTGCCACATTGTATTCGGCAAACCAATACTTGGAATCATTTTTTTTTTCAACCTTTAATTTGGTTTCCTAGTTCTGTTAAGAAAAGGTAATGAGGTTTGCTTTTTTTTTTTTTAAATCTCAGGAAGGATATCTATCTTCCTTTTATTTAACACATTTACTTTGGCAGGGCACACACCTGCTCAAGGGCTCTCGATATTTGGAAAAAGATTTTTCTTTTGAGTTTGTGGAATCATATTCTTTCTTTGATGCAACTGTTCAGATCTCCACCCCGCCAGCTCTTTTAAAATACTCACCGCTGACCTGCAACATACTGTGTTTGTTTACAGTTTCCTGACTCCCTTAATTTACTGAGCATTTTAGCACTTGGCTCAATGCTTTCTCTCCCCACCACAGAACGTGACATGTTTTTCATGGTGATTTTACCATCTTTATAGATGCTTCATCCAATACCCCCATCTTCCTGTCTTAGAAATACCTCATTTTCATCTTACCTCAACCCCAAGTAACACCCTAGATTTTGCGGATACCAAGGGCTGTGCTGACTCCCGTCTCCCTGACCACCTCTCTGGGTCTCAGCTGCTCCTTCTGGTCCTCCCTTCGCTCCGTCATGACTCCCTGCTCAGGTGTCTCCTCTCCCTGTCCAAGTTCCCCTCCTGTTCTCATTGCTCTTCTCTCATTCATTTCCATGGCCCATCGTCACAGTTCTGTTCTTATCCATCAACTCCCTTGCCCTGGGTAGCTCTGTTGTAGGCACCGGGCAGTACCTCTTCATGGTTTAATCAAATCTTGCACCTACTCTCTGTCTATAAGGGAGCAGCTCATTATGGTTGAAGAAGAGGCCTGGGCCATCCTGACAGGTCTCATTTTAGTTAATGACCACTGACCTCAAGTAGAATTTCAGACTCTTTGGTGATACATTTTCCTTTTATTTGAATTTTTCAAATTTTCTCTGTCCATTACTTGCCCAGAAAATTCAAGTGAAGCTGTAACTGTAGTCGTCTATGCAAAGACTAATTTAACAGAACAACTTAACCAGAGGCCAGTTTAACAGACTTTTTGTCAAAAAATTACAGATTTCGCAAATAACATGACCGATTCAAATTCATATAATCATTTCTGTGGCCTGTACTTTCAGCTTCCGTTATTATTTCAGTACAGTTTCAAAATAAAAACAAATAGACATTAATTTAAAATGACTCAATGATTTAAAAATATATGACTTGCCATTTCAGCTATCTAAAATTAACATCTAGGCTATTACACTGGAGGAGCAATTATGAATGTTTGAGTGTGAAATGTACACAAGAGGCTGCATGGATATACTTTTATATCAACTTAATTGTTACCAGTAAAACACAGTGAGGAGAAGAGGGTGTTTGCCTTCCACACACACAGTAATTCTAGTGTTTTGCATCACTTCTTGATGGAAGAAACAGTCATTGCTTATCATCAGTCCAGGAAAAACCACCCATTCCTGACAGAGCCCCTGCAGGCACACAAAATATAGAAAGCTGAAAGCTTTTCCTAGCTGAGAGCATCTTCCCATCAGCAAACCTCGTGGTTGGAAATTGAGGGAGAGAAATTCCAGTTATTCAGGGGAAATGCGAGAACATGGACACAGTTAAAAGCATTGAGGCTGTTTCCAGGCTTGTCTTTGTCTTCAGATGCTGTTTTCTCTCTGACTGTTCCACTGGGTGTTATTGTGGAAACCTGGCAACATGGACACTAGTAATTTCATTTGTTTCATATAGTGCAGTTCCTGAAAGAGTTTAGTGAGGGGACTTTAAATTTGGTATTCTTGTAATACGGAAAGTGAAAATAGAAACTGGTAGGGGAAACAAACAAAACAAAGATGCCAGAAAGCATCAAGATTGAAAGACAGGAAAGGAGAAAGGAAAATGAAGAGTGAATTCACGAAGGAAGATTTTTAAAAAGTTAGTGTATATGTGTGTGCCACGTCACTTCAGTCATGTCCCGCTTTTTGTGACCCTATGGACTGTAGCCCCCTAGGCTCCTCTGTCCATGGGATTCTCCAGGCAAGAATACTGGAGTGGGTTGCCATGCCTTTCTCCAGGGGATCTTCCTGACCCAGGGACTGAACCTCACCTCTTATGTCTCCTGCATTGGCAGGCAGGTTCTGTACCATTACTGCCACCTGGGAAGCACATTCAAATTACTATAACAGGAGTAATAGTTTGACTACCATTTACTTAATGGTCACCTAACATTTTTCTGTGACTTCATGTGCATTAACTATTTTAATCTTGATCATGGCCCTGAGTTTGGTGCAGTTATTCTTATTGCCAATACTTAGTAAAACAGGAAGACTCATGGTTGCAGAAGGCACAGCTCATTCATGGTGGGTCATGGAAGCGGGGCAGACATGTTTGAAAGCATTTTGGTAATAGGCATTGAGAAACTTAAGAATAGTCAGCCCATTTTCAGTTAAATCAACTCTTCTCAAAGAACAATATTGTACCTAATAAAGTTTTGTAATTTGAAATGTTTAAAGTAATAGTATAATAGCAAGTCAGGATGTTATGTAGGCTTACTCATGAAGCTTAAGAAGAGTACAAGCTTATGAAAATGTACACGATACAATAACTGGGAAAAGGAGGATACAAACCATATGATTCCTTTTCTGTAAATGGAATTGCATATGGTCATAGAAAAAAAAGATGGAAGAAATAGATCAGGAGGTACCCCCCCCTTAATAGTGAAGCATGGTGAATTTCACACCTTTTAAGACTTCCAAATTTTCTACATTAAAAAAAAAAAACAGCAACAGAAAAACTCAGGTGTGGTAGGTGAGTGTGTCTCTGGTCCTGGGTCCAGACTTCCCCTCGTGCCCTCCCACCTTTCTCCCACCTCAGATGACTTGCTCCAGCCGGTGGGGCAGGAGCATCTCTGATGCTTTCATTTCTGAGCTCCTCTCATCGGCGACATCACTGGAAGGGTCCCTGGTGGGGCTGTGGAGGGGACCTGCAGCAGGGCCCACCCGTCCCAGTCCAGGCCAGCCTCCGTCCCCAGGCTTCCGGCCAACAAGCTGGCGGCTTCCGCAGAGCCTGACTGTGCACCTCAGCCGGCCAGATGCGGCCAGACCAGCAGAGCCGCCGCTGCTGCCTGAGCACGCGTGGGTTCACGGCTTGGCTGCTGGTTACCCCCTTCCCCACTGAGATCTGGGATGATGTGTGGTAGAGAGAGTTACCTTACGCAAGAGGTCGTAGATTCCAGAGCTTTACTGAGTGGCAGGTCCAGATTTAAAAACCTTCGTCCGTAAAGATGGGGGCATGGTCTTCCGTTATTCGTCTTCTGAGTAACCCTGTGTTCAAGCCTGGCTTTATACTCTTCATGTATTGAACTGGCTGCCTCCATCCCTCTTTCCCTAATTACCACCCTGTAATCAGACTCTCTCTCAGGGCCACCCCGGCTTCCCCTGACAGCCTGGGCTGCGCCGTGTGCTGGTTGAACAGGGTTGTCTGCAGAGTGGGAGGCAGGGTCAGGCCCGCCTCCTGCAGCCTATGGGCGTGTCCAGTGGTGAGGGTGGCTCAGCAGATGTCTGTGGTGTGCTGGAGGAAGCACACGGGTGTGTCACGGGGCGGAGAGGAGCTGTAACCCCGCAGCCCGGCTCTGCCCTCGGGCTCCTCACCAGCTGCAGCCCTGCGTCTCACAGCCTTGTCTAAACGAAGAGAGGCTGATGTGCCTCTGCTTAGAGGGAAAAATGCCCCAGGCAGAGTCTCCCCGAGGCCCTCTCTAGAGCAAGCCCTTGAGGCCCCCTGAGCCTGGGGGTGACTAAAACTTACTGTGACCTTTCCAGATGTCCCCTTCTCCGCGGAACACCTGTGCCCCTCATCACTGCATCAAGAAGCAGTGACCCCCAGGAGGGCCAGACAGCTTCCCTAGGTGGACCAGCTCAGCGGAAGGCGCGTGTACACACAGAGTGGCCTGGTCAGACTGAGAGTGGGGTTCATCCTTGTTCCTCCAGAATATTGTTCACCTGTGGATGAAAGACGGCTTTCATGTGGACTTTGTTCTCAGTGCTTCAGAGACAAGTTGGAAAACAGGTCCACAACTGTTGCTTCTAATGTTAACATGGCATCCAGCTTACAGCAGGTTCTCAAAAACTAGTTCTTAAATAAGGAATGTAAATATTTGACCAGGTACGTAAATTAAGATAGCTAAAACTACACACAAGGGTTGTGAAAGCATGGTCCAGTGCAGAGGTTCTGGGGACTTGTTAGAAATAAGTACTTGCTGCCCCTCTCATCCCCACAGAACCAGAAGGGAGGGGCCTGGCCACCTGTGGGTGTAGTCTCTTCTGTGATGCACACGGTCGTGTAAGGCCCATGGATTGAGGAGTTAGTCTAATTTCTGACAAATGGTTGTGAAATTGTTTATCCTGAGGTTAACTCATTCACTTTTCCAAACAAATGGAGAATGGGTGATTGCCAAGATCACATTGCAAATGAAAACAAAATAGCTCCAAGTACCAAATTCCACATCCATAACTTAATGTTTTAATATTTGAAGTTTTCTCCATAGCTAAACACAATTCACTGACAGTTTTAGTAGACCCCTGAATCAGTTGTAAACTCTCCATTTAGACTGGTATTAGGTACTGTTCAGTTCAGTCACTCAGTTGTGTCTGACTCTTTGTGACCCCATGGACTGCAGCATGCCAGGCCTCCCTATCCATCACCAACTCCCAGACCTTGCTCAAACTCATGTCCATTGAGTTGGTGATGCATTCAACCATCTCATCCTCTGTCATCCATTTCTCCTCCTGCCTTAAATCTTTCCCAGCATCAGGGTCTTTTCCAAGGAGTCAGTTCTCGGCATCAGGTAGCCAAAGGATTGGAGCTTGAGCTTCAGCATCAGTCCTTCCAATGAATATTCAGGACTGATCTCCTTTAGGATGGACTGGTTGGATCTCCTTGCAGTCCAAGGGACTCTCAAGAGTCTTCTCCAACACCACAGTTCAAAAGCATCAACTCTTCGACCCTCAGCTTTCTTTATAGTCCAACTCTCACGTCCATACATAACTACTGGGAAAACCATAGCTTTGGCTAGATAGACCTTTGATGGCAAGTAATGTCTTTGCTTTTCAATATGCTATCTAGATTGGTCATAGCTTTTCTTCCAAGGAGCAAGCATCTTTTAGTTTCATGGCTGCAGTCACCATCTGCAGTTATTTTGGATCCCCAAAAATGAAGTCTCTCACTATTTACATTGTTTCCCCATCTCTTTGCCATGAATGATGGGACCAGATGCCACGATCTTCATTTTCTGAATGGTGAGTTTTAAGCTAGCTTTTTCACTCTCCTCTTTCACTTCCATCAAGACGCTCTTCAGTAGTTCTTCGCTTTCTGCTAGAAGGGTAGTGTCATCTATGTATCTGAGGTTATTAATATTTCTCCCAGAAATCTTTGATTCCAGCTTGTGCTTCATCCAGCCCAGCGTTTCTCATGATGTACTCTACATATAAGTTAAATAAGCAGGGTGACGATATACAGCCTTGACATACTCCTTTCCGGATATGGAACCAGTTTGTTGTTCCATGTCCAGTTCTAACTGTTGCTTCTTGATCTGCATACAGATTTCTCAAGAGGCAGATCAGGTGGTCTGGTATTCCCATCTCTTGAAGAATTTTCCACAGTTTGTTGTGATCTTCATAGTCAAAGGCTTTGGTGTAGTCAATAAAGCAGAAGTAGATGTTTTTCTGGAACTCTCTTGTTTTTTCGATGATCCAGAAAATGTTGGCAATTTAATCTCTGGATCCTCTGCCTTTTCTGAATCCATCTTGAACATCTGGAAGTTCACAGTTCACTGATGAAGGCTGGCTTGAGAACTTTGAGTGTTACTTCGCTAGCGGGTGAGTGCTAGGTNATCCAGAAAATGTTGGCAATTTAATCTCTGGATCCTCTGCCTTTTCTGAATCCATCTTGAACATCTGGAAGTTCACAGTTCACTGATGAAGGCTGGCTTGAGAACTTTGAGTGTTACTTCGCTAGCGGGTGAGTGCTAGGTATTGTTAGCAAGGTATTGTCTTACTTGTGATGATGGCATTGCAAATTCAAGGATGTGCTGGATCATGTATTTTTGAAAGATTTATTGTTACAAATATTGCCTGAGTGAAACAAAATGCAAAATTTGTCCATATTAAACATATACATGTGGTTTTAATGGATTTAAAGTAGGACATAACAAATGAAAAAAAAAGATTCTTCATACTAATAATACAAATCATAACTGAACTTTTTAGAATTCTAGAGGAAAGTTAAAGAATGTCAAGGTAAGATTTAAAAACATAATAGGTCAATATGTTACTAATATTCTTATTGTAAGTACATTCCTAACAGTGACAGTGATTAATGCTGATGTGTTTGTCATTCTGAAGCTCCTGTCAGAATCTGTGCCTCACCCTCCTTTTATCTCCATGACAACAAGGGGAGGTATTTGTTGTGCTCTCTGGTTTGAATATAGTGAATGTGGGATGCTGGGAAATTAAGTAACTCATTAAAGTCTCTTAACCACTAACAGTTAGGATTTATGAAATGTCCTCAAATCAGAATTGTAGGGTACATATTCTTTCAGCACAGCAAGCAGCTTAGGGGAAGAGCTTATCAGAACCAGCTGCTCTTGGGTCTGAAGAGCACAGCTGTCAGGAGCCAGCTGGGAGCCATGGGAGCATGTGACAGAGAGAGCTGAAGGACTGGGGGTGGGAGTGGACCTGGAGACGGTAGAAAGAGCAGAAGTCCTTCTGAATGTGTAGTCTGAGAGATCCCTAGAGAGCAGGAGGATGTTAACATGTAGGATCTGGGTGTAAAGTTATTATCTGTAAAATGCTATGTAATTTTTACAAAGGGATGCTGGGTTACTTAGAAAAACGATGGCTAAGAATGAAATTTAAGTCCTTACCAAGGCCCCAGAGACCCTGCAACTTACGGCCCCTTCCTGCCTCTTGAGCTCACTTTTCAACCTCTCTTCCTCTCTCTGCCTACCTCCTATTACCTCCTGGAGGCTGACAGTGCTTCTGCCTCAGGGCCTTTGCACTTGCTCTTTGTGTTTCTTCCCTGATGACTAATGACTTCTGTGTCAGTTTTACCCCCAAGTATTACATATGTTTGATGTTACCATAAATAACATTGTTTTTAATGTTTGGTTTCTATGTCATCAGTGTTTGGGTTTATTTCTGGGCTGTCTATTCTGTTCATTTAACTATGTCTCTGTTTTTGTACCAGTGCCATAGTATTTTGATTACTGTAGTTTTCTAGTATAGTCTAAAGGCAGGGTGCCTGACTCCTCCAGCACTGTAGTTGTTTCTCAAGATTGTTTTGGCTACTTGGGGTATTTTGTGTCCCTATACAAGTTTTAAATTTACTCTATTTCTCTAAAAAAATGCCCTTGCATTTTGATAGGGATGGCATTGAATCTATAGATTGCCTTAGGCAGTACTGTGAGTTTCTAGGTACAGAAATACAATTTATTTCTGTATGCAAAGAAATAGAGGAAAACAATAGAATGGGAAAGGCTAGAGATCTCTTCAAAAAAATTAAAGATCAAAGGGACGATTTCATGCAAAGATGGGCACAATTAAGGACAGAAATGGTATGGACCTAACAGAAGCAGAAGATATTAAGAAGAGGTGGCAAGAATACACAGAAGAACTATACAAAAAAAGATCTTCATGACCCGGATAACCACAATGGTATGAAAACTCACCTAGAGCCAGACATCCTGGAACATGAAGTCAAGTGGGCCTTAGGAAGCATCACTACGAACAAAGCTAGTGGAGGTGATGCAGTTCCAGCTGAGCTATTTCAAATCCTGAAAGATGATGCTGTGAAAGTGCTGCACTCAATATGCCAGCAAATTTGGAAAACTCAGCAGTGGCCACAGGACTGAAAAAGGTCAGTTTTCATTCCAGTATAAAGAAAGTGAAGTGAAGTCGCTCAGTTGTGTCTGACTCTTTGCGACCCCATGGACTGTAGCCTATCAGGCTCCTCCGTCTGTGGGATTTTCCAGGCAAGAATGCTGGAGTGGATTGCCATTTCCTTCTCAAGGCAATGCCAAAGAATGTTCAAACTACTGCACAATTGCACTTGTCTCACATGCTAGCAAAGTAATGCTCAAAATTCTCCAAGTCAGTCTTCAACAGTACGTGAACCGTGAACTTCCAGATGTTCAAGCTGGCTTTAGAAAAGGCCAGAGGAACCAGAGATCACATTGCCAACATTGGAAACAGTGACAGACTTTATTTTGGAGGGCTCCAGAATCACTGCATATGGTGACTGCAGCCATGAAATTAAAAGACACTTGCTCCTTGCAAGAAAAGTTATGAGCAACTTAGGCAGCGTAGTAAAACATGGAGACATTACTTTGCCAACAAAGGTCCATCTAGTCAAAGCTATGGTTTTCCCAGTAGTCATGTATGGATATTAGAGTCAGACTATAAAGAAAGCTGAGTGCCAAAGAATTGATACTTTTGAACTGTGGTGTTGGAGGAGACTCTTGAGAGTCCCTTGGACAGCAAGGCAATCCAACTAGTCCATCCTAAAGGAAATCAATCCTGAATATTCATTAGAAGGACTGATACTGAAGCTGAAATTCCAATACTTTGCCTACCTAATGTGAAGAACTGACTCCTTGAAAAAGACCCTGATGCTGGGATAGATCTAAGGCAGGAGAAGAAGGGGAAGACAGTGGATGAGATGGTTGGATGGCATCACCAACTTAATGGACATGCGTTTGAGTTAACTCTGGAAGTTGGTGATGGACAGGGAAGCCTGTCATGCTGGAGTCCATGGAGTCACGAAGAGTTGGACACAACTGAGCGACTGAACTGAAATGAACTGATTGATGTTGTATCAATTTTCCTACACTTAAGAGTTTTGAGAGATTTTGTGGATTTTATAGAATCCTTTATATAGACATACGTGCATTTCTGATAATGTGTATTGTGCTCTTTTTGGTGCAAGGTTCTATAAATATCAGTTAGGTCAAGTTGGTTAATAATGTTCAAGTCTTTTATATCTTCCTGATTTTCTGTGTCCTTTTTCTATTATTGAGAGGATTGTTTAAATATTACTATAATTTGGGTTTATTTGTTTCTTTTGTGGTTCTATTAGTTTTACCTGTATGCATTTTCAAACTCTTTTATCAATTGAATAAAGGTTTAGGGTTATGTACATTTGGTGAATTTTTCATTATGATTGCTTTATCATTATAAATGACCCTCGTTGTTCCTGATGTATTCTTTTCTCTAAGATTTACTTTGATATCTTTCCCATACTTTTAATTTTGAAGTATTCTGTCTTTATATTTAGTGTGAGCTTCTTGTAGGCACCAAAGTTGAGTGTTGTTCTTTTGTTCAGTTGCAGAGTCTCTATCTTAAATAATATGTTTCAACTTTCCATTTAGTATGATAATTTTTATGATTGGGTTTAAATTCATCATCTTGCTTTTTTCAAAATTAGTCTTATCTGGTATTTGTTTGTTTTTTCCTCATTTTAAAACTTCTTTTGGATGCTGTATTTCTTTATTCTGTGTTATCTTTATTACCTATATGATTTGTTATTTCAAGGGTTGTTTAGTAGTGTAAATAATACAGCTTTTCAAATTATCTCTATATATTCCAAGTGATATTATACTTCTTTACATAACATATGGTTATTCTTGAGTTCTACCATGTTAGAGATAAAACTGAAATTCAGAGAAGTGATGTCACTTATCTGTGGCCAGAAGCCTTGATTAGGGGCTAAAATAAGAATTCTAGTTTCACTTCAGTCTTGGTGCAACACTAGGATGGGTTTTCATGCATTTTCCTTGTTGATTACCAAGTCACCATGGTTACAAATTATACTTACATGCACCAATGTGGAAAATTTGGAATTATTCTTTTCTTGTTTTGGAAAATGTAAGTTTTAAATATCCAAAAGGAAAGCCCTAATATTTCCCTGCATACCACTTGGATAGGTATCACACAAGGCATCAGATAAATAATTAGTGATAAATCTGTGAGCCAGCTTTTAGTTGAGACCCTGGAGCAGAATTTGGCTTCCTTTGGCTCTTTACATTAGTCACTCTAGGAGAGTGATTCACATCCCATAAATCACATTCTGACTGTAACCAGGAGGGTTGTCTGAAATTGTATTTACTCATCTTATTCCCTGTGCCAGGACTGAGAAATATCTGAGACTGTTATCCCGATAGGTACCTCTCTCTAGGCCTGGTTATGAAAAAATGAATGCAGGATGGAT
Source organism: Neotragus moschatus (assembly GCA_006410615.1). Lineage (NCBI taxonomy): Eukaryota > Metazoa > Chordata > Mammalia > Artiodactyla > Bovidae > Neotragus > Neotragus moschatus. Next base: position 2,429,765 of record SJYA01002520.1, on the reverse strand, counting down.
ATTTACTTCTTGCATTTGTAACATCAGAATTGCACAACTCATCTGTTAAAATACTCGATTTGGGAAGATCAGATTTTATGTTCCCTGGATCATCATGGGAACAAAGAAAAGAGTGTATTAATAATGTAAACAAGTATGTTAATATTCCTTTTAAACATAAGTATAACATAAGTAGGAGCCAATATTTATTAAATTTAAAATAAAATTTTGAATTCTTATAGTTTTCTCAGATGTATTTTCCTTATTATAATTGCATTTTTGTGTCCATATTTATCCCAAGTGTTATATATTTATACAAGATCAAAATCAAATACTCTTCTGGGTATTTACACACCATCATTTTTTATCAGTCATATTCATAAGCTCTAAATAGCAGATACTTTGAACCTAGGAGATAGGTTGGAAAAGTAATCAGTTTGTATGACTAATCTGATTTCTGCTTTTTTCTCTAGTTGAAGAAAGTAAAGAGTAAAATTCTTAGGCTGAAACAAAGTTTCAGGCCAGAAATGTATGTATATATTTATATATGTATTTTTCCAGAGCTTGTTTTAAGGAAAATCAATAATACCAGAATGCCTGGATTTTTTTATATTCATAAGAAGATTATATAGAAATATCCTCAAATTATAACCTTTTGACAAATACTCATACAATCAAAAGAATTCTCTGACTTCCTTATTACGGCATTTGATGACCTCTATTCAGCTTCTGCAGAAGTTTACGTTGTATTGAGGGGAAGAAAGAAGAATAACTATGGTCTATTGGTTTCCCGAACACACAACAACTGTGTGTTTACACAGGCAGGTGATCATCACAATGTGGGCCTCTGAGGACAACATAAAGTAAGGTTTCTGTGCTGGCAACATGAGAATAGGGAGTGGAGAGGTAAACAGTGGAAAGCAGAGAGCTGAAAAAATAGGGCCACTCAGCCTCGTGTAATCACTCTTGCTGTACAGCTGTGCCACTTTCAGACCAAATGCAGCTCTTTTCAGGCTTTGCCATATGGTTTAATAAAAACAGGAAATTTCTCCAGCGTTCTGTAGTATAGTCATCTACTGGAATAGATATTTATGTGGCAGTTTCACTCTCCCATTTCTTTACAAGAGACATATTCTTAATGCTTCTTTCATTACAGTTTCAGGAAATTTCTTTATTTCTGTGTGATGGCTCTCTCGACTCGGTGATGGCAAGTTATTGCCCTGAATGTCCACTGCAGGTAAACATGATGAGTCCCATCCTGGACATGGCTTGACTTCATTTCCTAAAGTGTACTTTATACAGGCTGATCCCTTGGGTGAAGGACAACACAAAAATTCTATAAACTAACTTAAAAGGTTTGCTCAGGGAAAGCAAGAACAGAATGTGGAGTGAAATTTTATAAAGGATTAACTGTAAAAGATTGGGTTTGATTGATGAGATGTTGATTCATTTATTCAAAGATATTTCTGAATGCCCTCCATGTCCCAAGCACAGTATTATGCTTGGTTATACGTTGGCAAATTAAAAAATAAAACATGACTACTGCCCTGGGAGCTCAAAATCTAATCTGGCAGGATGTCAATAGACAAATGAACAAATAAAAATTTAAATTTCATACTATAATACAATTATACATGATAAGTGCCATGATAGAGAATAATTTGGTTGAGTCCTATTAAGCAATTGAAATTTTAGAAGGTCTCTCAGAGAGAATTTATCTAAATTGAGACTCAGCAATATGACCAGTCCACCCTATGAAAATTTTGTGATAGCAATCTATGAAAAGGAAGTATCATGAGCATTCTGTGGTAAGGAAGTAACAGGAGCAGAAGTCGAGCTGGACAAAGCTGAACATAATTGAGAAGTGGAAAGGGAGCTGATGTGCTGGCAGGGAGGCAGAACTGAAGTCAGAAGATAATCAGTTTGGATTATTTAGGGCCTTTTAAATCATAGTAAGGTGTTGTGAATATATATAATTAATGGAATATATATAATAATGGACATGAGTTTGAACATACTCTGGGACTTAGTGAAGGACAGGGAAGTCTGACATGCTGCAGTCCATGGGGTCATTAAAGAGTTAGCCACAACTTAGTGACTCAACAACATAATTAATGGGTCGATACTTCAGTTCTATTTCTTTATTAATTGGTATTCTATTTATTATGAATTATTGAATAGATAAAATTTTGAATAAAGTATTTATTTTGTATACATTAGTATATATCTACTTTCATTCTGAAAACAAGTTATCTCCCATCACTCAGTGGAAGAGTACAGGTATTGTGTGATAGGCTGATGTGCTGAAGGAGATGATAATGACTTTGAAATGACATGGACTAAGGTCAAGTGACAGAAGCACGTTTATAACTCAGTTCATGTTTAATCTTTAACATGATTCTGTTAAACATCAATGAATTGAAAAATAAATCCTGGCTATATTGATGTATCATGGTAAAATGTGACAAAATATATTCTATGACAAGCAGGATTCAGAAATGGATAAGTAATGGAGGTGGAACAGTTTCCCAGTTTGAATGTCTGTATTTCCTAAAGAAGAAGTAAATGAGTAGAAACTTAAAATTTCATGAAATGTTGTAACCTATATATGTGTTGAGAATATTAAAATTCAAGAGCTGGGCCAAAACTGTCCCCATTTATGTGAAGCATTTTCTGTACTATAGTAGTTGGGAAAGGCATGAAGGGCAGGTCAATACTGGGGATAGAGCTGTCATCTAAAGTGTTTTTCTATGATGATCTGTCTGCCCTACTTTCAGCCTCAAAATGTATTTCTCTCTTTACTGGTTATCCCTTTATGGATTCCAGTCTTTAAGGCTCTTTCCTGTTTTAGTTCTTTTTTTGGCAGTGCTGTCTAATAAATCCCCTTCACAGAGTAATTCACTCTTTTTAAAATAATTGCTAGAATAACTGCCATGCAGGGCATATAATAAGATACTGTGCTTCCTCTCCAAATGGTGAAACTGGATCAGTAGATTTTTGAGGGCTCCAAAATCACTGTAGATGGTGACTGCAGCCATGAAATTAAAAGACGCTTGCTCCTTGGAAGGAAAGTTATGACCAACCTAGATAGCGTATTCAAAAGCAGAGACATTAGTTTGCCAACAAAGGTCTGTATAGTCAAGGCTATGGTTTTTCCAGTGGTCATGTATGGATATGAGAGTTGGACTGTGAAGAAAGCTGAGGGCCGAAGAATTGATGCTTTTGAACTGTGGTGTTGGAGAAAACTCTTGAGGGTCACTTGGACTGCAAGGAGATCCAACCAGTCCATTCTGAAGGAGATCGGCCCTGGATGTTCTTTGGAAGGAATGATGCTAAAGCTGAAACTCCAGTACTTTGGCCATTTCATGCGAAGAGTTGACTCATTGGAAAAGACTCTGATGCTGGGAGGGATTGGGGGCAGGAGGAGCAGGGGACGACAGAGGATGAGACGGCTGGATGGCGTCACTTACTCGATGGACGTGAGTTTGAGTGAACTCCAGGAGTTGGTGATGGACTGGGAGCTGCGATTCATGGGGTCGCAAAGAGTCGGACATGACTGAGCGACTGAACTGAACTGACTGAACTGAGAAAGAAATATTTGACGTTAGTAAGTACAATGTAGGAAAAATGTTGCAGTTGGTGATAGAGAAATTTAAAACTCTGAGAAGGAAATTAAGAAGAGAAAGAGACAACATTTAGTTGGGAGAGAGGATGAACACAATTGTGGAGGTGATAGAATTGGAAGTGATAAATTGCAGAGTGGGCGTTACTGTGCAGGTCCGGAAACGGGGTGACGGGATATGGCTAGCAGAGGAAAAGCACGCGTGTGCACCACCTGGGAGCAGCGTGACGCCTCCAGCTGATGGTTTATTTGGACACAGACCAGTGTTCCTCAGCTTGCTCACTTACTTGTTCATCCTAACTTGGCACCAAGTGGTTATTGGTTACTATCAGAAATAAACCTACCTAGTAAGATAAAAGTATGTATTCTGATAAGGCTCATTTGTGTTCGTTTTACTGTGGGAGCCAGGTTCCCTGTGATACCCTTGTGTAGTTACTCCATGTTGCACCAAGGTTAGTCTCCGGGACAAATATAATGCAGAAGAGAGGATGGAAAGCAGCTTATGAGATGAGGTTATGAGATACTGCTGCTTCTGGTCTGGTTGTTTTCTTGCTCCCTCTTGGGTTGCTCACTCAAGGAAAAGCCATCTGCCCATGTGATGAGTAGCCCTGTGGAGGGGCCTGCTAGTGAGGACCTGAGGCTTCCAGCCAGCAGGAAATGCTGACACCCCCAGTGAAGCCTTCAGACGACCCGGCCTGGTTGCCATCTTGATGGTGAACCCTGGAGACTTTTAGCCTGAACTACCCTCTGAAGGTCTTCTGGTCTCAGAGACTCTTAGTGAGTGGTATTGTTTTAAGCTGCTGGGTTTGGGGGTCATTTTGTTAAGCATCATCAGTAGATAACTAATACATTTCCCAATACCTTGAATAGTGTCTGACATGTATGTATATATGAAAGAGTCTCAGTAAAGGTTTGATATGTATAATATAGAAATAAATAGAATATTCACTAGCTTTTTGTACTGAAGACTTTTTTAAAAAATTCTAGTTCTAAATATGTAATTTTTATATACAGCTCAAATTATATTTAAAGAATTTTTAAAAGTATATAATTTGCAACTATTTAATGTACTGTTGACTTTTTCCCTCCTGAAATTAGTCTCTGACATTCAAA